>CAXAMN010013814.1:88511-165956 GCA_963970005.1 Durusdinium trenchii
TCGCGACAAATCGTGCATTGCAAACGTTTGTTGGCAGGAGCCGGTGGTTGACGAGGAGATTTGCTTTCCTTATGCTTGTTTATTGGCGCGCAGTTCTGTTATTGTGGCAGGAACCATTCTTCGAGAAGGACAATCCGGCCCATAGTGTTGCTGCAGGGTTTCCTCACGTTGTTTATGATTTTGCTATGCGTGGCTGGTGGTGTTTGAAGACCCCTTCAAAAAGGACGCGCGTTTGTTTGTCAGGTTGTTTGCCTTGCTTTCCCGGCCGTTGCCTTCAATTGTGCTTCGCAGGATGCGGTGGGCAGCGAGGACGGTGGCGAGGCCAACTCAAGCCATGCGTTGCCGTTCTTGCGCACCCATTGTGTTAGATATGTGGGGCGATTGTCGCAGGCAGAATTTGAAAGCCCCACCATGGATTTCATCCAGACTGTTCTGGCGAGCTGTGCGCCGCAGGCCGGTTTTTTCTGATGTCTCGGTCTTTGCCTTGCCGCTTTCAAACACACATCCTTCAGGACTTGGATGAAACGTTTAAGGGCGTCTTCCTTGGTGTTTCTCTTTTGTTTCCGGCCAGGTCAATTTCGAGGACCCTGCGTTTAACGATTTTACAAGCGAGGCCTGAACGAATGTTTCGCTCAGCCCGAATTTTATTTTGTCTTGCTATTGATATTGCAATGTAGGTGTTCCTCGATTGGCTGCAGTCCGGGGTGGAGGCGCGCGCTTTAATCGACAGAATTGTAGCTAAAGTTGTCTGGCCTTGCGAGGTGCCGCGGCCAACGGCGGTGAGGCGACGGCGCAAGCAGTGGATCTCTGCGCGGCTCTCAACTTTAAGTGTTGTAAAATGAAAAGATCACGCACGTCGGCTCGCGGACATGCACGCTTTAAAGGTGGTCCCGGCCAGCGCTTACATCGCCTTCTACGAGGCTGAGCGGAAACCGTTTCTTTAGTCTGACGTTGCGCGAGTACACTTTGATACACAGGCACCTCGCCGCCGGAGGGGCAACCGTGGGGCTTGCAGAACGAAGGCCGGAAGCAGGACGGTTGTGATGAAACGTTCTTGTTGTCGTCCCTGCTGTTGTTGATCGGATCCTGGGAGGTGAAGCAGGCACCTGCAAGACCACGGTTCCCCGAGGCCGCTTGGACATACTTTAAGTTTGTTTATTTAAATTTGTTGTAATAATCCTTTGCAAAGGACTTGCGGCGGCCGCAAAGGACTTGCAAAGGACCCGCTCCGCCTGCCAAGGCCCCACTGCAAAAACTTTTGCGCGTTTTGGTGTTTAAACAATAAGACGAAAACGGTTTACATACACGCTGTGACGCGTTTTTTGGTTGTGCGAAGGCAGCTCCGATTTTTGCGTCGCCTGTGACGCCCTCCGCCTCCCCTTCACGGACTGCGCGGCTCTTGGACACACCGGGCCCAATTCGTTGATCCAACCAGCCCTTTTCCCCTTTTAAGGCCGCCGACACGGCCTTCATGCGAAAGCATGCAAGGCAAGGGCTGGTCCACGCATCAGCGACGTGCCCCCCCAGCCAATATTTAAACCTTGGCTGGGGGAAGCGGCTCCGGGCCGGGACCTCAGAAGCCCGAGCGTTTTCAAGCCCTTGTGGTCTACGCGTGCCCCGACCCTTGTGAACTTGCAGGGAGACGTCAACATAGGGGTGCTGACCAAGAAGGCGGGCGGCCGAAAACCATTGGTTTGAAATTAGTGCAGGAGCGAAACCGCCTCGCCCACACCATTCACGGCAATTGTGCCCTCCCGGCTTTCTTGGCCAACAAGGAGCAATTATTAATATGAGAAGTGAAGGTCTAGTCCACGAACCAAAGGCAACGGGCAAGAAACTAAGAAAGTGGTCACCCGTCCAATCGAGGAGGCCAAAGTCACCTTGATCGACACCACCGCGGTGCCCCGCATCACGATCGCGCGCCTTGGCTGGAAAGTCCAGGATCGGTACAACACGGAGAGGCAGAGAGGTCATGTCTGTTGGTTGTTAAATATCTGCGTGCTAGACATATAGGGGGAGAGATGTGGAGAGGTGCAACAAAAAAACGTTCTTGTTATCATGATATGTTTAATAACGAACATGGTTTTCTGTGTTTGCACCCACAGCACTCAGGATGGAAACCGCCACAAACAACGGGGATGTGTCGCAGTTAGATAGGAGACCTTGTAGGAAGGTAGATCATCATAAGTCATAAATGATCTTGGCAAATTAATTAATGGTTGCTACCCACGAATGATGATCCACTATCAGGAAGCCTCTTTTGCAGGCCGTGCCAGAAGGAAGCAGCAGTGTCAGTTCAGAAATCTACAAGCTGATGATTTTTGTTGCACAGCATGTTGTGAACAAATTTCTATGGAAGCTCCGTTTGCATGCGAGTTTACATTACTTGATCCGTGTATCATTTGGTTGTGCAACTCATCTGGAATTTCTGTGACGTTGCCAAGACATGAAGGTGAAGAAGGTAGCTGCAACGATGTCGAAGCGGATGGGAAGTTCTTTTTGGAATAAGGGTAACAGTCTACTGAGTCTACTATCAGTCTACTGTGTTTTCTGTGCACAGGCCAAATCCATTATAGGGATCAATATATTATTGGCAAGCAACTTGCCATAGTATAGGATGTTTGAAATCTACAACCAGCTGCCCTCCACTATTATTTTGGAGCCAACATTGTTTGCTTTGTGGGCTTACCACAACATCGCAGGAGGCTTCACTTTGCGAATGTTTGCACCTGACAAATAATATCAAATAATGAGACATGACGAGAGAAGAAGAGGTACACATCTACCCTGCTTAGTCGAACTCCCCTTGAAGGGACACTATATGGAATACAGTTGCGTGCTTTCCAGCCTCTACGAAGCAAATCCCAGTCTCAAAATTTTGAAGCCAAGCAGGTCTTGGTTGCAGTTGGTTGCAGTATGTTGCAGTGCATGTTGCGGATCCAGTGAGAAAATGAGGCAGAAGATGGACGTGCTGTCCTCACAGGCGGGTTTTGATGAAGACAAGTGAAGGATGACAGGGACATCATACTTACTCCAATCACTTTAGATGTGGAAAAAGGTTTCACCAAAGTATATTGTATTTTTTTTGCCTCACCTGTGTTTTGCCTCTGTTTATAGCGCCGTGTTTTTCGGAACGCGCTTTGGTGGGCTCGCTCGGAACGCCCGTTCGTCGCACCTGCACGGGTCGCACAGGCCAAGTGCGCTGGGCATCGCGCCGTGTTAGAAGGCGCGTGGGCCGGGCCTCGTGTGACGCGACGCGACGTGACGTGACACCGCATCGCACGAAGGCCTCGGGATCTATATAGGTCCCTAGGGCTCCAACCCTATCCTCAGAAGGTGGTTAGACCCCCAAAACCCACCCCAACCACCTTCGAAACGGAGGTTGTTGGAGCCCTAGGGGTTATGCTTTGAAGGCCTTCAACAGGTTGTGGACTTTGGTTTCAGATCCAGGATGTGTCAACATCAATGATTGCTGATGTGTCCACCCGACAGAGTTATGTTTTGTCCAGCTGGATGGTCTTCTTGTATGAAAGTAACATCTGGTCAAAGTGGGTGTTCCATGTTGTTCCTAGTTTTCGTTCGCCTCAGCCAGCTTCATTTGTTGGCCGGTGTCAGGAGGTGTCAGGTATCCGTTTGTCCATGTCAAGTCCCAAACTTTGAAGGAGCCTGAGTTTGCTGAGTATCTGGGAAGAGGAAACATGATGAAAACACCATGAAACACTCTTCCTGCAAGCGGAAGTGAGGTCTTTCCCCCGTGTTTTGTAGAGGATGTTCCTGGTCTTTCAAGGAACCCAAGTCGTCAATGAAACACCGGTCGCCATTCGCTCAACTGGCCTGGCCTGCGACTGGTCGAGGCGCCTATGCCTTCGAGCGATTCTACCAAGGCAAGACACGTGCTCCGAGCGCCGAAGCTGACCCCAAAAGACGTGTTTTGCCTCCAAGCTACTTGCAATGGCCTCCAACCTAGTAACTATAGTAGCAATGGCCTCCATCCAAAAAGACATTTTTTTCGCATTCCGAAATTCCAAAGGAGGTTGGTTTCAGGGGTGGGCGGACACTGCGGAAGAAGCAGAACTCTTTGCTACGTGGTGTTTGGGACTTCGTAACTACGTGGTGTTTGGGACTTCGCACTGAAGGCGACTCAACCTTCCACGTTCGACTGTAGAAGAGTGGTTCCGCCTGCTTAGCCCCAAGACCCTGCAACTTGAACGAACTTGAAAAAAACACCAAGGAAAATAGGTGTTCAGGGTGGTTTTCAGGTTCAATGTGGTCGTGAATCCCCTGAAAACCACCTGGTCTTCCTATGTTCCAGGTGAATCTTCCCGGTTTTGTAGATGGAGAAGAGAGATGGATTGTTCATCTGGGTTTCCACCAGTTTGGGATCACTCTCAGTTCCGAAGTCTCTTCGTTGCACCGACCCGAAGAATGTTCGGAGGAGCCACGGCCGATACAGCCCCTCAGTCAGCTGACTGCCCGGTTGTGCCTATGTCGCGCTGAGAACAGCTGGAGGTTGTGCCTTTCTGACATCCTTTGACCAATCCTTTTCCTGCCACTCTTTCCTATATCACACTTGTCACTTTCTTAAGTCATAGACCTGAGGCGATCTTGGATTCAAGCTTTTTTCTGTCCGGCGGCTCGCTCGCCATCGCGCCCTGCGCCTTTTTTTCAAGGCAGACCGAGACCTCGGTCGACCGCCGCTGGCGAGCCAGGTGAGATCACCGCGGCCGGCAAGTATCCGCCCTGCCACACCATGGCCGCGACCTCGCAAATTGACGGGCGATCGACCCGTCGACTTCCGCGTTTCCGCGTAGAGCCACAGGTAGCGACCACGCCCAAGAAGAGCTTTTTTGGGTCTCCAAGGTAGAAGAAACGGCAAGGTGTTGGATTTGGTACCCTTTTTTATGTTTGTTTGGGGGCGGCTCATAGAAACAGTCTGAAAACAGGAACAAGCTGCAGCTGCTTGTGCAATGCTCTTTGAATCTGGGCGTGTATTGAAATAGGGATAACGGGATACTCCCAAAGACCCCCTGGAAGAAGGAAAATGGACCAGTCTAGATCTCCTTTGTTAAAATACACACCCATCTCTTATATATACACCTGGAGCCCCAAACAACCGGAAATGAATGAGTTTCCACAAACAACCACTTGGGCGTGAAAAAAAGGATCTCAATTGCCGTATTGGATCATATATGGAACATCCATGTGTTTCTGGTTGTTCAGGTTTTATTGTACCTTTATACCTGCACGTCTCGACCTGATCAGCGACGGTTTTCGTGAACATCGGTGCCGTTCCGAGCAGTGACTGCGGCGGATGAACCGCAGGCTGTGGGTTCCGTGAAAGGCGTCGCAACCCGAGATCCGGTCATCGGTGCATTGCAAAGAAGCCGTCAAAGCACAAAGGGACGCCAGTAAGGAGATCTCCCCTTCAATGCAATAAAAAGGACGTCACTATCGGTTGGTAGGCTATCGGTGATTGGTAGGTTTGGGTTTAGATTTTTTCTGTGGGGTATTGGAATTGCAAAGCACATTTACGGAGAGCAGGTACTTGTCATAATACTTTGCAGATTGAGTAGGAAGTAAGGTAGTACTGCATGGAAGTTAGACACAACCAGATCCAGATCACTGGTAGGGCATGGTACTCATGCACAGACCTAAGATATTCTAAGATTAGCTAAACAGCAGTTTTATAGCTGCTAAAGATCAATGCAAAGCCTAATCAAAAATAGCTCCAATTCTTCATTGCCTACCACCAGAGGTTCAACCCCTCCTAAACCGGCACGTACCTGGTGAGCTTTGGTAGATCTTGGTAGCAAAAAAACAGACACATTTAAACCTCAATGAACTGAAACCATTTTGTGTGTTTGGGATTGTTTTGCTTTGTTCCCTAACTCGCCTAACTTGCCGATATGCATGCCGATGTTCTCTACATGACTCTCCCCTATGACGCATTTTCTTCAACCATGTTCAAGCAACCTCTCCGCCGCCCTAGGTCTTGGGCATCGGTGTCGCCGGTCTGGCGGCCGGGAGTCCGGTCTGGCGCCGGTCACGTTCGGTGCCGACGAGCGGGCGGTTTGGGATCGGTTTGGATGGATAGTATAGACCTTGAATAGTACCATTGAATGTGAATCCGTTCAGGAAACACCGACATATGTTGAAACAGGTGGAAACATGTTGAAATAGTATATAGGTGCAATGTCACTGGTCCCCTGGGTGTCACTGGTCCCCTGGGTCCCTGGGTGTTTTTTCATCCAAGACCGAAAGATCGCCCAATTTGGTCCCTCGGAGCATCTGATGGTGGTCACCAAGCACCTCTCCGTCCGGACATCTGCGGGCGGAGTGCTGGTCTGTGTTCACGGCAATAGTTCCTCGGAGTGCCGACCTAGACTCACAACACGGGTTGCATGGTAAGCCATGCAAGAGGGGTGCTTGCGAATGGAGATTTCGCAACCCCCTTCGGAGTTTGCAGATGAAAAACCATTCGCATGGGGGGTGCCAAACACCATGGGCCTCCCCTCAGAGAAGGCTGATCCCAAGTGGCACGTCTCTCCAACCTGATGTTTTTCGAGGAGGTTTCGAGTTGTTCAAATCCGGTGACCCCACTGATTTTCCCAGATGCACTACTGGTGGACGCACCCAAGCAGCCGCTAGCCTCATCTGCCACCAAGGCCATGGGCACCTCCAGCGCTCTGGGGAGCGTGGTGCGTGCCTGGGATGTTCGAGACGTCAGTGACCAGGCGAGGTCACGGCTCCGCACGGCTCCGCGGGGCTCCGCGGAGGAAGACGGGCCGCGAGGTCCGAGGTCGCCGCGAGGTCCGAGCGAAGAGCAACGGTCCAAGTTCCATTCTTCCCCACGGGCGCCGGCTTGGAGATCCCTGGCGCCGAAGTCGACGGCTTGGATGATATAACTTGAACTTCCAGGACCTTCAGTACGTGACCGTCCTTGAGATCAAATGAGGTCACTTAGAGACTCCGTCACGAACTGAAGGTCCTGGTTGATATTGTATACAATGTTATCATGGCTGGTTCGCAAGTTCCTCTTTTTGTGACTGTGCGAGGGCCACTTGGCTGATCCGTTCCAGCTAAGAGCACGACTAGCAGTCTTCCTCGAACTTCTGGAGGGCTCGGATCGATGATTTCCCCGTGGCCCGTGGGGTGTTAATTCCAGGGAGTCTTGCGAGGGTTTAATTGGAATGATGCCAATGAACAACTGGATAGGTTTAATCAGGCTTATATAGTACAGTGAGACTGGTACTCGTAGGCGATATCAATTTCTGACATTGTGACTCCTGTCCTTTTGAAGTCCTCTATAAGATTTTGACCTTGTGTCAGCCTCTCAATTGTAGATGCACATGAAACATCAGAGATCTGATTGCCAAGTGGTGCCTATGAATATGACTTGAGTTACTGGGAAACATTCGACCACCGCATACGAATATGCGGCATGAACTTGAAGTCATCCTGTTGCTGTCATCACGCTGTCAAACAAAAAATAGGACAAAAAACAGAGGTCTGGGACTGCCGCGTGGGCGGCCCGCGCTGGCATATATGCGCTGTGCTAGCATGCGCTGTGCTAGCATGTGCTGCGCCAGCATGCGCGGCTCGCGGTAGGTGAAGTCGATGGGCGGCAAATGGATTACTGTGGACTTCAAGGACTGCGAACGGTTGAACCAAAGAAGCATGAACAAGTGGGTTGGTCCCATGCGCCTCTCCGAAAAGAAGTGTGGGTGTTGCTTGTTCCTTTTTTGAGCCGGAGGCTTATAGGCGGTATGTTTGGACACGGGGACGAGAAACCAAAGATTTGCTGTATAGATTATGGAACTTTGAGCCTTAAACCCATCATTGGCAGGGCAGGGTTTTCTGTTTGCAACACACACAAAAACACAAACGCCATTGTGAAAGTTTCACTGACCCAACGACTGGGATGACTGACCTCTGTTGGCAGCCACGTTTCGGGTCTTCAACAACTGTGCTTCCAGTCATGGAACACGAGGTTAACACATAACACACTACAGGTCCAAAGACCTCATTCTACTGGTGTTGGTCATATAAAAACATATACAAACACTGCTCAACTGACTAGTGCTTAGCAGGGAATAAGGGAATGAGCTCCCAATAGAGATTCCTTTGGATCCATTCCCTCATTCCCTACTAAGCACAAGTCAGTCAATGAGGTACGGACCAAGGTTTGACTGGGTCTTTGGACCCCAAGGCTGTCGAGTGCTGGCCCTGGCTGTTTCCGCTGTCGTCCTGGCGTCCTGGCTGCGGGAGTGCACCACAAATATAGCAAGTTGATTGGGGAAGAAAACATCCATCAGAAAGGGATGATTGGAGGTCGGAGATGATCAATGATTATCACATAGACCTTTGGATGTGCTCACTGTGCTCAGTGTGCGACAGGAGGATGGCGCTGGTGCCGGCGGTTATGCCAAGGAGTCCTCCAAGGAATTTCAAGAGGCCAGCAAATAGAAGAAAGAAGAAAGAAGAAGAATACCATATCATCAAACACAGCCATGTGGCATAAGACCATCACCCTCAGGTATGCCTATAGTGATACGGAACATGGGGTGACGATGGGGGGCCCATGTGTCCTTTTACCCGTTCAGAGAAGGTAACTTATACCCAGACACGACTAATGGGACTGCCATATATGCCTACATTGGGCCCTCAAACCACCCCAACTGATCGGCATCTATGGCAGTCCCATGGAGTGTCTGGGATAGGGATCGGTGGGACCGTCGGGTTCGATGTGGAGAAAGCCGAGACATTCCAACTTCTGTATTTTTCCGGATGTATCCCATGACCGTCGTGAGAGTCCGTAAAAGATTATAATATATATATATATCATAATAACCAACCAACCATCAAACACATGATATATGTGCAGTATATAAAATGGTCTTTACGATGATATGTTGGTATTCAGAAAGGCCTTTAATACCATCGATTCAATTGGTCGCCTGGTCATGGGATGTTTGAGATACCCCAGGGTCCTATTGAGTGTGTTCCCAACTGTGTCACCCTTCCAACTTCCAATCCGAGTCGACGCTTGTGAGGAGAGCTTTTCCTCTGAGCTAAGGCTGGAAGTGAATGGCACGCCCCTGTTTGGTCTTCAGATTGACATGGTCTTCCGAACTCGACCATGTTCATCCATTTTCATCCATGTTCCACTTCCATGATCTTCCATGGTGAGTTGCAGGGAGAGGGAGTAAGTCACTTTTGGGCCTTTTGGGGTGATGCTCCCCGCTGACCCGTCGCCCCAAAGGGGGCCCATGTCACTTCGAGCAGACGGCGCGCCGACACGTCGACCCTGCTCCCGGTGCACGAAGGCTCAGAAGGCGACCTTCCACAAGCACGCGAAAGAGCAGGGAGACCTGTTTTCACCGGCGATGCTGCGATGGGCATGAAAGAGCAGGTTCACTGAAGCATGGAAAGACAAACATGTATTGTTCTTGGGGCAGAGGGCAAGTCCCAGTCGATGAGGGCAACTCCCAGAGGATGACTTTCAAGTGTTCAGAGTGTAGGCAGTTGGCTTAAAGTGACAGGTGCCCGTTGGCAAAAGAGAAACAATATAGACACAACATGAACTCTCTCAACATGGATCAAAAGGGATGGACCGACCCTACTGCTGTACGATCTATTTTTTGGTTGAAGCACCTATTGTCATGCAGGGTTGCATTTTTGGGTTTGCATGTTTGGAAGACTTCCTCAAAACTGAACATCTGGACCTCTATAGTCTATAGCCAATTCTTGCAGCCTCTCTTTCGCCGCTCTCACGTCCCGACTTGCTGCCACTGTGACACTCGTGCGTCGTGCACGACGCACTCGTCCCGCTCCAGTTGCCGAGGGTGGACATCATCATCAGCACCGCCGCCATCCCTGGGAGGAAGACGCTTCGGCTTGGAAGACGAGCCGCTTTCGCTCGCGCGGGGAAAGAGGGGGGAACATCCGAGATCGGAGGAGGATCCAGCGCTGGGGGCCTTGGGGAGGAGGATCCGGAACCTGACGATGTGCTTCAGAGGATCCGGGCCTGGGGCCAGACCGGTGATGTGGGATTTTCCCGGGTGGGTTAGATCCCCAAACCTGGTGACTTCCTTTATATGTCTTATTTCTTCCAGGCTTCCAGGCGTCAGCAAATCCGAGAGGGCCAATGAGTCAACGAGGCGCAGTCCATTTCCGGAGCTTGACCTTCCTCCTCACGTGATCAAGCTTCAGCTAAGAGTCCAACAGTCCAGAGGCTACAGCTAGGGCTAGACTACAGACTCGGCTTCCAGTTGGCTTTGTTGCCTCAAATGCTGTTTTTGTGTCGAAAGCGACGTCACTAGTTGAACTAGTTGGGGTAGTACTTTGGGTGCAGCAGTGCCACTCGGACTCATAACATTTCGCAGAGGACCAGTGACTATAGTGTGTAAACATTCTTCTTCAGGGCAGAGTGGTCGCTTTTGACGAACATCCCCTACCCTCAAGAAGTCCAAAGACTGTTGGCACCAGCGAATCTGGGAATTCCGAACATGGATATAGATGCATGGTGGAAATCGATCTTTGGTTCACCCATAGTCACCCCAAAGATGATTAAAAAGGTCTCGGATTTATATATTCCAGTGAAGTGACCCGGGGTATTTACGGGATATAGTGACTGATATACTTCAACCTTTTGTTCGAATGTAGAAGATAGCGCCTGCGCTTGCAGAACCTTCTGGCCCCTCACACGAAGTGTTTGTAGAGCTTTGGCCAAGCCTTCCAGGTCTAGCTTTATAGAACAGTTTTGTTTGTTCTCTACACGTTTGCATGTTACTTTGCTGACCATGACTAAAACACTGGCAAAACACCAATTTCTGAAGGTAAACCACCGAAACGATACTCACATCCCCCATGCCTCGCGTCTTTTTGCCCGCCTCCCTGAACGCCTACCCTCGCCTTGTGGTGCCGGATGCCGGCCGCGGCGCCGGGCCGAAGGTCACCGGTGCTCATCGAGGACTACATGGTGACTGGGGACGCCAGAGACAACTGGACGCGACGACGCGAGACTTCAGGAGACGACCATGTCGTCCCGGGAAGAATCCTTTTGGTACGGTGTCGTTGTTCAGCCTGGATGTGCTCATCTGGGGAATCTGGAGAATATAACAGTAATTCAGTTCAATGGGTTTCCTGGATCCTGGATTTGCTCATCCAAGTCGTTTTCTCGCCGTGAGAATGCATGCTTTGTCCTCATCGATGAGAAGTCGGCTTCGCTCGCAAGAACTGAGATGAGAGGTTCTTTTGCGTTTTCCTCAGGGACCAGTGTTTTTGGTCGGGGGACTGTGAAGCAGGTGGCACTAGGAGCATAGCGCCCTCCTCCTCGTCCTCCTCCTGCCTCGTCCTCAACCGCGATTTCTGGCTGGCAGCGTTCCCCGCCGAACCTCAACCGCGAATTCTGAAGGATTCTTCGTGAGAGATAGTACTTCCATCTTTTAAAAGGTATTCCAAAAATATGGTTGGAATCAGGTTTTCCACATCGATATGTCAAGTGTGGAGCTCCTGGTCTGTACTTGCAGCACAGGTTGCAAGGCCATGGCATGCAAGCATGACAGGCCAAGTTCTGACACACAGCATGAGTTGCAGAGCTATCATGGTATCAAAGCTTCAAGTATCATGACACAAAAAAGTTTGTATCACACTCACACTTAAGCTGGGCTTTTAGCAAAATAATACTTGCTGTTGTATGTGTTTCGTTTTGTTTGTTATTGTTCTTTAACTTGTTACTTTTTTGGAGCTTGGAAATTTGAGAGTCGGACAGTGACCGACATCATGGGATCACTAGATCATTCTTTCATATTTTTCCTTTGCGTTCATGGGCCACATGTATCTTCCGAAGGGCTGCAGTGCAATGAGTCAAGCAAACCAAAAGCCCCACGAGGATATTTCGGAGCATAAGTACAATCCATTCAAAAACCAAAGGCTCATAACTAGAGCTGTGTGCTGTTGATCAGTGATGTCAATCATCATTTGGTTTGGACTAAGTGGAAGCTTACAAATTGCTGTTGAACACTGGCTCTCCCAAAGAAGCGCAGGACCGCAAGTTTGATAGAATCAGGGCTGTCTTTGAAGAAAACGGTGCTCACTGTCAACGAACTGGCATCACCTGGAAGTTTCAGGGTAAGCAATGCTGCAGAAAGTTTTGGATTCAGTGCACGGGCCAGGCTTCGAACTTGTTGAAGCAGCTCAGGAGAGGGCACACTACAAGACCTGAGGCTGCCCCACGGTTGCCGAAACCTGAGCCAGCGCTGGACCGAGTGAATGTTTGGCTTCTTGACTGCTATCAGCATTTGGCTGATCCATTGGCCTCGCCTGGCAACGAGGATGTGCCAGCGAAACTGATGGAGCACTTGGAAGATCCTCCTGAAATTTTGGATGATGTAGCTCATCCCTTGTATGCCCTGTCCTTCAATGTTGGAACCGACGACAAACGTCGCATGGCTGGAAGACGCGAGGCGAAGCATGTCACTGGCGCAGTCCTCTTCAGAGTTTGCGAAATGTTCTTCCTGCTCCCTGTGGACAACGCGAAGGATTGTGCCCGGCAACGTCTGAGAGCAACTGCCTTTTCCGCTCCAGAGAAGGCAAGAAACTTTGTATACCAAGAAGCTTACTAGACTGTCTCAGAAGCTTTGCACACCAAAAAGCTTTCTAGACTGTCTTAGAAGCTTTGTATACCAAGAAGCTTACTAGATTGCTTCCGCACTGCAGGGGCCATGTCTGCGACCTTCTTGACAGCCTCTGAGCGAGGTGTACTCGGCGCGCCGCCCTTGGGCTTGGGTTTGATTGGCCGTCTTGACGGCCTGTCGGCCGGATTCTCACTGGTGTGGACGTAGGCCCACACCCCGTGGCAACCTGAGGCAAGTAACAAGGCATTGATGCGGCTGATTGTGCGGCGCAGCTTAGGACTGCTACTGCGCCCTCGGGATAATGAATGAAGACAGACTATAGGCTGTCAACCATGTGGACGAACTTGGACTTTATGGCTCTCTTCTTGATCACCTTCCACCGAAGTGATGTCAGGACTGCTCTCATTTCTAATACGTTAAGGTGCTGGGCTTCCCCTCCAATGCCATCTATACCATCCTACAACCAAAGTCGAAGCGTTTCTTTGGTGACAGATCCAGTGTTCCAGATCTTGGAATAAAGTTCCTTTGAGAATCAAAAACCTATAAGAAGAGCTTCCACGTGCTTCGATCGGCCAGTTGATGTCCCGTCTGGAAGACCGGCGGGCAAAGAACGTCGTTGTCATGAAGCAAAATCCGTCGCAAAAAAAATACTTTACTCGAGTGATCCCCACCAAGATATTTGAGGAATATGTTGCTATGGTCGTGAGTCTCGTGGTTCTCGACGTTGCTTGTGGGTCCTCTGGTTGCGTTCGTGGTTGTGTGTTTGTGATTGTGTGTTTGTGATTGTATGTTTGTGATTGTCCGTTTGTGGTTGTGTTTGTGCTTGTGTGTTTGTAGTTGTGTGGTTGTGTGTTTGTTGACGTGTTTGCGGTTGTGTGATTTGTGATGGTGTGTTTATGATTGTGTGATTTGTGGTTGTGTGTTTGGGTTTGTGGTTGTGTTGTGATTGTGTGCTTGTCGTTGAGGTCCAGCAGCGCCCAGTGCGCTGGGGAGCTGCTGGCGGTTGAGGCCCGGCGGGGAACACTGCCATCCGGAGCATTGACCGACAGCTCCATCCAATCTCACCAATCCTCCAAGTTACTCCGCGTACTCAGGAGATTCCTGAGCTATAGGCCGAACCTGATGCGGTGGTAAACCAAGCCCTCGTTACTTTGAACGATGTTTCGATGGCTCTGCTTCAATGTCTGCGGTGCTTTCAGGCAGACTCCTTTGGGATGAAAAACATAATTCAATGGCGGCATAACGCGCAGCCAAATCCTTCAAGAAACAAACTGCTCCATGTATCTGGACGCCCTCCCGTATCCGTGCAGTGGCAGGTATTGTACCATTTCGGTGGTCATCTCGTTGCTCGACCCCGGAGGCACCCTATAGGTCCAACAACGGGCGAGACGTTGAGCAGGGCTGGGGAATTGCCTGTTGTAAGGTGCAGCAGCTTGAAGACACCCTAGTGCGCCCTAGTGTTAGTGCGATGCCTGGTGCCCGGGCGATGTTTTTGTTTGCCTTGCTGCTCTGTGACAAGCACATGTGTATGTTGCCAAGTTTTGCAACCCTGAAGAAGCTGCAATTCAGCTGCTTTTGAATAGAGAGCAATCTTGCTATGAAAGCCGCAAAGGTGTTTCCACAGGCATGCTTCTCATCAGTGGGTGCCTTGCATCTTGTGGACAAAGTCACCAACTGTCATCTGTGTCTTTGGTGTAAAGGTAGAGCAGCTTGGAGCCATCTCAGTCCTCTTAGATGAGCCAGTAGCACATGGCTAGCACTTTGTTGAAAGAGCCAGCAGTGAAACAGTATGCTTTTGGATCTTTTAGCCAATGAAGCAGGTGTAAAGCTGGAAGTGCCTGTATTGGCTTAAACAGATTGTATATAGGCCATAAAAGGCGTATAGTAGCCTGCTTGTCTGCTTCCATGCACTGTTTTGCAGCAAAGACTGTTGCTATTCACGCCAACAGCCACCTGACCCCAGAAAGGTGCACCATAGGATTACCCACGGTGCACTTTGCACAAGCCATTTTGATGCTTGTGAAAGCCCCTATGCCTGTACAAGAAACTGTTTGAAGGAGACTTCAGCACCGAGCAGCTCGAACAAGCGAGCCGCAGAATCAGAGGAATTAGCAGCTTCTTGCGGCTTGGGCGCCAATGCTTTCAGTGTGGCGACCGACCTGTTCAACTCTTGTCGGAATTCGTTCACGCCCCTGCTCGGGGGACCGGAAAGTTCAAAGGGGCTGTCAAACCAAGGCAGGTCAACAAAGAGCGCAAATAGGTGGAAGTAGCCTGAGCATTGTCCGGCGGGGAGCGCTGAGACTGCGAGCCGGAGCTTGTGGTTGAGGTCCGGCGGGGAACACTGCCATCCGGAGCTGGCAGTTGAGGCCAGCGGGGAACACTTCCACGCGGAACTCGTGGTTGAGGTCCGGCGGGGAACACTGCGAACACTGCCAACCAGAAAGGATTTGTGGGAGATAGTACTTCCATCCTTTAAAAAAGTATTCCCAAAATACAAACAAACAAACAAAATTGACCAGTTGAAGTCCTTCAGCTATGTAGCACCTTGTGTGTGACTGCACAATGGGTTGATCGCAGATATCTAAAACCTATGCAGGCCTCAAGGCTTAAATTGCTCACAGAGATTTGGTAAAAACAAAGTTTAAGGTACAAAGTTTAAAAAACTATATAATTCCAACATCTTTCCAACAAAGAATTTAATTTTTTGAAGCTTGGAACATTGACCTGTCCGCTGTCAGTCCTTCCCCCCCGACTCTATTTGTCTTGCCTGCTAGCGTTTACTTTGAAACATCTGGCTGCCAAGACGCAAGAGCCTTTTTTTGCCGCACTTCTCTTCTGGTCCTTCAAGATCCTTCATGGGCGTATGGCTCTCGGGTTAGATTCAAGAGGGTATGGCTTGAACTCGTCATTCGGCAGGTTCAGAATAGTCACCAGATTTGGCTCTCAATGGATCGGTCTCCATGCGCTTCAAGGCTGCGATGCCAAAAGCCAAGACAAAGAAATTCCAGTATTCACTTTCGAATGCAGTGGCTTCAACCACCTTCCGGCCAAACTCTTTGCAAAGCTCGAAGTGGTCCAGCTCGAAGTGGTCTAGCTGGGCGAGTAGAGTTGCGAACTCTGAAAACTTGAGCGCCATTCGCACAGAGGAACTAAGCACAAAGGAATAATTGAATTCAGATTGGATATAGACCACAGAAAGTTGCTGCAAGCCTCAAACTACAATCATTCAAGACCGAGTGGGCGCCAAGCCCGTTTTACACCAAAACAACGGTCGACTCAAAACGTGCAACATCCACAAAGAATCAGCTCAATGGACGCAAGTTGAGTGAATCCTGAACATCATGTTGTACTGAGGCGCGGTCTGAGTCTCACTTGTTCACAGCCACCGGCTTGTTTTCAGTCGGTGGCTGTTCTTCCACTTCCTTCTTCGCTGGCCAGAATCTGGCAATCCACCAGCCCTTGCAGATGTGCAAGCGTGGCGGGCGGTCTTGGGAGCAACCTGTTGTTTTTTGTTCGTTTGTTGTCATTTTTTATTGTCTAAAAAGCCACCAGTCGTTGGTTGTTTTGTTTTGTTTGGTCTCAAAAAACGTTTTGTTCTGGTAATCTGTCTCCAAAGTTTACTTGGAGTTCATTTGTGATTTGGAACTGTAACAGGCTAAGGGCCATGAGTCAAGATACTTTTTTCTGGCCGTACAGTCTGGACTTGCAAAAGTAGTCTGGGTGACACTGCTGGCTGAACGAAAAGCTTGTCAATCCACTTTGATGCGATAGACCCATCCATCAGGATGCTTGCGGAAACCTCCCACGCTTTCTCTCAGCCTTATCTCTGCACTCTGCGCATCAAACTTTGGGTGTTTCCTTTGCACGGCGCTTCCCACAACCAAAGCGTAGAAACTGGGCAGCACCTTGATGTCGTCAACAGTCACTGGCTCCGAAGGGCCTGCTTCACTTGAAGCAGGCCGTATGCGAACTGCTGGCGCCGGCGCTTTCATCTTGGATTTGGAAGCTGGACATGGCTTTGGGCTGTGAAGAGCAGCAGCAGCGGCTGCACCTCGTGCAGAAGGAACTGGGCCAGCACCAGGAGCATCATTTGCTAGTGAGGGCCTCGCATCGTCAGCCCATGGAGCAGCATCATGGGCAGCACCCGAAGACCCTGCTTCAGGTTCTACTGTGCCAGAGTTGGAGGTTCTCAAGGCCACGGCCGGCCGCTTCAATGCCGCGACAGCTGGTCGTTTCATGCTCATTCTGCCAGTGGCCTTGGCCACTTTGACTGCGCGAGGAGGAGGCACATCAACATCACGAATCGCTTCCAAGCCTTTGGTATCAGGCTCTTGGAACCGAATCTCTTCTCCATCAAGTGAAAAATATATCCAGATTGACTGGATCTGGTACGAGGCCTTCTTGGTTTGCTCTGCACAACTCCCCAAGCCAACTATTTCAGCTGTGTGTCGGAACTCCTGTGTTGGCTGACATGGCTTCAGGTCACTTTCATTCAACTGAAGCCAGAGCTTGGCTGGCAAGGTCAGTTCTGGTGGCTGCGACTGCCCTTTGTCGGAAATGAACCGCTTTACAGTGAGGCAAACATTCACATCACCTTTCTCTGGTTGCCATGACTGCCAATCCTCGTGGTGGCACTCAATCTCCGAATGTCTTCGCAAAAACTCTCGGCGTTCAAAGCCCCACAAATGATTTGCACCCTGGGATTTCGTGGAAGTCAATCCCGAGATGTTGCTCCCAACGCCCAAGTGAAACCATTACTTGAAAATCCATGTGTTGTCCATGATCTCCACGCGCAAACTCCTTCCAGTTTCAGGTTGGCTTCCATCATTTCCTTCACAGCTGTTGCGTGTTTGATCAACGTGCCAAGGAGGTAGACCTTTGGTCTAGATCGTTGTGGGTGTGCTGAGTCGGCAAGTCTGGCATCCGACGCTTCTAAAATGTTCGGCTGCTAGCTGGGCCAGGAAGCGCCCAAATACTTTTGTCTTTTGGATTCACGGGGAGTATTGTCTACTGCCAAGCACAAACTTTCAGGCAGACCCAATTCCATCAACTTCGCCCAGCCTACATCCAAAGCCAGTGCCACCACGCTGCACTGCATGCTGGAAAGAGCAAGAGAGCATACCCTTGGCAAACGGACAGCGCTGCAGCAAGTCACTGACAGCGATGCCAGCTACACAGAATCCAGTGACAGTGACAGTAGCACCTCTGATACTGATGAAAGCTGACGAGAAATTTGTTGTTTGGGGGGTGGGCAGGGTTTGTATTCGTGATATTGATTCATGTATATAGAGGCGCGTCAGATTGGAGTTTGCCTGGCAAGTGTTGCATTTTGGTAGCAACCTGGTGCATGAGGTCATGCCACTTACTAATTCCCTTGCTACATATTGACATACATCCACACACACACACATACATGTGCAAGCGCATGCGTGATCCAAAACAGGTGTGGACAAAACCAGCAAAAGCGATAGGCCCCTTCCAAAAGGCGATCGTGTGGTTGATCATGGCCCTTTGGTTTACAGGACGTTTCGGCAGACGCACATATATACAGGACGTTTCGGCAGACGTTTTGAGGTCAGGCGGTTCTACTATTGTGCGAAGCCGTGTAGTTTGGTGTGGCTGATCTTCTCGGCCGAGGTGAAAGACATGAAATCTGGCAGCGTCATCGTCGACCTGGCTGCAGCAGGCATGCCTGGTCCAGCTCCAGGTCTGTAAGTGATCAGAGGTCGTGTCTACATTGAGCTGCGGTGAGTCTTTCTTGTATCTACTGCACTGCTGTATAGCCCGCTAAGCGATTCATTTTGGGGTTGGGTGGTGTCTACATTATAGGCCCTTCGTTGGAAAGTGTATCTCGTAGAAGCGAATCCACCCGTGAATTCTCAACAATTGGGGTCCCAGAGGTTGGGGTCCGTTTTCCAAGCTGGACTGAAGGTCCGATTATTGAAGGATAAACAGTTCAAATCAATGTCCAAATTTGCACCAGGTTTGGAGCATTTCGGAGGTTGGGCAGCATTTTTCCGTTGTGAAACATCCGTATTTGTTTGACAACCAATAGATTTGACAACAAGACAAGTACATTATCCGGTTGACATTTTTCAGGTCACCTCCGAAGTTCTTCTAGAAGACAAAAACATCACCCATCACACACACAAAACATTGAAGACATTGTGAACACAGTTCTTTGGACGAAACCACCCTTGGGCAAAACCATGTTTTTCACGTGCACCCCAAACTCATGGTAAAGAGGACATAACATCCTAGAATGACAATCCTCCAAGGATGACATTCCTGGAAGGATGACAATCCTGGAAGGATGACGTTCAATTCCTTTGACTAGATCATCATCATCATCATCATCATCATCATCCATCCTTCTGATTGTCATCCTTCTAGAGTTTTCCCTGCTCGCGCGCTGCGACAACAGCCTGCCAGGTGGTGGCAATTGCACCTTGACCAAGGCCGGGGAATCCTACGTCACAGACAATGGTGCCAGGGCCTCGAAGACGGGTGGCTGTGGGAGGCACAGCCAAGAAAAAGGAACAGCGCTGGCACAACCTCTGGTCCTTCGTCCTGGTCTTCGGGTCCTTGGGTCTGCACTTTCGAGGCAAGACGCGTTGAAGGTGATTTGGAAATCTGGTCATACATCCTGTGAAGCACTGATCACCAGACGTAGCAGACCTTTTTTGTGAGCCAGCCTGATGGTAAAATTTGAACGAAGAAGGTGCCATTCCAAGGTAGCAAACCTTTTGTCAGCCACTGGAGGGCAAAATTTAGAAGAAGAAGCAGCCATTCCAACGTAGCAAGCCTTTGTTTTGTGAGCAACCGCGCCTGCCACGGAATCTGCACTTCGAGGTTCAAGTGCTGCGCCTGCAATGAAATCTGCAGTTCCAGTGCACAAAGTGCTGCGCCTGCCACGAGCCCTGCAACCGAAGGTGCTCAAAGAGCTGCGCCTGCCACGAAATCTGCAGTTCCAGTGCGCAAACCGCCACTCCTGCCACAAAACCTGCCACTGGAGGAGCTCAAAGTGCTGTGCTTGCCACAAAATCTGCACTTCCAGTGCGCCAAGCGCCGCTCCTGCCCAAATCTGCTACTGAAGGCGCTCAAAGTGCTGCGCCTGCCACGAAATCTGCACATCCAGATTCACATCGCGCAGCGCTGCCAAGGCGGTTCGCAGTGGCAGGCGCAGCTCTTTGTGAAAGGATATTTTGTTTTGATACTAATTAATTTTCTTTTTGATGGGATATAGAAAATATTCTGTTTGATATATATTTATGTTCTTTTTGATAGCCCGGCCAAAACAGAGCATAATCGAATGGCATCGACACCATTTTGATCCATTTGGGATCCACAAGGTATATATATATATATATATACGACTATTATATGACTTATACATTTTAATATGACATAGTGACATACACGTTTATCAAACACGATTGGAACCGTCGGAGGATGTCATCACCACTCAGGTGACGATCATTGGCTACACCGATCTCGCTGGACGCATGGGGATGCAAGCCTCCGCCATGTGCGCCGCGCTGCTCGCTGCGGGACGCACGTGTGGTACTATTGTTGGGCCGAGTTCAGTGGACCGGGGGTTGGTTGAATTCATTCCTATTCCAGGAGTTCAATTGACAAGCTGCTGGCAAACTTTGGGGGACATTTGGGACATTTGTTCTTTCCAAACATCCAAAATCCGGTCGACAGTTCGGTTGAAGACGTTTCGGAAGTCCGTTTCGGAGAAGCAAAGATGACACTGGACGCAGAACGCGGAACGCAGGAGTCGGAATGTGTAATGCACAACTTCCCACAGGATAAATTGCAACAAAACAGCATTAAAAGAGGTCAAACCGAGTAACAGGCCAAGTGAGCACTGATCACACACACGTCAAGCCACTTGCGCCGGACCATGTTTGCTGGACTTCTCAATGGTCTTGTTTGTTCGGACTCCTCTTGTTTAGATGCGACTCTCATGTTGCCAACCCCACACTCGATCAACCAAATGGTGTTCACAGAAGCAAAAACTGTAACCCTTACCCTACCCTACCAAGCCAGGAGTTCATTCGACCACCTGCAGGTCACCCTTTTGGTTTCGAGTCACCCGTTCGGTGTCCGAGGCTTCTGTTCGTTCCGTTCGTTTGGTTGGTTCACCGGCAGCTTCGGTGAGAACAACATGGTGATCGCTTCGGCTTGGGCAGTCTGGTTCACCCCGTGAGGATCCATAAGGGTCTCAAGAGGCTCAGAGAGTCTCAGAGAGTCTCAGAGAGTCTCAAGGCTCAGTTGAGAACTTCCTGAGACCTGTTCTTCGGCTCCAAGAGTCCCAGAGGTCGCTTCCCATCGCCCCACGAGATCGACGAGGGGCCCCGGGTCCAGGGGTCGCCCGCGGGCTTCGTGATCGGGTGACATGGTAGCGGTAAAGAAACACCTCAAGAAGTATATGAGCCCCTGATAGGGATCCACTATCCCATGCTCTGCAACGGTATGTTTAGTATGTATGTTTTGTAACAAGCTGTAACTAATAGTAGGTACTTACATGGTTTGCCTTTTGGACTTTGCATCGCTTGTATGTTGTCAGTAAAAAGAAACGCTCCTTTTTGTTCCTGTAACACGGTCCGTCCTTTTTCGATGAGCGGCCGATGGAGGTATGCCACCAATATGATGCACATGGCCAGGGTGCCCGAGTGAAGACGCATAGCAAGCACCCAATTCGTCAGAAGGAGCGGGTGGAGCAGAGCCCACAACCGTGCTTTTGCTCAATAAAACTGTGACAATCTCACGGTGGATCCCGGGCAGTCGAGGAGGTGCTGTAGGACTTGGTGAACAACAGCAATGTGTTGGATGTTGGGCCTCGAGCAACACCCAGTATCAGTTAAATGAATATGTTTGCTGAGTGTGACATTGATGTGTTTCTCAAGATATTCGCTGTTAAAAGGATGGTTTTCCTCGCTCAATTGAGCTGATCACAAAGAGCTTCCCAATGCTTCTCAGCATCACAGTGAAGCATGTACAGCGACAGGCCAAGCAAGGCAAGCAAAGCTCATCAACCTGCTTTCGCACAATTCAGACCACCACCTTGGAACCATTCGACCCAACGGTTGTGCTAATCCAGCCAACCAGTTATATAATGAACATTCCCTCATCCATCCATCCATTCCATTCCTTTCCATTCCTTTCCATTCCTTTCCATTCCTTTCCATTCCATCCATCCATCCTGCAGTAGCTCAATCCACCGGTATCTTTCGCTAAACACCTGTTGCTCGGATCGATCTTTCCACGCGGTGTGAAACTGAACTTCAACAATTCCAATCGATGCATGGAACATGCTGATGCGCCTGCGTTGGTAGCACATCAATGCCCCCAGGTTTTGGCTTGCATCTACAGTAATTGTGTGTGTGTTTTTGTTGTCTTTTTTATGTGGGTTATTATTCCTTTGTTTGGCCATGTCAGCACGTTGCTGCGTGTTTGACGTGACCATGGACCATTGTGGCCATTGGTTTTATGTTGTTGTTTGTTTCAGTGAGAATCTGTGGAGAACTCTAGTGACTCTAATGACCTGAAGATCAATTCCCAATACTTTGACCATCCACATAGGGGGCGTTATGTGCTCAGTGGCACAACCAAAGCAAAGGATATTGGCTTCCTCGGAGTCTTCTCTTTTGGCTTCCAGCAACTCGTTGATAAGGTGAACCACGTCACGGGCAAGGAAGGTGCAGAGGCCTTCATGCCCAACGTGAACAAAGCCTTGGGCAGCGATGAGGCTGTGAAGGGACGGCGATGTGGTACTGAAATGCACCAGACACACAGGATGATTAGGATGATTTGAAGAGATCTTTGGTTGACACCTCTAGAAAATAGGTTGATGATCGAGATCCGTGGTAGAAACGTCACTGTGGACCAGGGGGTTCCCACCGAATTATATGAGCACCTACGACCCAGATGTTTGGGGTTATGATGCGGGGCCCTAGGAGCCAATGAGCAAACGCAGGGAGCGGTTGGCATTCGAGGGTTGGCCAACGTGAGGTTGAAGCTCAAAATACTGGTGTGGGTCATTTCCCAGGTATTTTGATCATGTAGAAGGGTACTGAAGGGCACTGAAGGGTATTTCCTGTGTCTGCAGGATTTTCAGAAATCTTCAAAGGTGAATAGGTTGGCCGCCTGGCCGGGTTGGCTTCAAGCCCGACGGTCCTGCCAGAGTGTGACCAGACCATGGCCTTTCTTTCAGAAAAGACCTTGTAGGCATCGCCTCATTCCGAAGGTCTCCCTGTTGGAATTCTCAACTTGGAAGTACGAAGTGAGGAAAGCCGAAGTCAGGAACAAACTGTTTACTTCGTTATGATGCTGCTGCGTGACGTGAAGAGGGTCCTTTTTCATTCCAACTCCTTTCGAAACCGGACATGGAACAGCAGACGTTTGTTTGGACAACCCCTAGGGCCCTAGGGAGAGCGGAGTGTTCATCGGGTGGATAGAGGACTTCATCGGGTGGTTGGAATCAGACGACGAGCTGGGCTGGTGCGTTATACAAAGGGTGCAAGCGGAATCGTATGAACCGGCTTCAGGAGGGGGAGAGAGAGAGAGAGAGAGCGCGCAAGGGGGGCGTTCTGATGCCACGCTACTTTTGTCGCTAGAGAGAGAGAGAGAGATGCAACGCTTTGATTGAACCTTGCAGTTCCTTGAAGTGAATCGAACAAGAGGCCCTGCACACAGAATTGGTCAATGTGAACTGCGACCGGACCACCCCTTACAGCCACGCGTGACTGTAAAGAAGCATTGAGTATGACTCAGATTGACTGACGTCGGACTGAGTTCATTTTGCCAAGCACTCCGCACTCCATGTACATCGTTTTCTGGGGTGGTGGAAAAAGGTCGATGTAACATGATGTAACCCTACAGGTCCAGTCTGACCCAGTAAAACCTGGTCCTTGACCTCATTGAGCAGTTTAATGTTTTTTATATCCCAGACACCCCATGGGACTGCCATAGATGCTTCCATTGGGTGGTTGACTGGGGGTCAATGGGGCGGCAGTCCGGACTGGCAGTCCCACTTCCGTCGTGTCTGGGTATGCCCAGTCCACCAATGAGGTCCCAAATGAAATGGTGTCCTGTTCATCGTCCGATTCCAGGGCGACATCGTGGTGAAGTCCATGGTGTGCTGCAAGGCGATCGTCGCTGGTGCACCCTGCGGGTCGCTCGCTGGGGGACGCCTGCGGTGTGTCGCGGTGTGTCGCACAGAGTCAGTCTACATCGCTTTCTGCACAGTGTACATGAAAAACTGAGGTCAAGAACCATGTCATAGCTCTAAGAAAACCATAGAAGACCTTAAATTTGGGGAGGTTTATGGTCAAGCCATTTTGAGAGACTGACGCAGACAATCCTCACTCCTTCTGGTTTTCGGAGGTTCCAGCTGTTTTGACCGTGGGAGTTTAGTGAAGTTTAGAGGAACAGTTTCCTTCCTAGAGGAAGATCCTCTTCTCCAAAGGGGCCATATTCCGCTCCAATGATTCTTGAGGAGGGTGGAGGGTACTTTCATTCGTTTCATTGGTGGACTCCTCGACTTTTTGGAAAGGACTTCAAGGCAAGAAACCCAATCTGATCCCCACCACTCTTGGTGAAAGGGGTTTGTGTATGTTTAATGTTTGATTCATGGCCCTTTGGGAGGCACCAGGAGCCCGACTTGCTTGACCTGATGTCGGTCTAGTTCACTCTCTACTGGGTAATATGGCTGGGCCAGGGCTCCAGTTTGCATGGCCAGTGAGCTTAAGGCAAGTGATATGTCCGTCATTCAGGGCGGCCAGACTACGAAGTGGCCAAGCAGCTTCATATTTGCCCGACACTATGTTCTGGATCCCAAGCAAAAGCAACCCAGACGCACTTGCAAAATTGCTGGGATAACAGTCATTTTCCAAGCTTTGCAACTTCTGTCGCGGGTCAAGAGTCAAAGGATAGAAGGGAAAACATGTCTCAGCTGCCTCAGCTTGATATATTTTGTCACGTTTGATTTGCTTTGGCATTGGAAGGTCAAAGATTGGTTTATGAACCTGGAAAGATACCCGACCCGTTATTTTGTGAATGCAGTGGTGAAGTTAGAGACAAACCCAAGCGTCATGAGGAAAAGTGGCCTTATATAATTGCTGCCTAGCAACCCCTGGCGTACCAGCTGCCTTGCTTCCCCTTTTTTGGCTTCCGCCGGAGGATGGAGAGGCCATCGTCGCGCCTCCGCCCCCGGAACCCACGCCAGTGAAGAAGAAGGAGTGATGTGTTTTTGTTCCCTTTTTGAGGTGAAAGTGATTGGTCAGGACACGAGGGTGTACGTGTGGCCTGCAGTCGGTGTTTTCGATTCAATTGGAACTGGTTTCGATCAGCGTGTTGTAGAAGCTTTATGAGATGGAGACTTGGTTGTATTCAAGAGTGGTGAGAACTGAACCATTGGTTTTGGTGAGACTTCCTTCGCGGGTTCGCCATATTCCGACGGGTTCAGAACGCTAAGGACGAGAGTTGGGGGTTTGGTTTGATCCAAGTTTCACGGAATTTGAAGTGGAGAAGCTGCAAATCCAGCACCTAAAAAGACGGTGCTGACATGTGACTTGATCACCGTGGCCCTGTTGGGGCTTTCGAAATGGCTTTTAGTCCGACGATGTGATTCAGTCACCACCTGAAGACCGGCCACTGCCGGTGTTGCATGTGTTTGTTCGACTTCTGCCCAGAACGACCTGATGAAGTGGGCGCCATGGCTGCTTCCATGGCTGCTTCCATGGCTTCCTCGCTTCCTTCAACTGAGTGAAACAAGCACCACATCACCGAGTTGAACTGATCCGGACACGTTCCGACGTGACCTCGTGACGCGCTGCCTCCTCCCGACGTCAGGAGCCCAAGGCCGAAAAAGCCGCCGCTGTGATCGACCCCGCACAGGAGGTGCGAAGCAAACCGGGCGCAGCAGGGCAGAGGTGTGCAGTGGTGTTTTGTGTCGATGAAAAACGAGGTCACAGAGCTCGGAAGATGACAGTCTATATCTAAACCATTTGATGGATGAAGCACTAAAACCATATAAGACATTACAAGACATTGAATCAGGGATTGTTTTCAAAATCGGTGCTTGTTAACGCGTGTTATTTGTTTGGGGGGAGAGTTTGTTGGCTGTCTCTTCTGGAAGGCCTTTGATCTCAGATGCAGTCCTCTACGATGTCAGCTCATGCCTCCAAAGAAGTGTCTCCTTTCGATCACATCGACCCCAAAGCATCAAAAAAGGGGTCGATAACATGCCGTTTTTGGTTGAAGCCTGCCTTTACTAACTACAAGAAAGCAATGCCTCCCTTCCAAGCTGGAGTCTAAAGTCTAAAGTTGTCTAAAACTGGGGGAATGGGTCCCCCCGAATCTACGTGATGGCGCAAAATTGAACAAACAGTTTTGACAGCCGCGCACATGAGGACTAACATAAGTTTTGAGTGAATCACAGTGGAATTTAAATTTGTACTGTGGGCCTTGATTAATTGTTGACATGTTTAGCATTCTGGCAAGGGATGTTGCCTCTATAGTATCAGAAGATCAAGCCAATAAAGTCTCCAGCAGAACCTTGGTAGGGGTCAGGACAGATAGGACAAGGCAAGAAGTGGAGTATCCTCGACTAAGATTGAGATTACACTTGGAGGCCATCGCTAATAGGTTGGAGACCATCACTAGTAGGTTGGAGGCCATCACTAGTAGGTTGGAGGCCATCGCTACTAGGTTGGAGGCCGTTGCTGGTACTCGTAGGTTGGAAGCCATCGTTATTAGATAGGAAACGCGTGGGATTTGTTCGTAAGGTTTTAGGGTCTTTGTTTCCAGGCCAGGCAGACCAGCGCAGCAGTGGCAGGCCGGTGTGTGCCGGGGTGATTGGTTCAGGATGCGTGTAGAGTGTACTTGTTTGTTGGATAGAGATGCTGAGGACCTATACCCTTGGGGGTGCTCCACTTGCCTCCATTCCCTACAAGCAGATTAGTACCACCCCTTTGCCCTCTCTACCGATTTGCAGTCCTTCGACAGGCACTGCAATATCGGTGACCCAATCGGCTGTCAGGCACCTCCGCCCTGGCCATTGGTGCCAGCTTGGGTGGTGATCCAGGCCCTGGCGGTTGGGCCATGGGTTTCAGTGGGAAAGCTTTGGTGGGGATTCATTGTTGCTTGAAAAAGAACACCAACTCAAACCTGCAGGTCGTTGTTTCTGTTCTTTGCTTGGGCTCACCAGCATGAGTTGCAGCTTGGAGGAGCTCTATCCTGTTACGACGTATTGAGCAAAAACAAAGGGAGCTCCTGGAGCATCACCAGGCACAAGCCACTGACGACTGCGTGGTTAAGCAAAGAGCTCGGCTTTCGTGGCTTAAGTTGGCTAGCCCCTCTGGTTCTGAATGACGTCGCGATCCTGTGCGGCGAGCCTTTTGTTGCCTTTGACCAGGACTGCTCAGCTTCTGGTGGTGGCGTCGCTTTTCACGGAGAGCAGCTGAACTTGGGTGAAAGAGCTGGTGGCTGTGCTGAAAGCTCTTCCTGCTAGCTGCTAACTCTAGTGCTCCAGAGCCAATGCAACAGCCACAGCCAAAGCACAATGTTGTGGCCCGGCCCAACCCACAGGTCATTGTCCAGCGGCCTGAACAGTAGTGAGGCTGAAGAAGCTGCTTCTGCTGTCACAGTTCACAGCACTCAGCGTATTTTTGGCTGTGCCTTTCTTGCTTGGCTTCTGCATATCTTCTGACATTCTTTCTGGCATTCTATCTGGCATATCTTCTGATTCACGGTTGAGGTCTGGCGGGGAACACTGCCAGCCGACACTCGCGGTTGAGGAGGCGGCGGAGAAGGAGGACGAGGAGGAGGAGGAGGCGGAGGAGCAAGGCAGCTGACAATATAGGATCTAACAACCCTCACCTGACAGGTGGGGAACAAACGTTGTTCGAAATCGAGTCCTCAATCCCTTGCTCTACCAGCCTCCTGGACGTGATCTTCGACACGAACGGCGACCGATTAGACCGATCACGCTGCGACGACCTGCAAACATCTTTGTCCAAGGTGTTGTTTGGCTTCTATTCTGTCGGCTTCTGCCAGTCGTATCTTAGAATACCTGCATGACAAGATTCGACAAGCATGCATATCTCTTAACCCGGCAAAGACATAACACGCACGCTCAGGATCAATATTGGCAAGAATGAGCTTTCAAAGGCAGACCGACCTTACTTCATAATATGTTGACTTGCAGCTCAGGATGGCAATCTCTGAAGCTGCCACAGAGATGGATGTCGACGATGACGGGAATGAAGAACCAGACCCCAATGAGCCCGATTGGGATGAATGAAAAGAACAGCATCTGCTGCTCCTGTTATTTTGAAGCGTTCAGAAGACATCGCATGTCCTGCTGCATGTCGTTCCAAAATTATCCGATATAGGGCCATCTGGGCCAATTGAACCAAACGACTCCACGCTGCTCGGAAACTGGCACGCTGCCCGAACGCACCTTCGGATCTGCCGTTCTGCGATTTGGCTGCGCGTTTCCCGGCGGCGCCAGCAATGCGGTCAATAGTCTTTGAGCTATAATCACCTATGCATTGGATTTTTTTAAAAGCCTTGATCGGATTCCAACCATGATATTTCAGCAAGCAACAGAATGAAATAATGGTGGCGAAACATCCTTCCATCATTTTAACATTGGGTGAACACAGAGTTCCGTTTTAATTGATAATTCAAGCATGTTTGAATTGACACCTGTTTATCACAATGTTAGAAAATTTGTTTATTAAAACATATCAGAAAATATCAAAAAATGTTAGAACATATGCTGGAAAAAATGTCAGATAAACAAATGTCAGAAGATATGCTGATATGCCAGAAAGGATACCAAAATAGTGTTTGAAATGTGTCAGATTGAAATGTCTTGGTGGGGATCACTCGAAGTAAAGTAAATTTTCCCCACTTCCCCACCGCTCAAGCCACGCTATCACGACGTCCGCAGTCACCAGGTTTCATCGCTTTGTTAAACACCTTCGGCTTGGCGGGTGCTGCGGGATACCAGGCAGGTCCGCGAGAACGCGTCGGTGTGGGGGTCCAAACGGGCAATATGTTCCAGGACCCCCAGTCGGGGTGATGGGGCTAAATATAAGTACACACCCCTTGGAGGGTCCTGGTTGGTTCTTGTTCATGTTGACTCGTCCCACAAATGTGTCCAAATGGACAGCCAGTGTAGAGTATCATCTGAAGCTGTGGCGGGATCAGTCGCAAATCGCCACTAGGTCTATTTCCCGTCACCGAACCTCAGCGGCTCGTCGTTTCCGCCGGGTCGGTTTCCAATGTCTTAAGCGTCTCACCCATGTCTTGGACGTGGTCTGACACTCCGCGGCTCGTCGTCTCCGCCAAGTGTTTTTGGGCCATTGGAGCGATGACCCAACGCCAGGAACCAAGGACGGCCGAGCCAAGGTTCGCCTCTGGAGATGTAGAGATTCATGTGACATAAGAGTAGTTTTGGCCACTATTCATTGAAAGCAGCAGCAACAACAACAACAACACCATTCTAGGTAGAAAGGTCGTTGATTCATAATAATCTGTAGATTGCTAATCTCTTGATATCTCTTGATGAATTCCCGTTGCCTACCCCCCTATATGCGGGGACTCAACGATGGACTGAACCCGATGATCCGATGTTTTTGTTATCATGGAAACCACAAACCAGCTTGAGGATGGGACAACTTAAAGAGTTTCTACTGCAAATGACACCAGATGGTGCAGGATTTGGTCGATGAACAGTATAGGGACATTAGGGACAGATTTTGACCCATTTGTGGTCTCACTGTGTCTCACTGTGTGCACGAGAGGGGACTTAGACTCAGAGTGGCTCTCCTGCGGCGCAAGGCCAAGATTTGGATCCCGAATTCAATGACGCGGCATACATAGTTTTGGACATCTATGCTGCTCTTGTTACACCGTGTTTGCGTGCATGTCTCCAAAACAAGAGCCCCCTCATTCAAAGTTATAGTATTCCACGAAGTCCAGATGGGTCAAGATGGGTCCCCCCCGGGTTGTTGTCAAGCACTCCCCTACGCCCAACCACATGGCACAAAGTCCCACATTCCCATGCCCTTTTTGGGTGATTCCACCTTTCTTCGCCCTCTTGCAGGGAGATATGCCCGGTGACCAACCAAGCAGGTCACTCGTAGCACACTGAGCCGGCAACTGGTATACTCACTGAGCCGGCCTCGTCCAGGCAGTGTGGGGCGTGACCCACGCGCTGCACACCCCACTGATGGCGGTCACCAACGCCATCAGTGGTCTCACTGCAGCGGGCGGCCGGGCGCCTCAGACTCGGTTTTTCGAGCCGATGCGCGGCGTGCCATCGTGGGTGGTTCTGGCGCGTTTGGGGGGGCGCTGGCCTCTTTGAACAGAATGGCAAATGCAAGGACAGCATGGCCTTCATCCTCAAGTCGAAGGACAAGCCGAGCCCCAAAGTCGCGGCCAAAGATGCAGCGGGTATCTACAGCGGTACCCAGTTGACCTCGAGACTTCTCCCAAGACGGATCGTCCCGGCACATGCATCAGCACTGCTCAAATGGAAAGGATTTCAGAAGCTGATGAGGGCTTTCAAGGAACTCTGATGGCGGCTGGTGGATACAAAAATCCTGAGCAGGCTGAGAGTTGCCTCACCCTCAAGTTGGACCTGTTCAACATGGTCAGCAGGACGACTCCAGTCCAGCTCGGAGTTCTGAGGAAATTGTGGAAGTCATCAATCATGACGCCCTCAACGAACTTGGCAGAGCATCGGCAATCCCAGACACATATGCCTACATTGGGGTGGTTGACTGGGAGTCAATGGGGCGGCATATATGGCAGTCCCACGGAGTGTCTGGGAATGACATCAGATCCATCAAATCCGACTCCTTCCTCGACCGCAGCCTTGACGGCAGGTGTTTGGGCCACAGCCTTGAGAGCCTTTCAGCGCACATGTCGCGTCGGCATCCATGTTGTTTCTGGCTTCAAGCTGTGTGTGCATTTCCAGGTTTCATAAACTGTTTTCCTGGTTGATGATTTTGAGCACTGCACCAACCATCCATTTGTGCATGGTAGAAAACTTAGCACGTTCTTTTCTGGCTACCTATTTTGCAAGGTGCGTGTGGTAAGCTCGAATGCCAAAACAGGTTCTTTTGGCCGCAAGGTCGACTGTTGGGTCCCCAAAATGCAATCGTCTCATGAGAGATTGGCGTTTAGGGTAGTTTAGAGATGTTTAGAGCATATATATACCAACTCTGCCTCACGGGACCCGCAAGAAGGATCATCGAGACGGTGGTATATCATTGCTCCCCGCAACAAACAGAAGCAAAAGCCGAGTTTCCAGGGCATCGGACCACTTCCAGGTTTGATGCTCATGGGCACGGGTGGAGGAGCTATGGCCCAAGGACTTGCTCAGGCGGGGAACCCAAGCAGTTTGCTTGCTTCGTGGCATAGCGGGGCTCCAAAAACCATCCTTTGAAGGCCCTCTGGGGGGACGCCATGTGCTTGATCTAGCGTGGGAGCAGAGCAGCAGGTTAACAAACACAGTAGTAGCAGGTGGTGGTCCAAATGGCCTTGGACAGATTCTGCAAAGCTTCACAGCCTTGGAACCTTGAACAGATCTGTTCTTTTTTTTTCCGGGCACTGGGTGATTCTTGCAAGACTGCTTTAGAAAGGAATCCCTTTTCCATCCTTTTCCACCTGTTGTGGGGTCACTATATGTTTTTTGCCAGTTTCGGTTCATGAAACGCTTTGTTGCCAACAAACCAGATTTGCACTCCTTGACTAGCTTGCCAACAAACCATCTCAGCTTCATCTTATGGTGGTCGGTGTTCTCGCCACAGAACCCATCCCAACGGCAACAATGCTCGGCATTTGAGTATCATCTCATCCCACTTCTGTCACAAATGTTCATTGACTCGACCTCCATACTCCTTTCGCCAATTTGCAGACCTGCGACCTGTTGCAGTTCAACTTCTTTCCCTTTTGATCAAACCTCCATTTCGGCTCCCGGAGTTCGGTTCCAAAGACGCACGTTTTAACACGCTCAGAATGGTTTAAAGCCTTCATCAGAATGCAGATGTTGTCCATTGGTGCCGTTGGTTTTTTGGTGCCGTTGGCGGGTTGGGTTTGGAATGGGTGATACCGTGATACCTTTGGAGAAGACAGAGAAGAAGCCCCCGAACATCACCATCCGCTGAAAGGACAGTTGGAGGCCAGCAGGATCCTTTCCGGGAAAAAACAGCGGATCATTCGTGCAGAGTAGACGTATAATAGCGAGCATCCTATCCCCTCCGTGGCGGGAGACCACATGAACATGGATGGCATGGCTGAGGGAAGACTACTTGTCTCCCAAAGCTACTGGCGCCAGGCGTCCGTGGCCATCAGCGCGGTGAACATCGCTGGCGGCTTTTTGGCGCCTCGGAGCGTGGGACGCGGACCGTGGGACGCGGAGAAACCGCTCGGACGCGCGTTCCATCCATTCCGGCGGTATAGGAGCTGTTCGGAGCTTCGGAGCCTCGGAGGGTTTCTGTGCTCGGAGTTTTCAGCTGAAGTGATTGGAATGCGGAAGGCCATGAAAGCGCCAGCACACCGGAAAGGACTATATAGATTGAGAAGTCATGAATCTGAATGAGGTCCTCTATATGTTCCTGTTGTTTTGTGTTCTTTTACTTTTCTTGTGACTTCAATCGCTGACAGGCCCAACAGTGTCAGTGACTGAACGCTCTGGGCGGAGTGGACAAACTCGAATTCCGCCGAACATGCCGAAGATGCCCAGAAAAGAAAACGCACATGCATATTATATGGCACAAACAGAAAGAGATCAAAGCAACTAAGTCAGTGGAATGATGTATGGAAAGAAACCTACACTCCTTGAAAGAATCATGGAAGGGGAAAACCACCTGTTTGTAGAAAAACAAATATGACTGACAATTGACTACAAATCAAAACTCCGTGGGCAAAGAATCAATTCAGAATTTATCTCGGACTTTGGGTGTTTCACTACACACGACTCTTGCCTTGAGGTGACCAAGCGGATGCTTGACCTATTCCGGAAGCCAGGGCAGGCGACAAATGCTGGTTCTGAAGGGATGGCTCAAGATGGCTTGGGAGGGCTCAGGATCAGCCGGAGAACGACGTCAACTTTGTTTCAGAATTGTGTGGCGGTGGTTCGGTAGAGGATTTGCAGAAGAGTCGGTCGATGCGTCATCAGTCTGGGAGAATTGGTATTGGCAGGTCCGCATGCTGGGACGTTTGTAGCCTAGCTCTTTTGTATTGCTTGGACCTCGTGCAATTTCTTCAGATCCGGCATTTCTTGGTTGGAAGCCGTGGTCCCTGACGGGGTCCCCTGCCTTAGCAAAGCTTGAAATATGCGATGGTTATCCCACGTTGTTGAACTAGCAAAAATTCTCAGCCAGAAGCTCAAAGGAACTGTCCCTCAGTCTTGCTTGGTCTAAAGTGGGCAGGCAAACCTTGCCACCATCTACCAGCCACTTACATAGCCCAGTAGATCCCAGAATAGTACCATCTAAGGAACAGGATTTTGGTTGGTCAGTTTTAGTCTTTGAAACCACAGTGGTCACTGGATCCACTCGAAACACCGCGATGTGTCCGTTGCCTTTGTTGACTTTAGCGTTCGCGTTGCCAGCGGCTCAGCTTTCGCGCTGCGCAGGAGGATTTCACCAGCATCTATCTTCTGCCCGCTGCGGGTCTTGCGGTGCGGACACATGGTGCGGTGGGGTCGAAGCGTCCGTCTGGCGCGTTTAGAGAGTTCCGGCGTGTTTACGGGCAGGAACCTGTTTTGGGCATATGAATCAGTAGCATCTCCTCAACCCACTTGAAAGATGAACATGCCTATGACCAGTTATTAAACTACGGCCAGTCCCTGCCTAGCACAGCTAAGATGTAAGATGTCGGGATTGGAAAGTAGGTGTAAAAGAATAGAATCATCGCTTTGTGCTGATAGAGGATAGACTCCACTACATGTAGGTTTCCTTGAGGTGCTCAATTGTCCTGGCGGGCAGCACATAGTACATTTGAAGAACCTTTCAGTTTTACTCATGCCGTGCCACTTCGAGTTTACCCACGTTGAGCTTGCACAGTGAGTTTGCCATGTTTCAGACATTATGTGATTGAGCCGACCACATTCCTTCCATCATCCTGGTGCAATGTGTGGTGTGAACCATTTTCAGCTGTTGTTCTTGCTCCAAGCGCATTGCAGCAAGTATAGCAAGTCAACATATGCAATGGAAAGAGTTTGCCACCATGAACACCTTGGCCAGCACCGAGCCGATGTTGTTGAGTTAATTAGGACATGTTTTTTTCCTGAAATGATCTCAAAACAATGTTTCAATGCTTAAGAGAAGCTCTGAACGATTTCTAGTTGATGTTCCCTACGTTCCTGTTTCAGCCAGCAAATCAGATGCAGCGGATGCACCTGAAGCAGTCAGCCCCACAGATTTCGGTCGAACTTCACCTCTGAGTATCTCAGGCTCAGACCATGGAGCCAGGGCTGAAAGAGATACTTATACCATGAATGGGTCATGGTCATGGGGGTTATGTATGGAAGTATTCAATATATGGATGGTTTGGGATTGAATTTCAAGGTGCAGACAACCAGATTGATACTGATAATCTTATCCTTAAATCCGGTGGCGGCTTGAACCCCTGCGTTGGTGTTACTCAGCCGTGGCTGAGCCGCCATGGAGACTGATGATAGCTTGGTGGAGTACTTCGAGAACCTGTAGCCTTGGTCGAGATGGTGTTGATGTGATCAGCTTGCAAGACATTAAATGTTCTGAGCAAACATTCCGGATAGCATCAATATTGAGAAGTGAGGGATATCAGCCCCTTCACTGGAGTGACAAAGTAGCAGACCTACCATCCTCAATTTAGGTAGAAACCCATAGGCAAAGCGGTTCTGAGTTCCAGTTCTTTTCCTGAATGAAGAACTTCCAGGTACAGACAAGGCGGAACAGAAGGCACAATCTGTCAGAGCCCTGACCCTGAACGCTTGAAATCACTGGCATTTCTCAACACCATGGCTGCTTGCCTGCAAAACATGGGCCGCCACCGCGAGGCGGAGCCCTTGCACCGGCGAATCCTACAAGTCCGTCATGGCACGCTTGGAGAGGAACACCCAGGCACCGTGGCATCCATGAACAACTTGGCCGTTTGTTTGCGCTGCACAGGCCGCCATCGAGAAGCAGAGCCTTTATATCGGAAGACTTTAGAGATACGAGAACGGATCCTTGGAGCTGAACATCCAGACACTCTGACGTCAATGAACAACTTGGCCATGTACCTGAGAAGTATGGGCCGCCTAAGTGACGCGGAGATCTTATACCGGAAGACTTGGGGCATCTGAGAGGGCACACTTGGAGCTGAACATCCGTGCACTTTGGCATCGATGAACAACTTGGCCATTTGTTTGCGTCACATGGGCCGACACCAAGAAGCAGAGCCTTTGTACCGAAAGACTATAGAGGTTCGAGAGCGCATCCTCGGGGCTGAACATCCAGACACATTGACCTCAATGAACAACTTATCGATTTATTTGACCAGCATGGGCCGACACCAAGAAGCGGAGTCTTTGGATTCTCGAACTTTCGAAGCTCGGGAGCGCATCCTTGGGGCTGAACATCCAGACACGTTAAGTTCCATGAACAACTTGGCCGTTTCGCTCGAAAGCACCGGACGTCACCAAGAGGCTGAAGACCTCTACCGGAAAGCCCTGCAAGCACAAGAACGAAGCCTTGGAGTGGAACACCCCGACACGCTGCTGTCGAACTGGAACTTGGCGATTCTGCTGCTTCGCACCCGTCGCTGCTGCGAAGCCTGGCCCCTGCTGGGCAGAGCCTGGCCTCGCCTCGGCGCAACCACCCAAGCAGTGCGACGGGTGGCGAACTGGTGCTGTTGGTGTCGAAGAAGACGTAGAAACGGCCTCAGAGGGTGTGGTTCTGTCAGGTGGTTGAGTGTTGCGGGGACAGTGGTCGCTGCAGTTTTTGTGGGGATGTTTGTCAAGGGCGGGCATTATTTGTTTTGTGTGTGTTGCGTTTAGGCTTTTCTTGTTGGATCTGCTTCTTGTTGCCTTTGAAGTTTAGGGACATCAATATGGTTTTGCCACCGCAAGCTCAGGAACACCGGTGCATCTCGAGGAACCTGACCCTGACCCTGACCTTGAGCTGGGGCCGCTTCTGGTCGCGGATCGGCACAAAGAGGAGTGAAGAGCAACGGTCCGGGCTTTTTCAGCGATTTTGTCCAAGCTGCATGGTGCCAGCCGCGCCGCGCAGCGTTCTGCCTATCCGTGGCGCGCGCCTGCGTGGCTCGCGTACGCGCGGGCCCGGACCTTGAAGTGACTCATTCAGGGCACGCCGGAGAACTGCTGGTGCAAAACTCCGTTGAGATCAGCAACGCAGCAGCGCAGCCTACGCAGGACCGGAAGAAGAGATCAAAGATACCGTGCTGCTGCAGCGATGCAAAAGCTATCACGAAGTCGAGCATGTTTTGTGGCTCCGCGGGGATGGGAGGAGTCATGAAGGATGGGTTAAGCCGAGACAACCAGCCAGTTGTGGTTACGATATAGGTAAGCAGTGTTCTTGGAGGGTAGCAGGTTGGTCTCAAGATGAGAGAACAACCAAACTTCATGTACTGGTGCCAATCGCTGTTGATTGAACCTGTAAGCAGAACTCGCCAAAAAATAGACATATAGTTTTTTGGGGAGAAGGATGGAACAGACCATTTTCGAAATTTGGTAGGGAGGTGCAGAAGTCTCAAGTCTTGTTTTTGGGAGTTCTGCACCCCTTTCGAGTTTTTGGAGACGCATCCACACAACCTCTTGGTCGCAATGTAATTATTTCATTTTTAGTCCATGTTCCTTGGTAATTATTGACATGTTCCTTGGTATTGATAGGAAAGCAACCATGCTTGGGGTGGTTGGTGGTCCAAAATAGAGGTCACTCAGGCTCTAGACTCTAGGTATTTCTATACATCTCCTATGCATCCAGCTGAGGTGGTGCCCTTCGTGCTGCCAGCGGGAGCGCCCACTGTGGGGACCCTCTCAGGCCGAAGAAATGGGCAAGTGGGCGGATCAAGACCTTTCAAAGAGACTTGATATATGTAAATATAGTATATAGTCCGGCATATTAATGTATATATTAATACCCGTATTTAATAGTATTTATATCGTACACTTTAGTACATTTTGGCTGTGACACATGAGATAGTATAGTATACTACAGTGTGTTGGGAATTATTAAGATAGCGGGCACAAGATGGCACACGTCCTGCCTTTGGCATTTGTGCACTTGGAGTTTTTTTGTGGGTGGCAATGGTGGCTATGATAAGTATATAGCACTGTGAGAAGGTCCCCTTTTTCGACACCAGGACTATACACTTGTGTGCATGCCGTGTGTTTTGCAAAATGGTTTTGGCACCAAAAGGTAATTTTTTGCTGGACATCCAACACATGCAGACTTAGGAGGATTGTGCCCAAACAAACAAGTTGTGGGAGCATGTTTTTCTTTGCACAAGTCATGAACGAAGAACAAAGTCCCACACAAACTTCCAAGCTTCCGAAGCTCAGGTAAATTCATGGCTTCCCAAGCTGTGGCCTTCATGTTGGAGTATAAGCTATAGTCTATAGTGCATTACAAGTCCTCCCCAAACCCTCGTGTAGCTTGTATATGCTTGTGTGGAAACATAGTTTTTATAAAGAGAGTGACGACAGTAGTGCGCTTTGCAAGAACCAGAGGTGTTTCCCACGAGAATGTTGTACTAGTGTCCCCGTGCAGGTGGGCATGGCTCGAACGAGCTCGAAGTAATGTGATCAATTTCATATATGTGTTTGTTTGTTTTTGAAGAAGGGCTTACAAGGTGTTGTTTTTCAATCTCATCCAAATCCGCAATAGCTCCCAGATTTTTTTGTGTACTTTATGTCAAAATTGATTGATCCTTTCCATGTTGGATAATTTGAAGTCATATTCCCTACATTCAGGAGCAATGGTGGAAGACCAACAAACTTTCACAGCTACGATCGAAGCAGTACACCAGCCATCATAGCCACCTGCTCCACTTGGCGAGGCCTCATGTGCATTGGAGCCATTGGTGGCCTCTCGCCAGCGGCCCCAGGGGCGGCGAGACCAGTCGCCAGCTTCGAAGTGAACGACATCCGCAGCTTCCCAGTAGAATCGTCCACTCTGGGTTGTGCGGATAAGGTGGATGTGTTATTTTCTCCGGATTGTTCCATCCCCTGCCGAGGGGGGCCCTAGGCCGGAGCGTCAAATCGTTACTGCAACCCGTCTCAAGAGATGGGTGCGAGCCTGTGGCTTCGTTTGGACCATGTACTCAGGAAATAGTTTGCATGCTGGGATAGACCGAGATACTGAGGGAGAAAAATGCTAGATCCGCGGATGATGTGGTGAAATGATGGTTACTGTAAATGGATTTTGCGTTGGTCATCGTTGGTCTATCACCATGCAAGTGCCCTTGCGTGATGTTGATAATGCATGGTGAAGATGTTCATGATTTGGCGGGTCGCCCTCTTGGTGACAGCCGTAAAACCAAAGCTCACATTTGCTTGCAACAAGTCTATATATATATATATATATGTTCCTGTTTTCACATCCTTCCATTCATGTTATTCCAAGAAGCACGAGGATTGCTTGGTGGATGGCTGACACCATCGGACATGGCACAGTCGCTGTCATCGGCAAGGTCCCAGAAGACAGCGCAGTTCGGCTTGGCCCTGGGCGTGACTGGCGTGACAGGCAGACCGAAACCGCTGGAGTTCTTCATCATGTGACATAAACCCAGTGATTCTCTTTGATTTCTCCATGTTGGGGTTCTTCAATCTGGTCTTCAATTGGCAGTTTAGTGATGACATGTTTCATGCTGATATGATCAATCTTTCCCAAGACAGTTTTCCAAGAAACTCGACAAATCTAGACAACATGCGGTCCACTTTTCAGAATACTGCAAACCGGAAGGGGACTTCGTGAGACGAAATTGGTTGCCCCAACTTTAGTATACCTTTACCGCATTTAGATTTGCACCATACATCCAACCAACGTGGTGCCCAAGTCACTTGCTCGGGCGGACGGTCTATGGCGTGGGTCATCGGTAAGAACCACACATCGGTCAGGTGGTCTCAGACAGACTTCGCGGGGTACGGTGGGCTGAGACCGCTTGTCACTTGACTTCTTTTGGAAGTCAACGGTGGAATGAACATAATACCTCTCCCCTACACTCCAAGAACCATCTCCTCAGGTTCGCTGGGCATCTGTGCCCCCCAAACCACCCACCCCTGGCACCCACCCCTGTCCCATCGAAACGGAGGGGGGTAGGCCAGGAACCCAGGAACCCAGTGGCCGGGTGTGCCAAAACCGATGAAAAAGGATCCTCTTCACGTTGGACCTCGGTGACCCGCCGATGATTGGGGATTCCTTTCGCCCCTCCCAAGACGCACCGCCAGTTTTCGGCACAAAGGACACCCAGCCGGACCAAAATGGATTGAGAACTGTCGACCAAAGGGACGCTGTTCCACATCAGCTGGCCAGCGCGGCTTTGTTTTCCTCCCCGAAAGAACCTCCTAAAACTGTTTGGGACGGACCGGGACCACTTAAGTTCCTCCGCACCTTGGCCGCAACAGGTGCGATGTCCATGACCTTGGCCGCCTTACCGGCTGGGCAGGCGGCATCCGGCGGTCAAGAGGGGCGGAGGGAGTTGGTGTGTGGCTTTCCTCTCCACATCCGTTGGTTCGATGCTCTAAGTGCGACCACATTCCACGGAACCCGCGGAGGGCGTGGGGGGTTTGGGGGCTGTTTGTTCTTTTTGGGTCTCTCAAGGTTGATTAGGAGCTTGAGAAAGGAGGCCAAGCCACCTTTGGTTGGTATCATTTGTTGCACCTCTGGGTTTACATTGGCCGTAGCCACTCGGACTTTCCAAGCATGGTCCATTTGAGGATGGTCAGGTGTTTAGCACCTTGCTCCCCTTGAGAGGAAGTCTAAAGAACCCAGGATCCAGTCTTTGCAGGAGGAACTCGTGCTGATGAAACATCCTGCGCCAGCTCACACACACCTCAAGTGCAGCAAATGGAGTAATATCCGTAGCCCAAGGAACGCTTTGAGGATCTTGCACATCTCAACACCAGTGTCAGACGGTCTCATGCAGTGTCAGAGAGTCTCATGCAGCTGAATAATTTCGTCCGAAGTTCATTTTCCTGAATTTACATGAAAGTCATACCCGGACTAGGAAAGAAATGACCAGGAAACAGCGATACATGACAGTCACCACAATCATTGGATCATCAACCTTTTGTCCACAACTAAAAGTCACCTCCATCCACACCACAATGCACTTCAATGCACCACTACTATATAAAAGAGCACTTTCAACATCTGTCCACTTTGTACCAACCACCTACCAACTACGAAGAACCACCTACCAAAACCACCTACCAAAGCCTCAAACCACCTACACTCAATCAACCTCCCACTCCTCGCCACGGGCCACGCCGCCGCGTCCCAGTTAGCGCCGGCCTTGGGCCTCGTCGCAGCCGGCGGTGCCGCTGGTTTCGGCCTGGGCAAGGCCGGCATCCCGGGTGGAAGCGACGGGTGTACGGAACGGAACCGGCAGGAAAGCCCATGGGTTTTGGCGGGGTGGAAAACACCATCCGGGGAGAGACGTTTTCCCTTAAGACCAATTCATTCGATGTATGGAATATTGATGGAAGATTTCCCTACATGGATCCCTTATCAACCAGCCCAAGATGCTGGGTTGATCAGACACCCGTGAACGCGGAAGCTGCGGATAATGCCGTGGCTATGTGAGTGACCGACTTTTCCTGGGACCTCCGGGCTTGCAGGCATGAGTTTGGAGTCCCTGTGGAAAAGCCTGGGTTGATTCGGGGCACGCAGCCCAAACCCTGTTCTTGCCCACCAAAAAGTATATGTTCCTTTTTGTTTATGGCAACGTCAATGTGGGCAATGCTTGCTGTTTAAACTTCCATTCCCATCCAAATCCTCGGGAAGGATTCACCGTGATCCAACATGACAACATAATTACAGAATCATACAAATCCAAACATAAACAAGACCAAGAACATCTTCCAGCACAATATGTATAATCTGTTCCTACCCAGCCAGCTAATACCCAGCCTTTTAACCTTCTTTGGGGGAAGAAAGGACTCCTCCCCACGAAATATGAAGAGATGGGACACGAACTCGGGTGTACCTCATCTTGGGTCCTCCCAACAGGCGTCATCGGCTGTTGGTTCGTCGCCGTCGTCCCATCGAGCTCGTGGATGTGTTCTCCTTCACTAACCTCCTTAACCTCCATGGCTGCACGACCTGATTCCATCCACCGGACCGGACCCACTGGTCCTCCACTCAAATGGTGGCGCCCGAGGCCGTGAACCCCATGGCCTTGCCACAGACGGTGGCAGGCTTCCATGCCTTGGTCGGTGCCGCCGCCGCGCCTTGGGCGGCGTTCGAGGAAGCCGTCCGCCGTCGACGCCAAGGAGACGTGCCAGACACTGGTTGCGGAACAAGGGCCAACCGGCTGAAACAACGCAAGAAAGACCGGACTTATATAGGTCCCACTCTCAATTTAGAAGATAATACTACAAGGCATGTCCGAAATCCTTTCGGTGCAGGGGGCTTTGTTGGTTGGTCTAGACTTCACACGGCCAGTCTTGAAAAAAACGTGGGATTTACCAGGTTCTTCAGGCTTAAACTCCAAACTCATGGGGTCCCAGACGGCCAATTTGAAACCAAAGGTTGGCAGGCCACGAGACGGCTTCGAAACCTGAGAGTTTGCAGGGCCACGGCCAGAGGCCTGGCAGGCGTCCATCGCCAAGTTCTTAGCCCTTGCTGCCCTGCAGTGCCCTGGGCGCCACCCCGCTGCCAGGAATTAAATCTATCGGGACCCGCTAGGATCACAAGACTTGCTTTGAACCCATGAATCGAATCACTTACAGCCCACACATTTGCATATTCCATCCGAACAATCCCCTTTACTGAAGCCTTTGGCAGCATGTTGAGTTCAAGTTCTGACTTTTGCGTTTGTTTGTCCTTTTTCTGCTTGTTTCGTTCGGTCAATGGTTTGGTGTATATTGGGGGAGGTTAGCCTCAAACATGACACCCAAACACCGATGTTCCATCATTTTGTTGGAATATGTGTGTTCCCCAAAATTGATAGACAAGTCATCCCTCGGAACATGTATTGGAAACTGTTTCTATTACCAATCGTTTGGAGGCCACTGTAGTGTACCTTTGAACTCTTAAAACTCTTTGTCCAAGCCAAGTCCGTTCAAACGGGTATTTCAGCACATGAGTCATTGTTGTTTGGACAAGAGTTCTGTTTGGGCGTTCATGCTCTACTCAAAGGAGAACATATGTTTTAGAGTGTGTTGACCGCCGCGTTCGAACGAGTGAAGAGTGAAGTAATTCCGACTTCGGACTTTGGGTCGTTGTTTTGAGGATATCCAACCAATCCAGAAAAACATAACACGGTCCCTTTTTTGTTTTTTCAATGTTTTTCAGACCCTTAGATATCACTAGAGTCCATTGACCCCAAAGGTTTGGCCTATCGCTCAGGTGGCCACCTGTTTGGGCAGCCACATGATCCACCCGGACGCTAGCGTAGGACACAAGGCCATCGCGTGGGATGAAGAACTGACTTGAACCCGGAGGGGTTGGAATGAAGAACTGAGGCCACACCGGATGTTTTGACAAACATGTACTCCACAGGGGCTCAGGAGGCTTTGGATGATACAATGTGATACATTGTGATATATATATATATATGGTCATACCTAGATCTTTCAACTATGCAAAATGTATGCCTTTTGGCTGGTTTTTATACACTAAAAGGCATAAATGCATAGTTGCAAGATCTAGGTATTTAAGGTCCAAAACAGCCTAGCAGAACCTTGGAGGTTGGAACCCAGTGGCCACCCCTGTCCGAGAACTCGTTAAACCCGACAGGTGTCCCATGTGCGAGACGCCAACATAAACCGCATGGACTGGTCAATCGAACTTCCTGCCTTTGAAAGGGTGTTGCACATCACCAAGCGGTAGGAGTCATTGTGCGACGTTCTTGAGACCTATCATGAATGGTTCCCCCGACGGTTGGACCGTTTAGATGTCTAAATCGTCACCACTCCGCACCGTCTTGTTCTCCAAGTTCTCCATGATCAAATCATGGAGACCTCCCACCAGGTGGTTGGTCAGTCGCATGGGTCGACCATGCACATCTTAGGACCAAAGTCTTGTTGTTCTTAAGACGCAATGCCCAGAATTGGCTGGTTGGTCCACTTGGTTGGTGAATCCAGCCGGTCCAGCCGGGCCCCTCAAATGGCCCGGCATAGGTTTTGAAAAGGTGGGGCGTAGCGAAGACATGCGAAGACTCTTGCAGGTCGGGGCGATGCTGGGAAACGCCATCGGAGGCCTGGGCGTGCCATGTGTAGGAGAAGGGCGGGTGTGCACTGTGATTACTACTGTGATTTAGTGGTGTCCATTTGGTTCTCGCACCATTTTTGAATGTGGGCACATGGTCTTTGTGATGGTCTTTGATCATACGTGTCGTGTCGCGGCGAGTCTACAGGGGCTGTGGCGCCAGCTTGTGATGGTCTTTGGTTCGGGGCAAGCGAGAATTCTCCAAACACTCCACTGACTTACTAAATATGTCCAAATTGGATAGGTTTGAGAGGCTGGAGCACTTTCCCGTCCAATCATAAATAACTTAAAACTTAAAACCAAAGATTATATAATGCTTTCCTTAGCTCTGGAAAGGATCACGCCAAAGAGCATGCAATGCAGAAAGAAGGTGCCTTGGAATGTCAATGGCGTGGTTATTTCCAAGAGTGCCTGCCATAAGTGGCAGCTCTTTTAGGCCTAAACAGCCCAAAGCCACATTTCAGCTGCAGCACCAACACTGTTCACATAACTGCTTGGCTGGATTTGGAGATTTGGATTCACCAGTGGAATGACCCCGCTTCCACTGCAACAAAATTCCGCTGGAGCCAACTTTGTCGGCCGCAACAGAGCGATCCATCCATTGAACGAGTTCCACCTTCCCGCTTCCCCTGCGTACTTTGCCCCAGCCTCCTTACCCCCGCAAATATTTGCCTGTCTTTCGCCAGTCTATCCACCCTAACTCTCTTTGTTCAGTCTTCCCAAGTGAACGCCTGAAGAAAGAATCACCCGGGAACGGCCCAGTCCACACCATTTGCTTCACTTCAGTCCACCCGATCCTCGCAGGGATCACCTTCACTGGCAGCTTGGTGGCCTTCGGCCACTCGGACAGCAAGTGCAGCATTTTTCTACATGCACGTCAATGTGGAGACGGAAGGGTGACCAATTCTATAGAGACGTTTCACGTAGGTGGACTTTAAGGGACTTTAAGGGTGGACTTTAACAGGGATGTTTCACTGTTTCATGTTTATGGACTTTAAGGGTGATGACATCACTGGTTTTCCATCGTTTGGTTTTGCACCTGGCTTCAACCCGCTACCGGGATGTGGTTTTGAGCAGAAATTGGCCCCAGTGTTTAGAAATCCAGTGTTTACACTGACCTCGTAACTTTGGGTGTGCGTGAGAACTATTCAGAAAACTTATGTGTAGTATTGTTTACTGATTTTTACTTGCTCAAAGTCAGTGCGGCAAGAGGCACGTGTTGGGAACAAAAGCGAAGTGAACGTCAACCTAGCTGATGGGGCGTAGTTGGAAATGCCACGACAAGTCACCTGAAAAAAATAGTTGAAGGATCTCGCACCAGAACCCTCCAACACGTCATCAATTGAGACCTATGCGTCTTGGGCCCAGCAACCCTCTACAGGAGACCTGTTGGAGGAGGCGGCCGTGATGACTAACTACCGTTATACTAACCGCTATAGTGAGTGTTTTTTTACAAGAAGGACTGTTGTGGGTTGCGATGTTATACTACCTCTTCCTTTTTTTCACCCACAACAGTCCCTTCTCTTGTTGTTCACACACATGATGTGTTTGGTTTGTCCAGCTATGGTAGACACCTGTTCGACTCTTCGACCTGTCTGGTTTTTTGGACCAAAAGGCAGCCACATCGCCTCTCTTCATCTCATTGGCGTTGGAATAGCCCATTCGGTCAGAAAGGAATGGGAGAGAATGGGAACACTGCATGGGCAGTTGAGCAGTTTTTGTTGGCTGCTTCTTTGTCCGCCGTTCTGAGGCAAATTGAATGGGAACATGAGTTCCAAGCCCTTCAACCTGCCCAACAAGAAGCTTGGAATACAGAACAAGAAGCTTGCGGTTCCGCTGTGAAGACAGGCACATCGGCACATGGACCACATGGATACCGGATACCCTACATGGATCTGCTCTAGGAGTATACAGATGGTTCAATTGGATATCCTTGAGGCCCTCCCGCAAGCAGGGGAACAAGACACCGACTTGTTGAATTCGCGCTGAACAAACAAAGCGTCGTCCTGGGAGTAGAACCTGCCATTTTTTCAGAGTGGCTGAATAGCTTCACGAATTGTGGTCTTGGCCCAAAGCGGTTGTGGCCCTCCTAAAAGCATGTCCTTGAAGTCCTTTAAGAACCCAAACAGCTTCGCTGAAGGGACACGTGCGACATCGAAAAGCCCACCGACATGACATATCGAGGAATCTAGGCGTCGGTAGGTGGGCCACAAGACGAGGTGCGGTTCGTTTCCCGGTCTGGGAGGGCATGAGAGAAGCAACCTCAATGACTGTGTGATGAGAATCAGTTTGTTGTAGCCTGCAATAACCTGGATTTCATACAACCCAAATTGTAATCCCATGACACCATGTTTTTCCTCGGTTGCTTTGTATGGCAACCTTGTTCACCTCGGCTGCGACAGTCAGGAATTTGCTGAACCTTGGCATGGCTGCATCCCAGTTCCTTGGTTTTGCGAGAGCACTTTTTGCAAGTGCTCCTCATGTGTTTGGGAAGTTGCGGAGCTGGTGAATACCCTGACTGACATGGCTCAAAATCGGGAGCTGGTTCCAGGGCAGGTTGACCTCACAGGTAGTTTGTTCTGTTCATTCTTGGTGGTCAACAAGGGTGTCCCGGTTTTGACCCACAGCTACCTGGACAGCTTCAACCCTCCAGTCGAACGAGTTCGACGGACCAGGTTCTTCATGGTTTGTTCCAAGATCCAATCCTCACCCTTCTCCACTGGAGGTCATACCTTTGCAAATGGGCCTCTTCACCCTTGTATGACACATGTTCATCCTGCACACAGGTCGCCCTCACATTCGGCGGAGACCCGGATATACAATGCCAAAAAGAGTTATAGCCACCACCGGCACTATGATGTCAGACTCGCAAAAATACAGAACAGCCATTGTGGATCACATGTGGGAGTGTTGCATCAGCGTCCAAGAAGAGGCTCAGCAACATAGTGAATCAAAGCGCTGTATACGCAAACGATCCCAGTTGATCATTGTCTCCAGATCTATGTTGGCGATGCCCAGCAGGGGCAGGGAGGGTTCGAGAGGAAAGGAGTTCCGAAGCGCTGGTGCCCCAACGGGCCTTAGAGCAGATCACAAGTGGCAGACTCCACAGAATCTTGCCTTGTCCTACTGCCACCTCTTTGAAACTGTCTGAGGGGTAGACCGCACCGACCTCCTGATGCAGGCAGATCAAGTCTCTAGAAGAGCTGTCTCCAGAAGAGCCTGAACTGACCCACCCAGGGCTATGGGACAGGCAGGCCGCTTTGCCCATGTGGCCAAGTGGGGTCCATACTCCCAAAACTTCTTTCGCCACAAGGCTGCGCATCATCGGCCCACACGGCACACCGCTAGCCTGTCTCTTCCTTACACCAATAGCTTTACGTATACGCAGGGGCCCTTCATAGGGGATCGAATCCTCCACATCTTCGGCTTTTAGCTGGCTGTGTCCAACCACATCTTAGGTGCCCCCTTCCCCAAGAGCCACCAAGACAAGACCACTACAAGAATTGGCACATTTGTTGTGACTAACTCTCATCATGCCTGGTCATGCCTTCTTCCATAATTTTGGGACAAACTCCAACCACCTCCAGTGATCACATTGCTGTTTTGGTTTCATGCCCAGGATGGGAATGCTGGGCCTCTATTGCGCGACCAGCTCACCTGGCCTCGGCACAGCCTTAATGTGCCGCGTGGGCGGGCGTACGTCGGGGCGAGACAATGGAGTGCGCCGGGGCGAACCGACCTGTAACAGGCGAGGGCAGTGTGTTTCCCATGACCTGTAACAATCCATAAAAGGGATGATCACTCTTTTTGAGATAGAAAGGCCTGTAACCTAATGTAACCTATAGCCTATATCCATTATCATCCACTGTGACAGGGAACGGGATACACCCAGGCCATATGTTTGATTACCACCAAGATTGGAACTGGCAAGTAAGAACTTGCACAACACCAAAAAAACAATATCAATTTAGTCTTTAAATGGATTGGAGTGAGGAAGGAAGACTAACAAAACTATACATATTATCATATGTCATATTGTGCCCAAACTGCATTATCTCCAAAGCATTTTCCAAGACATGTCAAGCATACCCTTGGATCCCAACCGGTTTTATCCGCATTGTCCCGGCAAGAAACCCCAAACAGTGTGTGTGTGTGAGGTCTAGAGGTGTAGCAACAGAAAGTCTAGAGATCTAGACGCATTGCGGTCCAGAGAGGTGATGGTGGTGATGAAGGTGGAGATCGTGGTGATGGTGGCGGTGGTTGTGAGTGAGTGAGGGTGAGTGAGAGTGATTGATTGAGTGAGGTGAGGTGAGGTGAGGTGAGTGAGGTGAGCGGCTAGCGAGGTGAGTGAGGCGAAGTGAGTGAGTGAGTGAGTGAGTGAGTGAGATTGTGAGTGAGTGTGAGTGAGTGAGTGAGTGAGATTGTGAGTGAGTATGAGTGAGTGTGTGAGTGAGTGTGAATGAGTGCGAGTGTGAGTGAGTGTGTGAGAGAGATAGAGTGAGAGTGAGTGACTGTGAGTGAGAGTGAGAGAGTGAGTGAGAGAGTGAGACTGAGAGTGGGAGTGTGAGCGTGTGTGAGTGAGAGTGAGAGTGAGAGAGGGTGAGAGTGAGAGAGGGTGAGAGTGAGAGAATGAGCGAGTGAGAATGGGAGAGTGAGAGTGAGAGTGAGTGAGGAGCGTGAGTGTGAATGTGAGTGTGAGAGAATGTGAATGTGAGGGAGAGTGAGTGCGAGTGAGTGTGAGTGTGAGCGTGAGCGTGTGTGAATGAGAGTGAGAGAGAGTGACAGCGAGAGAGAGAGAGAGAGAGTGAGAGTGAGAGTGAGAGAGTGTGAGAGTGAGAGTGAGTGTGAGAGTGAGTCGAGAGTGAGAGGGAGAGTGAGAGAGAGGAACAATGAGGAACATGTAAGTGCGAAGAGACGTCGCGTTTGAATATTTTCGATTACAGTACATGCAAAGCCGTTGTGCTTTGAGTAGTCGCAGGGATTTCCGCCGGTTTCCCACCATGGCAGCTGCAACCACATCGTATGACCAGAAGATCAGCGTGATGGCTGCATTGGCCGAAGCCCATGCCACTTTGAAGGTGGCGCAGAAGCAAGTTGAAGACATAGAGGTCATGCGGTGGCAGATCTTGGAGATGGACCTGGTGTTTGAATTCCTGTGACCTAAACACCCAAGGTCGGTATTCTTTAGTCTTTAATTTGCTTCAAGTTGTCAGCGCGTGGACAAGAAAGGAACACACCTTGCTGATCGCACGGGCGTGCGAAAAAGCTCGTAGTAGCGTTCTTGTTCCTAGTAGTAAGGCCGGGTGCCCCTAGTAGCGTCTTTGTTCCTAGTACCGATGCCCTTTGCTCCTAGTAGCGTCCTCTACCTTGCCTTGCTTTCAATCACAGCGGTATGTTTCTTACGCCGTGCGTAATTGGGGCGTTTTTGGAACGCAGGTCTCTTCTGTGATCAGTTGGTTTGCTTAAAACTGGCTTCCCATATTTCTGGCTGTGCCGGCGCTCCCTGAGTGGCGAAGCAGACCACAACTCGTTTCCCACACGACGCCGGGTTCGACATTGGTTTGGACATGTTCCACCATCAGGGTTAGCTGCAGATGGACCAACACCCAAATGAATCCTATACTGCAAAAGAAGCCTCGCATTCGCTGGCTTATCTTGCTGGGTCCATGGCCGCACGGTTCACCCCGCAGGCTCCCCCTCGGAAGCCTCATGCAAACCACGTCACTAAATGGGCGGATAGTATCGCTTGGGAAATGCGTGGCGCGTCCCTTGATGCTCACGCCACGATCCAGGCAGTCGCGCTATCCGGCGAAAGCTCGGCGACGCACTTCTCAAGATCACCGCCCCCAATGTGACCGAAGAAAATTTGCAATTGTATAAAAATAGGAGTTCATGACCTCGTCCCTGAGTGTGATGGATAAGGAGTCGGGCACTGCTATGTGCCAAAAGCTCATCGGTGCATACATGTCCTCCTTGTTGGTATAAGATCAATTCAAACAGACTCTGGGTTGAACTTGCTTTTGGTAGACTTCCAAACAGTAACAGTGAGGAGATTGTAGTGCTAGGCGCTAGCTTGGATGATTCTGCCAAGGTTGATTTTAAGCGTCAGAAAACAGGAATGCCTTTTGCATCCAAGGAGCAAAGCCTTTCTTCGACTTGTGGCACAGAAGGTTCCATTGCCAGATCCCCACGCTGTGTTTGCTACTCAGTGTGGCCAGGTCAGTCTATGCGCGAGGGGGCCAGGAGGGGACATGCAGATCAATGCCACCAAAGCGTTGCGCCAAGGAAGCCTGACGCTCACAGGTCTTATCAACGAGCTCAAATCGACCAACAATCAGATTCAGATTATCAACGGCGAGCTCGAAAAAGTCTGAATAAAAGAAAGGACAAGATGATCCAGGAAGCCGATTTAATTGAGCTCCTGGACCCTGCTGGAAAAAGGACCGGACAAGAGACCACATGCATCAAGCCGCACGCTTGGGCACTCCTCGGCACTCAGCTCCCCATCTACATTCGCGGGGGTCTGAGTCTAACGGACGTCTTCGCTTTGTCATGACAAGCATCGACTCCAGTCAAGTGCAGGAGACAATGTCAATGTTTGAGGAATACGAGAAGAAGCTCCCTGCCAGCTGCCTTTCAGCCACGAAAAGTGACCACCATGTCCGAAAATGCGCACGGCACCACAACGAGAGCGCAGTCGCGACAAGCACCCGCCGCGCCCACGCAGATTTTGCGAGCCTGCGCAGTGAATGCACTTCGAGGACTTCGAGAGGCATGAATGCACTGTAAATAGCAGCGCAACACCTCTGGTTAGACACCGGTGCTCAACAACTAGCGTAAGAACCCCTAGTGTGTCCACACTGCTTGGGGAATAAATATGTTCAACGATTCAACGAAGCTCGGGAAGAACCTCTTGATCACTACTTTTGAACGTCACGTGTTGGATATCAAATGACACGTGACACGTGCGCCATGTCCACAGGGAGGCCCCACCCCTTGGCCCCAGTGACCTGTGACTTGTGTGGTTCACAAAGAGCGTAAGCTTGCCCCCAGACATAGGACCCATGTTGTTTTTGTTTTTGTTTGTTCAGTAGATGTTCAGTAGATCCTTTCTGTTGAAGGGAGATATCCTGCATTGCCTTTGTGAGGATGGTGTTTTTGCAAATAAGAACACCCTCGCGTTCTCACCATTTGGTCGCATCCAAACCATCAAAACCGGTCTGTGAGGTTTGGAGGGTGGTGGAGTGGTGGGGTGCAGGGTTTTTGGCCCATCAAACACATGTCGGATGGCGAGTCCTTCAAACCGGTCCGACATGTGCTTTGCCTGCCCAGCCCTTGAGAAACACTGCCCCACATGTGGCCTTCATGCATGATGATGCTTCTCTCGTAGGCTCAGGAGTGCTACGTTGGCTTGGGATATACCCCCTTCAGAGGAAAACTCCATTTTTTCACACATTGAAATTGTGTTTTCTCTATTGGTGTTTTATGCTGGGTGCCATGCTAGTTTGGAGGAAGAGACTTCATGAGAAATCTTGCATCCCGGTCGTCTGAAAAAACTAACACCAGTGTTTGGAACAACGGGATGCGCACGGCTAGCGCACACGTCATAAATCCTTCGGAGTCGCGTGGCGCTTCGGTCGGACCGACGTGTCGGGCGACCGACCAGGTACGGCACGACGGCACTCTCCAGCACGATGGGCGTTCATTTGGTGGGCAGCGTGGGCGGTGGCGACATGCCCTGCTGCATCACCGTACTGTGCCTCGGTGAAACGAGACGAGGTCGCCTCGCGAGTGGTAGTGCCTCGGCTCGGTCAAGTTTAGGCAGAAAACTGGGGTCCCGGAGTTTTCTCATCTTCCACTTCATTTCACATAGTAGACAAGTGTGGTGGTTTCAGATAGTAACATGTTGAAGAAGTTCCTCTGATTCGAAAAAATGGCGGGAGGGATGGGATGGACAATCTGACCTTGCAAGACCTGAAACGAAAGCAACATTCCAGGACGGTGCCCAATGGAAGCCTATAGGTAGTGTGAAGTAGTCCAGCCAGGACACCCCGACAGGAGGGTCCTGGTTGTGTTGTTTCTATAGTGACCGACTCATACTTAAGTATTCACAGGGCCAAAGGGTTCTTAGTGTGGAAATTTCATCATTTGGACAAAACACATCAGGGGGTTCTAAGTATGTGTCCGTCACTATAGATGTCAAGATTCCGGGATGTCAAATCAGTCAAATCAAGATCCTTTTCTGCACATGTATAACCTTTGGGGTTACCATCCGCATACGACCACCACTTGGCATCATATTTGAGTCCTTCTTGTGCTTTCGATGCCCCACCACAATGCTGAAAAGAACGCCTTAAACGTCCTCCAGGACGTTTGCCAGCTACAACCTCGGCAGAAAAATACATCATATATAGTTGAAACATTTGCGGCTGAACCAATCCACCCTGAATCATCAAAAGGGATTTATTCTTGGAAGATCCTTGAGATTTGCTCCATCCAAGTAGAATTCTCCATATTCATACGAGGCTGTGTGGAAACACACATGAGCCATCAAGGGCGCTGTCACTTTCGACCCGGCCGAAGAAACAAGAGCCAAGTTTGGGCCGACCGTGGGCCGTCCGTGGTCGGATGAAGAATCAAAGAACTTTGATCATTCAAGAAGTTGCCAAGAATGATCAGGCCATGCGATGCCCGACATGCTCCGTTCGTAGCTTCGTAGATCGTCCATCAGGTACTAAAGTAGATCGTCCAAAGTGTCACGGCAGGGTTCGAGGTCCACTTCTCTTCAACATATCGTTGCTGCAAGATGCTGTTTGTGCATTACAGTAGCCGTAGGGTGCGAACGTGATCAAACCATTAAGTGAGGTGTGGAAGCAATTTGACCAAATGGGAGACCCAAATGCACAACCCCTGTTGCCACGAAACAAAAGCAAAGCAGGTGTACAGCTCCTTTCTAAGAGCATCCATGCTTAATCAATGCTTTGTCTAAGTTCAGATCGAACCCCCGATCCTGATCCTTTATGACTTCCACACTGGCCTGACGTACCCTGATGAACTCCAAATCAAAAAGAAAACCATGTCAGAACCTAAAACCCAAAAATCCCACGTTCCCACCGTCTCCACCGCTCCCGTCTCACCTGCTCACAACGTTGGGCGTTACCCCTGCCCCTCCACCCTGCCCGGCCGGCCGGTCTCGTTGGTCTCAGGAACTCGTACAGCGGTTGGGCCTTAGTGGCCGAAGGCATGTTGCTGGGAAGTCCCACCTTGACCGTGGTGGGCTCTTTGATCGGCTTTAGCGGTGCCTTGGACGCGATGAGAAGGGGGATGTGTGGCCGGGGAAGCGAAGAAAGATGAGATGGGTGGCCGGGGCTACAGACGTGTGTTTTTGGGTTGTTCTGAAAATAATGGGTTCATATAGGTTCGATGGTCTTGAATATGTGTGTTTTTTACACAAGGCTTCTACCCATCCAAGAGAGGTAGTTTGATTTAGCAAACTTTGTTGCGGGCTTCCGTCAGGATCGCAGTCGGTGAGAGGCAATGCTGGGACTCCAGCCCCCAGTGCCTCTTACTCTTCGAACGGGCACTGCTTCCTTGTGGTGAGTTGCTACCAAAGGCTTCAGTGTTCTCAAGCATGCCTCAGTTTGTTATTGAATTGGCTGGTTAATGTTTGAATGCCAAACCAAGTCATAAGTCATGGCGAGGTGACAAAGAGTTCCCTCTCTAAAAGGGAACAACTATATGCTTACGTGCTGGCCACGACACTCCCGAGTGAAAGGATGTGAAAGGATTATGTTTAGATCTTTGATGTTTTTTTTTGCAATTTCTACCAGCATTACAAGAAGTTGTGGGGCAGGCATGTGCAGAAAAAAAACTGCATGTGGCACCAAGTCAGGGGAGCTGCTAGCTGTTTTGAGCCAAAACCAACCCAAAACGATTATATGGCTGTGGGTCAACACCGGGGGTACCCTGGTTTTTCCAAGTGTTTCCGAGCAGAATAGGCGCCCCCAGACATGGTCAACCTACCAGGGCGGTTTGGGGCACCAGGTTTTGAATCAGAGCCGGTTGCAAGTTCCCACTTTGGATGACAGTACACACCCGAGCCGCTCAAGCAATCATGGAAGCTGAGGACGAACTTCCCCCCTTGTAGAGGACAAGACTGGTCTTCCAAAAACCGAACTGTTCCACGTAATCATGATTGTTTCAGGGAGTATAAGTGTTCGGGTGGGGGTGGTTGGACCGGCAGGTATGACGAGGGGTGGAACCAAGTGCTGACCCTCAGCTGATGAGTTTAGATTCTGTTTAGATGACCAGCATGGTCAGAATATCTTGGCACTCATAGGAGACACTTAGATTGCAATGAATTTGTCATCAGAGGTGCGGAGTTTGATGGCAGCCAAATCTTTGTGCCAACCCGCACACGACGTGCCAACCATGTGCCTTTTGACGTCAGTGACAGCTGGTTTTTGTTTGATCTGTGGGGGATACCAAGTGCAGTTGAGCCCCAACCGAGGGGCTTCACCCGCAGCTGCGTGCTTGGTTTCCACCCGGTCGCTGCTTGCGCGGACAGTACCACCACGCGTTCGCGTTCGCGCGTCGACCGGTCCGCTAAGGTGCCATTCTCACCAAGATCATGTGTGCCAGGGTCTAAGTCCGGCAGTGGACGACTGAAGGCAGTGGACGACTTCCCATGCAAATACATTTCTGGTGAAATCGAGTCGTGGGTCTTGGGGAAGGAGCAGAGATTGTTTGGGGAATGTGTTGGAATTGTTAGTATGTGAGAGACCTTAAGTCTACTGTAATTAGTTTTCATATGTTTCAATTATGTTTCAATCCCTGGTTGCCCACTACTATTCACGAGGTCAATGAGGGGTAAGTGGGGTTGACATGCAAGTGGTCAAGGCATTAATCCATCATTGATGATTCTGGATGGAGGGTTCGTTTTGATGGCTTCAGCGATACTTCTACCACGTCATGTCGCATGAAACGGGTTGCAATCACTTGTGTTTTTTGTCACTAGTTGTTTGATACCAGCGAACGTCATGTCAAGTTGCAGCAGTCCTCTAAATGACTTGCTGTGGACATCATATGTCCTGGACAGGCAATCAACTGCAAGACCGACCTGGATTCCGCCACGCATTCGCACCATTGCACAACCGCACAACCCAAGATACCACCATGTGGTGACCACGGACACCCAAGCGCACAGTGTCCAATTTGAATGCAAGCTGTTTTGTAACAACTGATTTGTATGGATGATGCAGTTTTTCCCTATGAATGCAGGCAGTGTGCGGCACGGCACACTGAATGAGTCGAACATCGTCCATCCATCCCTCCGTCCATCCATCCATCCATCCATCGCGGAACCTCCCCCAAGGATGCCATGAACCGCGACATCATGAACGTGATCTTCGGTGGGATGAGCGTTGCCCCGCCCAAGAAGGCTCCCGTCCGGTCGGCCGGCTGAGTGTTTTGCGGTGAAGGCGGAGGTGGCCGGTTCGCCGTACTGGTGCAGGTGTGGATTGAGAGTATACGGCACAAACCCCGGTGGTATATATGGAACTCCTATCGAATCTAAAGGACATCTTGGGTGGGCTTATAGTGCCATCTACTCTACAACCACTGTATGTTGAACCAGCTCGCTGGATGGTTCGTTAAAGCTGCTCGCTCTTTTTGGAAAGCAGCCATTGGTGAAGGGGCGATTGAGGAACCACCACTCCAGACCCAGAACCACTCCATCCCAACTGAAAAACGCTGTTCCCGGCGAGTTTGGCCGTGTTCGGACTTGTCGGCGGTTTGGTGTTTTCTTTGTCGTGGTTCTTTTTTCTTCGAGCTGGATGTGACGCAAGTGAATGAGTCCTGGATTTCGTGACGGGGGTTCATGTCCACCTTGTTGGGATGATCATCGCACCCTTCTGGCGTTTTTGGATGGCGCGGACGGAAGCGGATGGGGGAATAGGTAGGCAAGGTGGAACACCATTGGAGGAGAATAAGATGATCCCAAGTTTGACGGTTGTGGTCACTGGTGGTTTTCGCCCACTCGCCCGGTGATGCGAACTTCTTGAAGTCCTTTTTAGATGTTTTTTGGATGGCTCGAAAGCATTCAAAGGATTCCGATTCACTCCCTGTGGAGGCTCTAAGTTTCGATGAGAGAAGAACCGAGTTGGAGCGGGGGGGGCTTTGAAGTCCCGGAGCTTGTAGACTACAGAAAGGGGGCCCAAGGCTGCTGAGCCCGGGTGCTGTTCCACCCGGATCCGCGCAACAGCGAGTGACGCGCGCGCGAGTGACTCGCCTTGGAGCGCCGAGCGCCTGGCCAGGGTGGTGCAGTGGAGGAGGTCAAGGACTGATGAGAAAACAGTCTGCGATGTGTCGCTTTTCAGCGGCCAAGAAGGCAGCTACAGCACCTGAAGAATTCATGAATTGAATCACTGCTTGGATTTGTTTGGTGGGAAAGTGTCTGGGTGCTTCCTTTTTTTGATGTCTTGGAAATATTAGGGAGCTGACCGTCCTGATTTGTTCAGTCGATGAACTCCTGTTGCCTAGCTGTTTGATCCGACCACCATCTTCACAGTTAAAGGGGTACCGTCGTGTTCGACTCGTTTGTGAGCATCGAGCCCAGCATAAGTGGAGCAGCCCGCTGCTGGAAGCAAAGGTAACAGAACGGAGCAGGGCGTGAATCACCAATCTTGAGGCCTGTGAAGTATATTCCTTGGGGGTGTCCGAACTTGCCTGTAACAGTCGGTCAACCAAAAAACAATATATTTATTTTTAGACTAGGGCCTTTACTAACCATCATCAGCCACTGTTACTGGTAATAGGATATATATATACATAAGGCAGCAGGCACCCCTGTGATCTACCTATATGTATTGACAATATATAATATATATCAAAACTTTCCCATACTGCACATATGTTGGAAATATTTCCAATATTTCCAAAATTTCAAAATTATCAATATCGCAAAAATTTGCTAAAATTGCAAATATCGCAAATATTGCCAATATCGCAAATATTGCCAATATTGCACATGTTTTATGAAATATTTCAACAATATTTCAGATATTGCCAATATATCATATATTTCAACTAGTATCACATATTCAAAGATATCCTACATGTTCAATATTCCAAATACGGTTAATATTGCAAATATTGTCAATTTTGCAAATATTGCAAAATGGTACATATTTTTCAAATATTGTACATATATCAAAAAGTTCAATTATAGCACATACTTGAAAGGCTTTTGATATGTTGAAATATTGTCAATATTGTCGATATTGCTATTTCAAATATGATCCATATATCGAATAGTTCAGATATATCACATAATTCAAAGGTTTTCAATGTTTCCAATATTGTCAATCTTGCAAATGTTTCAATTATTGCAAATATTGCATACTGTATATATATATATTTTTCTATGTTTGACATATCTCCATTATTTCCAATACTTCAGGTATTGCCAATACATCAAATATTTCAAATATATCACATATTTTCCTGTTTTTCCATATTTGCAATATTTCAATTGTTGTCAATATTGCAAATATTTTCAATACTGCAATGCCAAGTATTGCCAATATTGCTAATATTACAAATATATTTGGCATATTGCCATTATTTCCAATACTTCAGATATTGCATATCACATAGTTCAAAAATATCACATAGTTCAAAAATTTCCAATATTTCCAATCATTGCCAATATTGCAAATAGCCAATATTGTATATCAGTATATCTATATATTTGACATTTCTCAGGTATTTGAAATAATTGACTCAATTATTTCAAATACCTCAGATATTCAGGGTATATCAAATTTCAATAATTTTCAATAGAGCACATATTCCAAATATTCTTGCAAAAATATCTACATTATTTCCAATACCTCAGATATATCAAATATTTCAAGCATCTTCAATATTGCACATATTGCAAAAAGCTTGAATTTTTGACAATATTGGACATATGTGTGAAATACTCCTTCAGAACACCGATCAGACAACCTGTTACAAGTCTATGACTGCTGCCAGGCGTTTGGTTTTATGCTTTTGTTTGGACATAAAAAATCACGCAAAACGGGGACTGTCAACAGCTGTTTGCTACAACAGGCTTGGTGGAGAGTGCGCAGTGAGAGGAACACATGTTCGTGGGGCCAACCTCGGGGAGGAGGCCAGGCCTGCGTGTCCGTGGGCCTTGCCATTCAAGATTGGATTCGGGTTCAGAACTGATTTGGCAATGTTTGACCCAGGGCTATGTCAAGGAGGACTTCTACATTGTAGGTTTTACCTGCAAAGCCTTCTCGCAGGCGCTTTGGAAAAGTTCATTGAAGAAGAACAAAGCTATTTCAGTTATTTGATGGCAAGGCAATGCCATGTCGGTGCCTGTGGTGGGCAATGTGATTATGGGCATTTTGTTGTATGGAAATTTTGGCCGTGGGCGCAAACACCTGCGTCCTCGACATTGGACAGACCCCACGAGTGATCTGAGGAACAACAGACGCACCATGGAGAACAACCACCGAGCGATTCGATAGCGTCAGTTGTGGCCTGGCGATTGTTTGAAAGGACTGTTGTGGCACCAGATTGATGACAGTGGGTGATAGCAAAGTCGAACACGTATTATAGGATGTTTTGCGTTTCCGGATGGAGCAAAAAAAGAAGGTAGGTGTCACCACTGCTGGGCTGGATGTCTGGTGCTGGTGCTGCAGCGCATCTATGACCCAGTGCGTCAGGACACGCCTGGCTGCCAATGGCGGCTTGCTGAGCAGGACTGCTCTTGCGTGCGACTGCTGTACTCGCGGTACTGCCTTCGGATATCGTTCCTGATGGCTCTCACCGATGCCATCTCGGCTGCTTTCGCATGCGAACCATGCTCAATATCACCGCCGCGTCTTGGCCCGTCAACACCTTGCGAATGGCATTCTCCTGACGAGCGGCGACAAGCAGTGTCTAGCCGTATCCCTGTCTCGACAGTGACGCAGACGCTGCCTTGGTCCGCCACACTCCCAGTGTTGGCACCATCCAGATGCACCAAGCATCGAGTGTACTTCAGATCCTGCGGACCATCTTCGGGCGACTGCAGTACTCCAGTTCCTTTTGCGCGTCCTGCTGCCCTTGTACTGCGTGGCGCAGCGATGCTTTGCGTTTTCTCGCTGCTGGGCTGGATGTCTGGTGCTGGTGCTGCAGCGCATCTAGGACCCAGTGCGTCAGGACACGCCTGGCTGCCAATGGCGGCTTGCTGAGCAAAACTGCTCTTGCGTGCGACTGCTGTACTCCAACCGCTCCTGGATGCCCTTGCACCGACATGTGCATCAATCCTGACCCACGCCCTCCACGCCCTCCCCCGTTGACCACGCTACTATTGTAGCTTCACCCCATGAGGTTCCGAGTGTGACCACCTGAGGATGATGAATCCGAGAGCGTTTGTGACGATGATGTTTGACAGATCCGCCTCGTGGATGGGAAGAAGAAAGATGCTACAGGTTGCATGTCCGTTTTGCAGACTGTGAGGGTGAAATGAAAACGGAAAACGGAGATGAATTAATGAATTCTGAATGAAATGAAATGAGTATGTCAACAGCTGCGTTGTCAAACTTTCGCTTCCGTTTGACCTGCAAGTTGCTTTTTGCAGTCCTCACCTCCACATCAGTCGTCGAATTGTTGTCAGTGGTGCAACCGGAGAAAAGAAGCGTTTCCTTTCTCGAAAAGAGAATACGTAATGCGGTTCCCACCACTGGCAAGCACGTGGTGCAACCGGAGAAGGGGAGCGTTTCTTTTCTCGAAAAGAGAGTATGCAATGCGGTTCCCACCACTGGCAAGCACGGCGGGGTGTCACGCTGTGCCCAGGTGACAACCAGATGCCTGATTGCCTGATTCCCACAAAAAACTATATTCACCCCCGCTCGCCAGGAACTATGGTTGTGATCCCTGAATCCTGGCCCGCGTTATCGCCCTGATCTGTGCCTGCACTTTTCAAGTTTTCTTGCAACCGTGCCCCTGTTGCGCCCTGATCCGTGCCCCACTGGGGTAAAAGCATGCAATAACGCTCTCCTCTTTCTCAACCTCACCAAATACACTTTGATTGATGCGTGGCATGTCAGCGTTTAGGTCTTAAGCAGCACGGCAACAGACACTCCACGCAGGCCCATTGCAACATCATCAGAGGCGCGCGTAAGAAGATGTTAGCAACCGCACCCCGACCAAACCACACTGCCGCTCACTGCGCCACCCCTGCACGCCACACAAAAGTACGCCGCGCCCCGTGCCACCCCCAGAAGCCACCCCTCAAGAGCATCACTAAAGTACGCCACGCCCCATGCCACCCCTAGACGCCACCCCCGAGAGTACCCTACCCACGCGGGCCCCGCGTTTAGCCGGGCAACTCCCTCTAGTGTTAATGCTATTACGCCTATGTCAATATATACCTAACATATTCCATATATGGAGCGTCTAGATTAGGATGAAAGTCAAGCGCAGCGATTCAGTTTACGCTGCAAGAAGGTTCAATCATGACACCCTCAAGCACCAAACCTGTTGCCATGGTGCAGAGGCTGAAATTCTTTCAAGTCAACATCTGCAAAACAGGTCCATGGTGCAGTCTTTCGTAGAAATCTGCCACTTCTGCGGAATTATACGATGCTTGATGCAGCCACCCCATAGTTGTGTGTGTGCCCCTTGTAGTCACAGGGATCCCGTTGGATTGTGGTTTTTCTTTTCAGCAGGGGGGTGCAGAGCACAGTGGAGACTGCACCCAACGAAGCTATCCACTTGTGCAGAGCCTGATCAGCTCTGTGTACCTGCTGGATTTTTAACTTTTCCTGAGTTGAGCTTGACACTCCGCAGACTTGCACGCTACGTCGTCACCCTGGACTTGCGAGTTTGGCCCTCTTTCCTCTTGAAGACCTCCAGGCTCCGATGTTCCTTACTGGTACTCTTAGGAAATGGAACCCTAGGCCGGCGTGTGGCACCGCTTTCAGTTCAGTACACCCTATCCTAAGTGTGTGTGTGGGGGGGGCACAGATTTTTTGTGTGTGTTTTTCCACGGATCTTCGGGTTCGTTTGCACGCAATGGTGCGTTTGGGCAGTGGTTTTTATCATGAGTGGCTAAGTTGGCATTCTGGACCAGGCCATAAGGGTCCAGAAGAAGAAAGGTCCTGCACCAGGTGTGTAGAAAGGAGGTGTTTTTCCCCAGATAGCATAGGGGTTCTTACTTCTCAATGGATGGGTTCCGGATTGCGGAAATTGGCTGCCGCTGCCGCCTTGTTTCCCAAGCTTGTCTCCCTTCATGATTTCGCTTTTGGCTGCCGCTGCCGGCTTGTCTCCCAAGCTTGTCTCCCTTCATGACTTCGCTCTTGGCTGCCGCTGCCGTCTTGTTTCTCCAGCTTGTCTCCCTTCATGACTTCGCTTTTGGCTGCCGCTGCCGTCTTGTTTCTCAAGCCTATCTCCCTTCATGACTTCGCTCTTGGCTGCCGCTGCCGGCTTGTCTCCCAAGCTTGTCTCCCTTCATGATTTCGCTTTTGGCTGCCGCTGTCGCCTTGTCTCCAAGCTTGTCTCCCTTCATGATTTCGCATGATTTCGCTTTTGGCTGCCGCTGCCGCCTTGTCTCCCCAAGCTTGTCTCCCTTCATGATTTCGCTCTTGGCTGCCGCTGCCGTCTTGTTTCTCCAGCTTGTCTCCTTTCATGACTTCGCTTTTGGCTGCCGCTGCCGGCTTGTCTCCCAAGTTTGTCTCTCCCTTCAGGATTTCGCTCTTGGCTGCCGCTGCCGCCGTGTTTCCCAAGCTTGTCTCTGTTCCTGATTTCGCTCTTGGCTGCTGCTGCCGCCTTGTCATTTTCTTGCCTGGCTTTGACGTGGATGCTGTTATATGATGATTTAGTAGGTCTTGTTTACCTTTTCCATCCTTTTCCCGGCTTTGAGTGGCCGCTCTTGCCATGGTGTCCAACTTTTCTTGAAGTGCTATCTGGGGTCTATGCCGGTATATTTGTTTTCCTTCATGTTGATTTTGTGCCTGGCTTCCAGATGCCTTTCGATATGCCTTTGCACTGAACAAGCAATGGCCAATCATTGCCATGGATCAGGTGGTTGAAGGGGGTGTCGGTCGCGCATAGGAACGCCAACTTACACCTAATTGTTCAAGAATGATTGGTAACATGTGCCAGAACAATATTCATAGAAACCATGCGAACCGTTTTGAACGTGGAGCACAACTTTCTTGGAGTGACAAGGGAATGAGGGGTTGGCAAACAGATTCTCCCTTCGAACACCCTCCCTGGTCTACACAGGCCCGTTTGTTCCAAAGGGCCCAGCAACTTAACCAACCAGTGGTGGCTGGGTGTGTTTTTTTTCTCCTGTGATCCATTTGTCAGGAGCACAGGGAGACCAAACCAGAGCAGGTGGCGGATCTTTTGTTGGACTCGAAAGAGGCCCGAGCTTCTGAGCAGCGGCCCATAGCCATGCGTGGTGAACCTGGCACTTTGACACGTGCTGTTCCCTTAGAAGACTGAGTATCGAATTTGACTGTTCCTCATGTGGCGTGGGGTTTGGAAGTGTGATGCCAGCAGAGTTATGACCCGAAGTGGTAGACCCGCACCAGTAGGCTGCACTCGAATTGGGTTGATGATTGGCATCCAGTAACGTTGTACCATAGACCTAGGTGGATGGCCAATAGATCTTGGGTCTATAGGTGGATGATGATCAGGTCTATCGATAATTTGGCAAATGGTTCAAACATGTGGCACCCTGATGTGCTGGAACTTTGGAGCAGTGCCGGTTTATGGTGGTCATGACATTCATCTATGGATGCCAGCTTGTCGCTTTGACAATCAGTATCAAGAAGAATGAACATGAAACTTTTTAATCCACCGAGGCGTTTTCCAGTGTTGTGGTTGTGGTTGTTTGGGTTGTTGGTATGGTGTTCTTAGGCGCAATATGCTGCAATGGCCACGTTGCCATACATCACATGTTGTTGATCCTGCTACCCTTGCCAACTATATAAGGTGTTCACTGACTACAAAAAATGAATGCTTTGACGATGGTGACGGTAATTGTGGTGGTTGATATCACCTCCTGAGCTCACTAGTGCTGCAGTTTCGTTCGCGGTGGGCGGCTCCAGAATTGGGGAACATCTTCAGCATGGCTGTCAGTCAGACAGCGATTGCACACGCCCCACGCTCCGAGTACCTCCTCAGAAGGTATTTGGACCCTCCAAACCCACCCCAAACACCACCTCAGAAGGTACTTGGAGCTCCAGGTTTCCAAGGCACTTTCAGATTCAGTTGCTACTCATGATGTGTGAAGGTCACAAGGAGGAACCTTCCAATGATAGGGAAGTTCTCAATCGGAAGCTGATCAGTGAAGGCAGTAGTGCACCACTACCTCAGCTGGACAGTAGTGGTAGGTTGAGTTCATCGATCCTGGCGACAGAAGATGGTGATACAGGGATGCACCATTGCGAACTCACCTACAAGGGTGCTCAAGAAACTGGGAAGCCCCCAATTGGTCCCAGACCGTCTGTGTGTTCTGTTCCACTTATAATATCCACTCACTTGCTTGAACATACGTGTCACAGCTCGGTGGTTTCCCATCCAGCGGGGAACGACATCTGAACCAGCTGCTCCTTGTCAAAGCCCAGCTGTGTGTATGGAACACCATCAAGAACACTACATGGATTGCATGGCAACACGGTCAGGTGATGATTGTGCCTGGCTACGGCATGGCCGTCTCACAGGCTGGGGTATGTGGTTGGAGAGAAAGCAAGAGCAGGCCCCTTGTAGACAAACGAGGATGGCCTCCCAACACTGGGAAAACACAATGAGTTTCCAAAAATATGGGTCTGGTCGGTGGTCTATCAGTTGTGGGGGGCGGTGTCAGATGTGTTTTTTTCAACCTTTACCTGTGATGATTGAACCCCCTGACGAGTATGTTCTTTCGTCAGTTGAAACCACCAACCATGAGGGTACATTGATAGACGTAAGTGGCTCCGCTCGACCCGATCTGCAGGTGTGCCTAGATCTGACAACTCAGTACTGTTTGCCATCCTGGGTTTTGTCGGGTTTTTCCGGCGGGAGTCAGCATGTGCGTTTGGCACGTTGGGGAATGAATTTTATTTGATTTGGGGGTCCTGAATGAGTTGGTTTGGGCGAACCACCAGGAAGCTTGGCATGACCTGTGAATCCCAAAATAGATGGCTTCATGACCTCCACAGCATGTACTGGGTCCAGGCTGGAATCGCACGTTCCAATATGTAGTTTTGCGGTGCACAACAATTGATTTAGCTAGAATACAGATGATCATCGGTGCACAGGAGATAAACCGGAGTCAGGAAGTGCCCCGCATTGGTCGACCCTTGTATGAGTTCTGTGTTCCTAATTATATAGGTTTGTTCCCAAGTGTGCTCGCCCAGACATACCATGTTGTATTCTCCTCGCTCCATCAATCAGAATACCTTCAGCTCATATGCTGGCTAACCCAGTGACTTGCAAACGAACAGTGCCATTTTCCGATGAGAAGTTCTACTAATTATAGACTTATAGATCATGTTGCAAGTCTTGCAATCGGTCAGGATCCTCCCACATTTCATCCAAAATCATAAGATCCCATACGATCTCAAGACTAAGATGTTCCAGACAGCATCGGCTCGGCATCAGACAACATTGGTCTTTCCAACGTGCACACCTTTCGTCGTTCTCCGGAAAAGGCTCAGAGGGCCGTGGCCGACATTGCCAACTTCCTGAAGGAGAAGGGCATCAATACGCGCCATGGCGGTTGGCGGTAGAGTCCGAAGAGGTCTGAAAGAGGCTGTGGAGAGTTGGGGCGTGAGAGATTGTTGGTGAGTGAGAAGCTACAAGGACCAAGGACAAAGGTAAAATGGTGAAATATCAACGACCGTTCAGAAGGGCCTTTCTATGTAGTTCACTTTGAGTTCACTCTTGAATAGGAGGTGACTTGGTGCAAACTTTGCAGGTGTGGCGTTGTCACTTTTGGTGGCAGGCACAGTTTTTGGATGTGCTTTGTGCGTGTTGGAGGTGCTGGGAGGCAGTCAGGGAGGCAGGTGGCGTGGGCAGGTGCAGGGAACCGTCAGGTTGTGACGTTTGGCGCAGCTGAATGTCCCTGTGCCAGTGGGATTGGCGTGTGTTCGAGGGGCTAGATTACGACGCACGATGTCGAAGACTTACGACGGGTCACTGGCTCTCCAGAGCAGGCAGGCAATACTAGATGGAGCCTCTCAGAATGCTTGCAGCTTTCCTAATCCTCAGAATGCTTGCAGCTTTCCTAATTCCAGTTGTTTTGTTTTTTGTTGTCTCATCCTTCCTTGACATATCCTGATGATGGTTGATGAGGTTCTCAGTTCAGGCATTAGCGGTAATGTTTGGGTGCTGTCGCAAGCGGTTCACATGGCAATTGTTTTGTTTGGTTGATACTCTCCCTTCAACAAACTTGGAAGCGGCACAAATGGGTCGACTGACTAGACTGTTGTCCTGAAGGTCGCCTACGACCCGTAGAGTAGGGTCTCCGACCCGTGGGTCTATGGGTCTACCTCTGCTACGACCCAGTAGGGTCAAGACCTCAGTCGGGTTTTCCCTCAGGAGAGCTGAACACATGAGGAAGAACCTACTGAGTGGAAGAACCTGCTTCTTCAACACCTCAGTTGGGTCTTCCACTTCCATTCGATCGATTTCACCCAAAAACTGCATGTGCCATCCACGCTCGTTGGGTTCCTCCGACCAGATCCCATGGCGTTGGGAGGAATCCGGCGACCAGTCCCAGGCCTCGAGGATGGCGTGTCCGTCTCACTGAGGAGTGAACTAAGTCAGTGCAACGAAGCAGTTCAAGGAAACCAATGGTGTTAACATGGTGCAATGGTTGTGATAGATAGCCCAGATCCTGCACCAAAGCTGCTACCCTGAAGGCCTGAAAAAGGATTCAGTTTCAGGATACCCAAGGAACCTTTCAGGCCCATGGCCTTCGAGTGCGGATCTGCCATCCCACGCCCCATCCGCAGACCGTTGTGGTTGTGCAGCGAAGTGAAGACTGAGGCGTTTCTCAATCCATCCAGTTGCAGGGCGAATGCCGGGGCAGATGAACGTGCCATGGCTATGCCATGGCTGCCAGGGTGAAATCTGGGTTCCCAAAATAATGCCAGGAAAATCAACATGTCAGACTGTCAGGACTTTCATGCGCTTCCGTTAGCAACGCTCCCAACTGAATTGTTTATAAATCATTTCCAACATTGGAAAGAGATACACAATATACTTCAAAGATCACTTACCGTACCTCACTTCACACTCCACAAGTATTCCTGCACCTGGTACTGTACCTCATAAAGTCCAAACCTTCTGCAGGGTGGGTACAGTCGGGTACAGGTTCATTTCGCAAAAGATGAAGTGGTAGGATCCCAAGAACAGTTTAACTGTTAAATTCAACTCCTAGGGCTTCAAGCATAGTATTCATGAATCCATGGTTTGCTTCAGAGATGGGAGAAGATTCCATTCCCTTTGTTGTGTTTGGAGGTGCCTTCCAGGGACTCTCAATGAGCACCGAGGTCCACTTGGTTCTTCGATCGATGTGTTCTTTTGCAAGTTGTTTTCTTTTTGTAAGAAGGAATGGAGAAAAGCACATGCTGGGAAATCAGACGTGCAAGATTTTCTTCAGTAAAAAGTAGAAGCCTTGCTTCAGCACTTTCCTTCTCCTCTACAGAGCAGCCGTGCTGATGGGAAGCAAACTTTGTATAGAACATTATAGAACAGCCTCGACAGGCCGAAGATGAACATGAAGAAAGTGACAGGGCAGGGGATCATATATCAATTGCCCTCCGAGCAGCCAGACAAGACCGAACGCGGAAGAGAGCACCCTTAGACTCACCCGAGCGATTTCATCTCACCTGGTCTGGTCTTCGCAGCACCGCCCCTCACTTGATCTCCCTGTGCGCAGATCCCATCGATCTCTCCAACCGACCCCATCGACCGCTCCACGGTCCACCAGGTGCTCCTGGCAGAGGCTGGCGTGCCCTACGCGTCTCGGCGAGAACGGGGGCTGTGGGGCGGGAGGGTCATGGTAGGTGGAGCTGGGTCAGCGGCTTCAAGGGAAGAGCTATCGGATAGTGAAGCCAAACTGATTTCACCAACCCTATAAGGATCCACATACCTTCTCAGGAGGTTGGACCCTCCGAACCTACATAGCGTGTCGAACACATCACCTTGGATATGTGGATATGTGGATCCATAGGGTAAGAAAGGACATCTATCGATCCCTTTCTACTCAGATAGAAATCATTCTTGGCCATCAGGTCCTTTCGATCCTTGATCCTGTTGGGCTTCAGCTGTTGGTTTTGAGCTTCAGCTGTCGAACAGGAGGCAGGTTCGGCCTAGGCGTTTGGGAGAGCACTGAGACGCCTGGAACGAAAGCGGACCATACTGTACTCACTGATGGACTGAACATTACACTCCCGGAAACTAACATGGAAGTGGAAAACCACCTGTTCGTAGTGGAAAATGGTCTTCCAAGGGGCCATTCTCCACTTCCGAGGGAGAACAGCTGTCTTCACCATTTTGTCTTGACCATTCCGGAACATGTGTTCAGAGCGTAGACCCATGTTCATCGTCATGCTACTGAGTCGCGCATCAAACCCAGTGACCATGCACAGTGACACACAGCCGCTCAAACCTTGCCCATTTGTGCCGGTTTCAGGAGACTCCGCTCCCTCCATCCGCCATGCCATCCGCTCCGTCTTGAGGATTGGGTTTATGAGATGGACGAAGTCCAAGAGTCTCGGACCGGCCTATGCTAGGCTTCTCGTGGCGTTGAGACGGATGGGTCAAAGAGAGGAGGAAGGCATCCTGGTTCGTTTTGGGGGGAGGGAATTGATTCGGGACCAAACTTGATGGATCCATTGCCATATGCTGCCACCCTCTGGAGACATGTGGAGACACTTTTATATCGGGAGGGTATCAGTCGTAGCTTCGGTTCGTTTCGGTCTGTGAAAGCCTCACGAGCCAACAATCGGTCTGAACACCGCGTGGAACGGTGAAAGATCAAGACCGCGAGGAACGGCTTCATACTACGAGAGGCCCGAACCAAACCATGAAAGAAACACAGGTTTTCACACACACACACACACAAATCACGTTTTTGTTGCCAGGGAAAACCAGGTGTTTGATGGTTTGTGGGGCCCCTGGTATAGGTGTTGGCATTGGACCCGAGCCTGCTATCATCGCCTGATCGAACGGGACACGGATAGAGCACACCGCCGGGATAGGAGAGCCCAACTGCGAGGGGACGTCCTTCTGAAGGTCCTAGGGATCGATAGGAGAGGAAGAGAGTTGGGGAACCACCAGATCACCTGGGAGTTCAGTGGATCAACTGCAGGTCACCTGTTTTTTTGGGTGGCAGAAATGGGAGATTCACCCCCACTCAACATGAAGAAGGGCGAGTTCCTTTGGTTCACCAATCTCTTTTTCCAGAGGAGCACGTTGCAACATGGTGGGGATCATGTTGCTTTTCCATGCTTTTCCTTCCCGGAAGGTTGGTTGTTTGGCCTTCCCGGCCTTTCTTTCTTTGTTGCCCATCCATGTTGCCCATGTTTTCTTTCCGCCGCGGCGTCCTGTTCCCACGTCAAAGGGGATGACTCTGTCCACCACGGTTTTCTCAGGATGAAATGCCTTCGGTGGACACCTGCCTCGTGGTCGGCCCGGAGCCTCAGACCCACCGACCCAAGGACCCACCGTCCGTCGTCTGCCACCGCGTTTTATCGCCTCGTGTCGTCCTTCCGGAAGGGCTCGATGAAGTCGAAGCCGAGAGTCTTTGGGGGGCGTGCCTTTTTTGGGTGTGATTTTCGGGAGGATGAACTGTGAGGGCCATGAATCAGTTGTGAACTGGAGGCAATCCATCTCCAGAGAGCGAAAAATAAGGTCAAGAACAGCACCTCCCAATAGTATTTAGAGTTGGATCCTGTCTAAGATCGTGGATACAATACATTGGTGACCCTTTTTTAGAGCAGCATCACCGTCTCACCGTCAATGCTTGTCGCTCAAGGAAGTGCTTCGTGAGAAACGCTTGCTGTTTAAAACCTGCAGTTATAGATCTGGTGCCCTGGACTGTTGTGAAAAATGCGACTCACCGACTCACCAGACGTGCTATTCTTGGAACTGTGGAGGCGACGGAACTCGATGCACATGTTTCGCTTGAGATTGAACGTAGATGAGTGATGAGAGATTTCTTTACTGAACAAGAAATGTTAGGAGCTGCAACTACGCATTCCTGAAGTCAACAGATAAACTATTTATATACATTGACTGGTATTTGGTGACAATAGCAGCTGTACATAGCTGTACGTAGAAACCACAGAGTTATCAAGGAAGAAATTCTTTGACTTGAGCGGATATTAACTTAGTGAGAGTATGATAAATGATGAGTGAACAAAAAAGAATACTACTCACTAGTACTGCATCTACAACAACAACAACTACTACTACTACTGCTACTACTGCTACTACTGCTACTGCTACAACTACAACTACAACAACAACTACTACTGCTACTACTGCTCCAACGACAACAACAACAACTACAAACTACAACTACAACTACTACCACTACCACCACTGAGTCTACTACTACTACTACTACCACTACCACTACCACTACGACTACTACTACTACTACTACTACTACTACTACTACTACTACTGCTTTTCTCCACATTTTCTAATGTTTTCCACCACTTCTGCTGCTTCTGCGTTTTGCAGCCACAACCACCAGTACTCTACAGCACCACTCACACTGACAGAGAAGCCGGTGTACTATTAGCAAGTAAGCCGGAATCATTGAACTTGAACCCGTAGTCATGCGCACATACCGTATGGGCACTATACAACGTACCAAAGGACACCTAGCATCAAATTTGAATTGAATGCATGTGCGATTGTAACCTGAATGTGAGCGCCCCTATGCTTATCAAATCAGGTTGAACAAGTTTTCACGTATCCGTATCATGGTTGCAGGTAACTCGCAAAAGAGATGCAGGTTTCCACTCCTCCTTGGATCAAATGTTCAGTTCAGAATCCGGTTATTTCATGTTTGTGGTATGTGATCAAGTGAAACCCACCGGTCAGGTAAAAAACATGACCCAAAAGCATCCCACTCGGGTTTCCCCGCAGATCCGAGGTGCAAACGACATTACCAACGAGGCCGCAGAGACGGATGAGGAGACCGGGAGACGGTGAAACGGTCTGTTTGGGAGACATTGCTGGCCGGGGTTCGGATCCGAAACAGCAGGGTTTTGCAGTGAACACTCATGAAAACTAGCCTTCCAAGATCAGGTTAAAGAGGATTGACCTGGTTTTGTAAAGTCCGTAATTAGTAAGACAATGCTTGTTTGGTAAGGACCATCAAAAAAGCCACCTGTGGCTGCTGGAATCCCAGGGAATGGGAATGTGGGTTTATGCGGCAAAACAAGATGCTAAGGATCTCATTTTTTTGGTGTAAACATTGATTTCACAAGCCGCTAGGCCGCTAGACTGATTGAAGATAGATGACTTTTGTGCACACAGGATGGATGTAATGACCAGGTTGACCATTGGTCAACCGTCAATTGAGGCGGACATGGGACGAGGCGGACGAGGTACGTTCAAATCGTTCTGACAGATCCAGGAGTAGATCGGACGAGGCATACAAGATGACTGGTATTTTCTTCGTGGTTCACATCAGCCGTATTGGGCCAATGAATGATGTGGGCCAAGCCGTGCCAGGACCGAAGGACCCGACACGTGCCTTGGCGCGCTCCAAAACAAGTGGGGCCGCACGAGGTCGCACGAGTACGATCCTGGTGCGCGATGTCCGAGGTTGATTGGCGCAGAACCATCAGTTCCAATTTGGATAGAACAATTGGAGCACGCACAGCTGCAATGTGCCTCCTGGCCACAAAGAAATATCAATGTACTCGCTATTCGAGTCATGCTTCGCTTGACCGACAAAATGGCAAGACACGACCAAGTTGCAGATGGAAGATACCTTGATCAGGTTCAAGCAGGAGATTGTGAACAGCTGACTCACGGACTTTAGTCGGCATTGTAACAGGCACCACCTGATGGATGCTTCCCCTTCGAGCTTCCACACCAGCTTACGTTGCATGGTGCTGTTCCCTAACTCTTTGCGGAGTTCAGGAACCAAGGACATCCGATGACACTGAGTCACTCACACTCCCTGACTCACTGACTCAGTCTCAGCTCGAGAAGCACTGCTCTTTTGGTGCCGCCGTTGCACGCCGAGACAGTCTGAGAGACCGTTTGGACCGGCCGTTGAGACAGCGATGACGTTGGCCATGTCGACGTGAGCCGTGGGCGTCGACGTGAGCCGTGGTGTGGCTGTGATCCATAGGGCTACGGGAGCCAACATGGCAGGGCTACGAACTTCCTATCGAGGAACACGGCTGCAGACGCGATACCTCATGCGATACCTCATGCGGTCACTCCGTGCGCTCTTCGTAGCACGCTGGATGGTCGCTCCATGTTCATCTTTGGCTTCTGAGCATCATGTTCAGCATCAGGACATGCTGGCCTTTGTCCGAACCGCTCGAAGTCCGGCCCGACGCCGAAGCCTGAAGGAGGGCCTCATGACCCTCATGACTCGTGGCTCGGCGTGAAACCGCGGAGGGCGGAAAGAACGACGGCCACGGCCGGAGCGCCAGGACATGTCCAAGCAAACGTTTGATCAGAAGAATCAATGACAAAGAGTGTGCGACTTCATCAAGCTGAGCTGGGCGTTTAGCGCAGCGCTGCGGTCTTGTTTAGGCATTCTCACGGAGCCAGTCGCGGCGATCGCGTGTCGTGGAGTTTGGCAATCTCCTGAAGCGGGCTTACCAAAGGACGCTACTAGGGGCTCCTGGCCTTAGTAGTAAGCTACTAGGAACAAGAAGCGGACTTACCAGTCTTGGGCTGCGATGGCGGTGCTTCAGGCTTTCCCGGGTGCAATGGCCGTTAAAAGAAAACCACATGCGGCATGGCCACATGCTTCGCACGGCGCCCATCAGCACGGCCATCCTCAGGGCCCGCATGGGTGGAAGGAGTCGCTATGGACTGGTCGAATTCCCAGCCCCTCTCGGACGAGCTGCGAATTCATTTGGACACCTGGAAGACGAGGACTGTCCCCCCACTTGGTGCCACAAGGTGTCTCCCTTGCCTCGGCACTCTCGGACGCTCCATGTGGCACGTTCGGTGCGTTCGGCCTTTAGGCCATGGACATGGAACATCGAACATGGCTGCTTTGCGAAGATCTATTTCTTGGGAAGCTTCATGATTCCATGTGTATGTTGATGACCAACCATGGTCCAGTGACCTTCAGCTTTGTAAGTGACCTCTTCATGGACTAAGTGACCTCAAACTGGGATCTCAAGAGGTCATGTTGAAGGTCCTGGTTGATGATCTTTTGTTTGACGTTTGTTACATGTGTGGTATCGAACATCTCATCCGCTGGCAAATCATCGAATATCGACATCGCAATGTTTGGTACCAATACCATCCAGTGTTTTGTACCAATATGATGCAAGATGTATCATTGTGTCAATATATGTTGTAGGTCATTGTAGGTACAAACGGATGACACTTCTTGCTCATGTTGAATTTCAATCAATAGTGTCCCTTCCAATCAGCTCTGCAAGTCAAAAGAGGGGCTTGCCGCACATGTTTTGCTGCAACAACGAATTGATCACATACTGTTGCAAGTTCTCCGCACCCAGTAATAGTTCAATGGTCCAACCATCCATCTTAGTCTTGGAACATTTCTGGTTGACTTTGTGGAAACTCTGTATATTAATAGTTGCCCCTGCGACCTTTGGACTGCATTTCTTGTAGGTGCCCATTCTGATTGTCTCAAAACTGGTTGGTTTTGTTCTTCCACTTTTCGATCTCAGGAGTGCTCCATCTACGGCATGCCTGTGATTAAGGTTTGGGAGGCAACAAAGGGGGAGTGTCCTTGGCCTGACAGGCTTTATACAAGATGGTGGTGTATTCAGTTTTGCTGTCGAAGGGTGATTTCCTTTTGACATCGAGTCGAATAAGCTCAAGTGCCGTTGGAGTTGGCTTAGAACATTTTAGGACACTGTTGTTAAATCATGATGTGTGGGGACAAGAGAATCCACAGACGAACGTTCCGGAGGAGCTTGGAAAACCCACGTGAACATGCAAAGGTACTGGCATGAATCATTGCGATTCATGATCCATGGATCAGCGCAAGGTTTGGCTGAATATGCTGGATGGAATTGTTGTGTTTTTCTCATTGGATGAAGCAGAGGGCTTGACCATAGACGCTGGTAGTAGTGATAATTGCAGTGCTGGTGACCTTTGTGAACGCGACCTTAATAATTGTTTGGTGGGAAGGGTAAGGTCTAGTGGAAGTTGCTGGGACTTCTTCCATGTTGATCCTGCACATTGTGCTCTGATGTGTTGAGAAGTAGACACATGTGGGATGCAGCTTGAAAAAAAGAACAGGTTGGGTTTTCTCCTTCCCCAGGAAGTGCCCACTATAAGACAGCACTCACTCCATGGTTTGGCCATTCTACACAGACCACCAACAGCAAGTGCAGGACGACGTAGCTCCGGCATGCTCCTGCGGCCCTTTCTGCTGCACCTCACTACGATGTGCTCGACGTTTGAGAGATGCAGAATCTGACTCCCAAGACATTTCCCTGGAAACTAAAGGACCAGCGAACTTTTCGCCTGCCTATTCTTGTTTAACCTCCAAAAAAGGTTAAATCAGGTTATCCACTGACTGGCTTGGTCCATAGTTTTCGGACCCATCGATGACCCAGTTCCTGACGAACTTTGGATAATCTTCGACCATTCGATAGACCCAATCACTTACCCAATACCATGGGGCGCCACAAACCATCAAAGACCTGGTTTTCCCTCCAAGTCATGACATGTTTTTTGATATGTGAAAACCTCTGCAATTCGGGGCCACTGGTAGATGGTAGGGTCTTTTGTGTGTCTTCTTTGATCATCGTTCTTCTTTGTGTCCTGGCAGGCGAAGAATTGCATCTACCTCAAGCGATCGATGGCGGGAGGCGTGTGAGTTCACCAGACCGAGCGGGGGGGGTGAACTCCCATGTAGCTCCAGATGAGTTCACCATACCGTTGCAAATGAACTGATGGTCGACGTCTTGTCCAGGTGGTGGTTTCACATGATTTGACAAACCCACTCACTGCAGTTGTTTGTTGTTGTTGTTGCTGTTGCTGTTGCTGCAGTTGTTGTTGTTGCTGTTGCTGTTGCTGCAGTTGTAGTTGTTGGGTTGTATTTTGTTTAGAGAACCTGTTATGAACGGCCACATCGACATATCTACATAACGTTATATGTAGGGGCTTGTTTTAAAGAACAATAAGATAGCATGATGAGATGTCAGAGCAATTTTCCCACAGGGTTGTCACTCTGCTGTCACCGCAATTCACTGATTTTTTTTTGACTCGTGTTCACCTGTGGTCCTCCGCTAATATGTTCTTGCTGATTTGCTCAGTTGGTGAGTGCTTCCGTCTTGAACTGTCTGGAACACATACTGAGGTCCAGAACAGTTGTTGCATTTTCGTGCGCATGGATTTCTGGGTCGCTGGGTCGGGCTTCAGCGACTGGTGGTCCCCAGCGACGAAGAAGGGCTTTGCGACGTGGGTCAGCTTCGAACTGCTTCAAGCAGTTGTCCTACCAGGATCCAATGGTCTTGGGTCCGTCCCAATGCCTGTAACAGTTGGTAAACACCTATCACTATGTTTGAGATTTTTCAGAAAGGCCTCTACTCACCATCATCCACTGGTAATGGGATATGCCCGTTGTCCAGGCGACCTCAGTGAAAAATGGACAACCATGAGAACCATAACCTCAACTACTTCGGGTCTAGGAAAACATGGAGCTGCTTTGTACCTGCAGTACCTGGGACCACCTTCAAATCCTGCAAAACCTTTTACATGATGTCCACCCTCTAAAACCACTCGGTGTTCCGCAGGCTCACCCATTTGCTTGCCTCGTTCGCTTTCCGAGCGTTCGTCCAAATAAGTGGCCGGAAACAGCAGGCTACGCCGACCTGGAGAATCCAGTCTTCTTCCGCGAGACGACTCAGATGTTGCTAGGCGAGGTGGGGGCGGGAGCGAAGGAGGACCTCAGAGCTCGAGAGCAAACTGTAAACAGGCACGGTTCGTGGGTCTGGAGATAATTCGACGAATTCGACGAAATGAAGAGCCTGTTTTGGGGGGGTTGGTGAGTTGTGTCAATTCTCCTGTAGCTGCTCAATTCCAAGAGACAAATTGATCTCAAACCACTCTGTTTTCTATGGTGTTGCTCATCGGGAAGGGGCTGTGGCATTGCTAACAAGGACAGATGGGCAGAATCAGGACTACTGTTGCAACCGACATGTTCTGTGACTCAGCTACTTGTCCAAGCCCGACCTTTTTGTCCTTTGTTTGGGTTCTACCATGTGTTTTGTTCTACTCCCTCGTAGCACCTCCCTGCCTCCCAACCCTCCTGCGAACCCGAAACCCCGCCACCGATGCCGAACATCGCTCGCCGCTGGGGGAGGCGATGGCAAGTCGAGCTGCGAGGGCATCGCGGCGGCCTTGAAGGCCAAGAGTTGAGGCCGGCCATGGGGCACGAGGCGGTGCCTTCGGGACGATGGTGATATGGATAAGGAGATATAGAAGGGGCAGGTGATGGCAGGTGGTAGCTTGGAGATAGCAAGTGGGTGGCGAACACCAGGGATCATGCAACAGGAGCCTTTTGGAATGCTTTTGGACAGTTTTCGCGGCCTGTTGGACAATCACCTGTTGGACATTCCAGGTTGGTTTTTGGCGGTTGGATTGCTATTGCCTCATTACACCTCGCACAGTTTTGGTTTGATAAAAGTGTAAGTGTGTGTGTGTGTGTTTTCCATGCACTAGCGATGATCGCTCTAGTTCACCGGATTTGCCTGGCTTGTTGATGATCCAAAGGCCTAAAGGAGTTCTCTCAGTTCCAAAAAAAGATAGGCTCAATAAAAACTGTCAGCTAAATGCATAGTTTGAGATACACGTGACAAGCAGTGATGTGAGGAATTACATTTCACTTGTCAACCTACAAGTGCCGGTCCTGATAGGATGAATCTTTGATATCCAAGAAGGCTAATCATATAGACCCGCAAGATTCTATTGAGCAATCATCCGATATTTGTAGGTACATATATTTTGTACAGCCAGAGTCCTGCGGCTGTTTCCCTCTTGCACGTTCGGTCCCATCATACCCAAGAGAACGCTGATGAATCCGTCTTCGGGCACGGCGCCCAAAGACACCAAACACACACCTTGGTAATTGAACCACATCACAGGAGCCTTGGCAAATATAACTTGAAAACCTGGGTATTCAGCCCAGCCTGTATAGGGGAAAGAGTATATACTCGCTTGGTGGGGGACCGCCTCGAGATCACTCCACGATTGCGGCAGATCTGTTCGAAGCCCGGATCAAAAGATTTGAGAGCTATGTTTCGCTGACCAGCCAGCACAGGTAAAAGAGACGGACAAAAAAAATTGGGGAAAGAGTGGGCTCAACACATCTTAGCACGGCAGATCGGAGATGTTAGAGGACCTCCGCATGGATAGAACAGTCTATATGTCTCACCTTCTGAGAAGGTGGGACTGGGGACCTTTGTAACAGGTTTTTCCAGCGTCCGCTCCGATTTCTGAGGATCTAGTTGGATCCTCGACTTGAATCATGTTTTGGACACCGCTTTTGAACCTACGGCCGCTGTTGCAGTCCCACACGACGTGGCACATGTGGGCCCTGGGAGGCAGCTCTGCCAGTGAATCCTGAAATCTGTCCGGAGGTGTTCTAGTCTTAGGTCCATTGCAGAACCACCCAGTCATCGATTGGGGTTTCAGGACCTCAATGACTAAAAACCACAACACATGTTTTCTTCAGGTGATTGTACATGTAATTGAGGGCATAGTTTCAATGCATGAATTCTACCAAACAAATCATCAGTTGAGCTCTGTGTGTTCGTTCAGCTTCGCTCCTACCTACTGATTTCTCACCAGAGGGTGATTCTGCATGGGGAAGGACATCTCTGGTCCTCGGTTTTCCCAATATTTTTTTCCCATGCATGGCTGCCTAAGACGGGCCTTTGCTCAGGATCTGTGTGGTGAGGAACCCCGTTTGAAAGTGGATGCCGGAATCCACTCCAACGGAGCCCAAAAGCAATGATATCAGACTCTGAGGGACACGGAAGATAGAGCTGTCGTTCCAAAGGGCGTTTGGGTGCTGTTTCCACTCACTCGCAAGGGTGCCATTAACTGAATCCCCACTTCATAGGAACTGCATTTATTGGGTGGTTCCTTAAAATCCGCCCCTCCTACTGAAACTGAGACATCTTGCGATCGGCACACGTTCCTCCTCAGCTTAAGTGGTTGGTTCCTCCTAGATGCAGCCACGCAGCTCTGGGCATTGTGTAGAACGTGCACCCGTCCATCCGAGTTGGCTTGTTTCGTTTTGGGTTTTCCTGCCTGACCAAGGGTTGAAAGAAGCATAACAGTCGTCAGTTGGCAACTGGCAACAACAGACCAAAAGCAAGGTACCAGGAGTAAACCTTAAGCCATGAAGAACTGGAGCTCTTCACCAAATCAGGCGTTTGAGATGGTGAAACACCAGAACTTTGATGCTTTGAGGATCTTTGAGGTATCTTTTTGTACGTGGTCACGCTTGGTTGATAAACAAGATACACTTCGAGCTGATCGAAGTTCAGAAACCTCAGGAGTGGTGAGTCATTTCGTTTCCTGTTTTTTGTTGGCCAAACTGGTCATATGATGGTTTTGCTGAGGGTGATTATTATGTTCCCTAAATATGGATGAACCCATATGATTCCTATTCTTTTCTTCCGGTTCCTGGACAGCTAATCCAAGACTACCAAGTGTTGTTGTTGTTGTTGTTGTTGTTGTTGTTGTTGTTGTTTGCACATGACCTATCATCCGTAAACCGGCGCTAAGCGGATTACCAGAGTGGTGGGATGTGGCTCAAGACGGAGATGCCTGGCACTTGGTGGCCGCAGCACTCACAGCTCGTTCCTTGAGTTCCCCGGGTGCTGGTTTTCATACTGGCAATTAGTATCAAGGGAGGCCCTGGCCATTGAGAAAACAGCTCAGCCTCATCAATCTCCAGCCTGGGCGGGTGTGCAACCGGTGATCTTCGAAGAAAACGTGTGGCGGCCGTGTTCGGCTTTGGGGTGTTCCTTTTGGCAAACCGCTAGCTGCTCCTGGCCCACCTCCGTTTCGGTTCGGTGGGACAGGGGTGGATGCCAGGGGGGTCTGTGCTACCACCGAACCTGAGGATATGGTGAAGTCGCCCGGATGGGAAAAAA
>CAXAMN010013825.1:0-68550 GCA_963970005.1 Durusdinium trenchii
AGAGCGCACACGTGCTCTCGAGGTGTCATGTGACAACGTGATCACATTCGCTGACAGGTTGAGGATCGTCGTCAATGACATTACGTCATGTGACAGCGTGAGCATGACGCATGCCAAATGCCTCGACAAATTGCGGCAAGATGGCGTGCTTTGGCAGGGCAAACCGGTGACGAGGAACATGCTGGTTTCATGTGACTCAATGTCAAAGAATCTGTCACAGCGTTGCCGAGCCTTGCTGTCGTTCCTGGAGTCAAAATATGGCAGGTGCCTTTTGACAGATGGACCCACGCGGCTTTATCGGTTGATAGTGTCTGTGGTGAAGTTCATTGACAAGCTCCGCTTGAGTCCCAAGCCAAGTGTCACTGATGCATTGGAGATGCTGTTCAGTTCTCTTTGCCTGTCACTTGAGGCTGAGGCAGTGACATCTGACAGTGTGACCACGGAATTCTTGACAGGAAAGGAGAAGTCTTCTGCAAATGACAAGCCATGCTGGGCAGCTATGTCTCTCATGTCAATTGCTGTCATGCAGCAGGCTCGCAATGTGCTTGCATTGATGGAAGAAGCGACACCTGACTTGAAACTCGTGATGGAGACACTGTTGAACCCGGTCTTGTGGCGCCAAGAGATTCTGAAGCAATCCAAGCTGATTCAGGACTGGCTTTGTTTTTTGTTGCGGACTGTCATAGGGGTTCATTTTGCTGTGTACTTGACAACAATTGTGCTAGCTGACACGTGTGGGTGTGTTCACAACTGACAAGAGACATCTAATAAATACACCGCCTTGTGATGTGATTCTAAATTCCATGGAGTTAATAAGCGGCGTGCCGTGAAGGCCAGCAACGCACAGCATGTGGCGTTTGACGAGATCAGCCGTGTCACCATTGAGAGTTTGAAGAAAGGCTTGTGTGAGACCACAGATTACAAGCGCTTCGAGCCTTTGTTGGACTGGGGGTATTCAATTGCGGATGGTCAGATGGCATGTCACATCCGTGACCTGGTGACGTGTGAAGATCTTGTTGCAGCATTGGAAAGCAATGACAACCCGTGCCTCAGTGAGCTGAGAGACGCGCTTGCTGCCCTGACGGAGCAGACACGTACCACTTTGACGCATCAAGATTGTGCCCCAAAGATGTCATGGAGACAATTGGCACGCGTCAATAGTGATTCCATATGTGAGAATGCCGACCTTGCCAAATCCGCCCTGACACAAGAGCGCGAGGCACAGGTTCACGGGTTAATGTAATAGTAAATTGATGCCATGTGGAGTCATTCGTTCAGTTTTCCCAAATTACAGCCACATTTGTCATGTGCCTTGAGCTCGTTTCATTTCAGTTTTTAAGTTTTGCTTGATTGCAGGAAGTGTGGGCGAAAGCGGTGGCTGTACGAAAAGGCCTCATTCACATCGATCATGTCAAGAAGGTCACCCGAGATACATTGAAGCAGTGCTTTGACGCGTCACCTGCCAAGAGCTTCAGTGGAACCTTGAACGAGAAACACATGATGGTGGTAGTTTCCGCTGACCTGTGCTTGGAAGAGAAATCTGGTTGGTTGGCCCCTCCAACTGGCAAACTGTCTGGACAAGCGGAAGGATTCAGGGAGAGGTGCAGGTATGCCCTGCAACTGGCATCCCAGAGTCAATCGACACTTGCGTTCCTTTTCGACGGACGATCACGTGAAGTGCATCGCATGCCAGAGCCTCAATTGTCAAACTGACTCGGTTTTTCAATGTTTTTCATGTCATGTGTGATTTGCCATTTGCCAATCCAGGATCGATGAGATTTGCAATGCAACGAAGATTGACACGTGCCAGCTCTATCTGACATACCGTGGGAAAATCAATAAAACCACGACAAGGAAGGTCTTTGGTAGCCAGATGAATTGTGAGAGCTGCTTCGTTGCCCTCTCGGTACCACGCGTCCGCCTGAGCACAGTCGATCGGAAGGACCTCAGCTTTTTCAATTTCAGTGTGCCTGATTGTTGAGGTTGAGTGTTGTGGTTTCCAAGCTGACATGTGTTTCACACTTCAGTGTTGTAGATGAAGTTTGCGCCCTTTGCCTCCAGGACGAATTTGCCACTGAGGAGGAGCCGACCACTGCATTTGTGACATATAGCAACATACCCTATCCTCAAAATTTGCCACTCATCGACTACGACATCAAGGCCAAAATGCTTGGATTGGAGAAGACACCGGCTGATGAGGTCAAGCCACTCAACGCAGTCCATTAAGGTTTGATTGCTTTGCATTGATCATCAATGCAATCATCACACATCTTCACCCTGTTTGTTTTGCCCAGGAAGCCACGTGACTGGTCCCATGGCAACAATGTCCCCCTCTTTTGGAGTGAGACCAAGCCGGTCACTTTGTGGCAGGGCCTGATTGAGAACTACCTTGCAGCTCAGGTGGTAGATCTCAGTTGCTCACTTGCCCTTGCACGTGCTTGCCTCAAAACTGGCACAAAGTACGTGGGTGTAGCCATGTCACCGGAGCATAGCCAGTGGGCACAGAATGCTGTCAACCAGGATGCCATTCGTGTCATTTGTGAATCTGGCCATTGCCTCCATCAGTCATCCTTGTCAGAGCTTTTGCAAAAGCATTTTGCTGACCTTTGTCAGGAAGGCAAGGAGGAAGATGGTGACCCTCTTCCTCCAACACCTCCTTCTTGACTGACACCTGATTTAATCATGTGACAATTTTGATTCACTATTGACCAGAAGCGCATCAGTCAAAGTCAAAGTCATCATTGGACCATCCATGAGTTTTCCTTCTATGTTCTATTTAAAAACGATGTCAGTTCACCTGTTCCATATTCTGAACGACTGTTTTTTCATTGCGCTTCGGTTGCGGGAGACACTCAAAAACTCTAAGAGCAATCCGAAGAAGAGTGGCGCTGTGACGCATTTCTTTCTGTTTATTTCACATTTGCGTTGCTCATTGCATTGAACTTAGAATGTTGTTTTGGTCGCGTCTGAATTGTCCGTTCGAGGCTTGATGATTCAAGACACGTGATAGGCCTCAGCTGTTGAACACATAAACTTTAAAAGGCTAATAAAGAATCTTCCATTGGGCTATATATACCTTGGACAGTGACATGACTGATTGACAATGACATTTGACACGTGACCATTTTTGAAGTGGAGTTGAATATCAATACATGGATAGTTCAATGGTTTTCAATCTCAACCTGTTCATTTGTAGACATGACACTTGCGTACGTCAGACAACATTGTGACAGTGATGACTTCGGCTACCCTGGCCACTCATTTTTGCTTGAGGTTAACTTACCTCTCCGATGTCTTCACCAATGACACATGCAGGGCCGAGGTGGAGAGTGTGTATGCTGAGACTGACAATGCATGGAATCAAAGAGTCACTGAACTTTGGCGTAGAAGGCTCCAGGTTTACAGGCCTGACATTCTCTGAGTGACACGTCAGACTTGAATTGCCCTTGCCGCTGCTTTGACAGTTTCCACGTGACACATATGATTTTTTTGAAATTGTTCGGCAAGACCAGTTCAGAATGTATATGTACCGTCAGATACTTGTTCTTTGACATTGAGTTTGTGTCAGTCCACTCTCTTGACAAACCCCAATGGGTTTAGACAAGTGTAAAATTTGTCAGTGGAGTTGGGGACTAGTGTCAATAGACTTGCTGCTGAGCTATGCCACGGCGTCCACTCGCAGAGATTTTGAGTGACGATGTGCCACTTAGAGAACTTGCCTCGGCAACTGAAGCAGAACTCCAGGAGGTATGTGTGAGTGCCAAGGATATCTTCAAGGCTCGATTTCGCTCCTGGTCACTTGGTGTCGGCTCGCACCTGCTGCCCAATGGTACCCGTGTCACATGGCTGGGGGAAAAGCTAACAGATGACAAATGGGGGATGGGTTGCGGCATTTGTGCTTCTTTTGCATTGAGAATGGCGGGCCTGCAACCATCAGGGTCAAAGCGACGTAGACGTACGTACAGCACCAAGTGGTCACGATACCAAGTGACAAGTGCCAAGAGCGCACAAGCCTGCACCCTCAGAAAGCATTCACTGTCGGAACTCCGTATGGCAGCTGTGAAAGCATGGCAGTTGCCATTGTCATGTGTCACTTTGACATATGACACGTGCAACGATGCCAAGTTGCTGGCAGGAGCAGTGCCACAGCCGACGGACTGGTTGCATGCCTGGTCTGTGACATGTAACAGCCTGTCGAACCGTTGTGCATCCAGGTTGGATTTCACAGACCAGTTCATTTGCAGCATGCGGATCGATGTGCAGGCTGTGGAGCGCAGGGCATTTGCTCAAATGCAGATAGTGATGCAGGAGAGCATCAGGAGGAAGAAACGATGTCACTTGTCACGTGCCAACTCGATCACCTTGTCGGTGGACGGTCGACAAGAAGCCGTACCGGCTTGTTCGGTACAAGGCATGTGACAATGACGGCAAGATAGAGTCTGGATTGCTATGTGTCTTGTGCCCCTTGAAGGTGCTGATGGAGTGTGACCCAGAGGAGTGGGATGAAGACAAATGTGTCATGGCAGCTGACTCAATAGCTGATGGCATCCGTGGATTTTGCACACCGCTGGGCGAGGGCTGCAATGAGATTCTGTACAGTCATATCATTTGCAACGTGCGAGCATTCACAGCAGACGGTGCTCCATATGCCCAGAAGACTGGCAGGGTGCTTAAAGATCGACATTGCCGCAATATTGTCCTGATCTTCCGTGATGCTTGTCACATGATTCGCTTGGCATGTCGAGACCCACTACTTTGTGGAGAGGCTTACAAAAAGGCATGGGAGACACTTTTTGGTGACAAGTGTCTAATGCCCCAGCTACAGTATTCACCAGAGTGGAGGGCGAGGCTCTCGATGCTGCAACATTTGCTCTTGGCTGATGACACATTGGGAGGAATTCTGAAATCGAAATTGAAACACATGTCATTTGCAGCGCAGCGATGGGAGAGCTCCAGCACACCTCAGCGTAACTTGGCTGCTTGTTAATAAACTATTAACTATTATAGTGTTTCAATGGAGTTGTTTGCAAACCTGACTCACACTGTTTGCTGATTGGCTATCAAGGTCGCTTTTGCTACTTGATATTGCCGATTGCATTGCTGCTTGCAATGACATGTTCCGACGTGAGGAACGATCCCGGCACACGTGCTAAGTGCCACCACATGCTATCTGAGCTGCGACCTAGCCTCTTTGTGACCATTGGCATGGCATCTGACTACATGCAAGAATGCATGGCTTTTCTGCGGCATTTTGAGAAAGACATCGACTTCGCGACCATTTCAGACACGTTGCAGGATTTTCGGATCAGGATGACACGTCTGTTTTTGGAAGCGAGGGTGCTGGAAGATGTTGATGGACCAGATGAGATTCAGACATGTGCCTTGGCTAGTTTGATAATTAGACTGATTTGCAACCGTTTTATTAAATAGAGCTTAAATGCGAGTAGTTTGATGCTGACGCTTCTTTAACAGAGGTGCTGCATTGGCTGTGCGCAATGCTATGCAGGCCCCTGAGATTCACGTGGCTGGCAAGGTTTACCACCTTTGGCCACATGGCTCAGCAAAGGTGGACACTGGAATCAGAGACGCGGTGGAAGGGATTCAACTGGCATGTGAGCTTTTCCTTGATCGTCTTTCTTGCGAGCTTCCGTCAGGTGACTTGAGAGTCTTGGCCTGTAACTGTAGACCAATTATTTTGGATTAAAGCTTTCCCTCAAGATCCTGGAAGCTTGTTTTGGGAAGCTAGTTTTGGGAAGCACACCTGGAAGCCTCTAAAACATGGCTTCTTGGATCTTGCAAAAAACTAGCTTCCAGGAACTCCAAGAAGCACTTCTTGGAAATCAAAGAAGCGCTTCTTGGAGCTCCAAGAAGAGCTTCTTGAAGTTCAAAGCCCAGCTGTTTTTCACCATGGCATGGTGTGTGAAGGTGTGAAACTTAGGTGAAAAGCTGCCTTACACAGGCTGCCTTTGAGGTGCCTGCCTGCCTTGCACAGGCTAAATGGCTGCCTTGCTCAGGCTGTGTGAGCGCCAAGCCATGGCTGTGTGCTCATGAAAGCTAGCAGGATTCTTTCAGATTCCAGTCCTACATTTCTGTGACCACCTCTCCTGGTATAGAATCCTTGGAGGGTGGACCCAAAGGTCTCATCTCTATAGGTCCAGGTGTCCTTTGGACACAATCCTTTGGTGTGCACATCGTCTAAAATGTGCTGCAGAAGGTGGCACTTTGGTTTGGAATGCCAGCTTTGGTCATCATCTGCTGCAGCAAAGCAAGCTTCCAGTGCCATGCACTGGCTCAATAATTTCTCACCATTGGCAACCAGGCCTGGTGGGTCAAAGTTTTCCAATGCTTTGTACATTTCTGTACAAAATCTGGCAACATTGTACACCGCCTTTTGCAACATGTTGCCTTTGCGCAGGCTCTTTGCCTTGCACAGGCTCTCCAGCCACAAGGCAAAGTGTCTGATATCATTGGCTTTGGCATCCAGCTCAGCCACTCTTTTTGGCTTTTTGATGTCCAAAAGAGTTAGCTTGGCTAAGCGCTTATCCCAAGGAACGTGGAATTTTGTATAGAGTTCCTGGATGTCCTTCCATAAGTTCTTAATTTGCTCATCTTTGTTTTTGCCATACTCTGGCAGAAGGTGGGAGAGGACCTGGCCACAGATGAGTGCGCCAAAGCCCTCATCCACAGTGTGCATCCAATCAGGATGAACATTGTGGTTGGTAAAGCCAGGCAGCCTGAAGATTGCAGCTTGCACCTTGCCCCTGGATCGCACTGATTCCAAAAATTGTGCCTTGCTCAGGCTCTTTTCCATCCTGTCTCCCCTGCCCCATTCCTTCCACTGGTTAGGTCGACAGGAGCACCTCCAGCACATGCCTTCCAACACATTGAACTGAGGCACCCCCAGCCATTTGCAAAAGAAATCCCAGTCACCTCTGATGTGCACTAGGGCACATTTACCTGGCATGTTTTGACCTGCCTTATCCAGGCTAGTTTTCTCCGTGGGAGAAAAGGGGGAGCCATCATGCCTGGTGCAGGGGTGTTTGCCTTTCCCCAGGCTCTCTAGGGACCATGCAATGATGGACCAGATGGCTTCAATGGTCTCTGCACCACAATTGTATTGGGCATCAAGGCAGCATATTGGGATCCTGACACTTGCCTTCTTCAGGCTTCCAGGCAGATTGAAAGTTAGAAAATCTAATGTGGATTGGTTCATCCTGCCTTGCACAGGCACTCCATCCCCATGGATGGCCAAAGGGAACATGCCTTGCACAGGCTCCTTCCAGGCTGCACACACCTTCGACAATTCTGCATACAAAAAAGTACCTGGTGCAGGCATGCCTTCATTCCAAGTGCCTTCTAGTGCCAAATACTGGCTCATGACCTGGTGTGGCAGCAAAATGGAATTAATGCAGTTTCTGTTTCCTTTTTCTTCCTATTCCAAACAGGAATGGTTGCCCAATACAATTCACCCCAAACTTGGCTTTGCCTCTGCCACCTTCTGAATGACCTGGCTGCGTTGGAATAAGCTTTGCCTTCCTCAGGCTCATCTTGAGTGGCACTGTGTTGGAATGGATGCTTGAAGTCCAGGCCTGCCTCTGTTGCTTGCTCCATCAATTTTCGAGATTCTTTTGAATTTAGTGTGTTTGTGTTTTGTAATCTCATGAGAGATGTTCCAAAGATATCTTCTTTTTTCTTTTTGATCAAAACTTGGGAGGCAGGCACCTCAAATGGCTCCTTCTTTCGTTTTGGTGCTGACATTGCCTTGTGCAGGCCCCCCAGAAAACATAGGCACCATATGCATGTCCTATACCACATTGGGTACTGGTGGGCTGATAATCCAAAAAGCTGCTGCTCAACAGATACAAACTCACACCAGATAATCCCAACAGCACTACCCCCTAACAGCTGTGCATTTTTTTCAAAAACAGTATGGGCACACTTGGCTCCATATCATCCAAAAAAGCGATGTTAGCCTTGCACAGGCTCTCACAGGCAAGAGTCAATTGCCTTGCGCAGGCCGTCAGCTAGAGATGCCTTCATTTCTTGCCCAAAGCTTGCTGGGTCCAACTTTCTTGTTGGCAGCCTTCATATAGTCCTCAATTCCTTTCTTGTCCTCTTCCATCTTTTGGATGAGTGTTGCGCCTTCTTCAGGCTCCACCTCAGGCATGCTGGAGTGTTGGTTCATGACCTTGTCCATCCATTTCTCCTTTTCATCAGTCCATTCTTCGATGGTCTTCTGCACTGATTGGAGCACATTGGGAGGGACCAAAAGCTGATTCTTTTCAGCCTTGCACAGGCTTGCCCTGAACATTTGGAGCTTGTCCAAGCCTGAGCTCAAAGAAGAAAAAGCCTTTTTCAGGCCCTGATAAGCCTTCTTAAATTCCAAGCCCAGGTCTGTGCCTTGTTCAGGCTCAGGTGGGGGTGCTGGCAAAGGCTTGGGGACCTTTCTCCCCACAGTCAGCTGCTGAGGCTGATCGACCCTGAGGGCTGACTCCACCTTGCTGAAGTGGTCATCATCTAGATCATCCACTGTCTGCTTTGCCTTAGTCAGGCTCTCATTGGTGTGCACCTTCTGGGTCATGAGGTTTCCATAGTAGTAGTATTGCTTGATGCCCTTGGCTGCCCACAAAGGGTTTTCATGGTCCCTCTCTTGCAAACCCTTGACAGCATCATTGGCCAAGGCATCGAAGTCAGGGTGGCTCTCATGCACACCCTCTTTCTTGGCCACATCCCACTTTGTAAGCCAGCCCTCTTCAGAACCAGACACAGTGGCTGCCTTTTGCAGGCTCTCTTTGTGGACCTCTTTTTTGGCCACATCTGGAGAAAGTAAAAACACATTATAGTAAAACTCTCTCTTTTGTTCTTGGCTTTTGCAAACTTCGAATGCCTTCTTCAGGCTCCCTTTGCCCTTTTTCTGCAGCTCCAACATTTGGTACCTGGCATCTTGCCAAGCCTTTTTGCTTGGTGCTGGCAATTTATCAGTCTCTTTGCCTTTTTCAGGCTTTGAGTCCTTAGCCCTTTTGGCTGGGGCTGGGCTTGCTGGCTCAGCTTTGACACTTGCCAAGCCTTGCTCAGGCTCTGCCTCCAGGGAAGATGCAGGCCTTTTCCTAGCCATGGATCTCCAAAGCCAAGCTGCAAGTTGAGAAGGTTTGCTGGTGCTGTGGAAGTGTATGTGGTGCATGCAGTCTGTGTTCTGTGGTGAAGTGTCAAGGTGCTTTGGTGTTGGAAATTGTCACCCTTTTGGGTGGTGTGCTGAGCCAAAAATTGAGGTGAACAAGAAAAATCAAACTAAAAAGTTTAAAATTTAAACTTTTTTTCAAACTTTTATGTTGCCTTTTAATTTAAAAGGCAACATAAAAAGTTTGAAAAACAAAAAGTTTAAATTTTAAACTTTTCTGTTTTTTGGTGGTTTGGGAACCCTGGTTGGTGTGTTTTGGAAACCATGGTTGGTCCAGACACCCCCCCCTTCCCAGTGCCAGCCTTTTTTCTTTCGACTATTCAGCTGGTTGCTTGGTCTTGTGCCAAGCACAAAGCCTTATTCAGGCTCAAGCCTTGCTCAGGCTCATTTGCTGTCATGGATGCAGCCTTTTTCAGGCTCAAGCCTTGCTCAGGCTCATTTGCTGTCATGGATGCAGCCTTATGCAGGCTCAAGTTCGACGCACCACTACGCATCAAAAAAAGGGTTTCTCCTTTCTCTTCTTTTTATCCTTTTCTTCTCCCTCCTCCTCCTCTTCCCCTTCTAGTTCTTCATCTTCCTCTTCTTTTGTTTTTTGGCCTTGCTCAGGCCCAGCTGAGCTTTGTGCTGTTGTTTCTTGGCCTTGCTCAGGCCCAGATGAGCTTTGTGCTGTTGTTTCTTGGCCTTGCTCAGGCCCAGCTGAGGTTTGTTCTTTGCCTTGTTCAGGCTCAGGTGGAGCAAAAGGCTCTTCAGTTGGTGAATATGAATATGATTGGCTGGAAGCATTTGAGCCTTTCCCAGGCTGACCCAGGTTTTCCTTTGGAAGGGTCCTGGGGGTTCCCTTGTTCCTTGGGCCCTGGCTCTTGGACCTTGTCCTTTTGCCATGGCCTTTTCCAGGCCCTTTGGAGCGAGTTCTTTCATTTTTGCCTTGTTCAGGCCTTTGCCTTTTTTCTTTTGGTGTGCCACCAGCTGACAAATAAGCTTCCCTGGCCATTTCGACAAGAAGTTTCATCTCTTTTTTGATGGCCTTCATGTCGACCTTTTTTGGCATCAGCTCAGGTGGCACTGGCTTGCCCTCCCTTTGGAGCTTCCTTCTTGCAAGCCTGTTTGCATCAGCTTGCTTGCCCCTCATGCACCATCTATCAGGTGTGAGGGGCACATCATCTGGACTGCCTTGTTCAGGCTCAGTGTTGGGGCTTGCTGGCTCAGTGGGGGTGTGAGATTGTGGAGTTGGAGGAGCATACCATTGCTCTCTGTACCAACTCTGCTTCCCACCATCCCACCAAGAGGCAGCCCAACCTCTGCCAGCCTTGTGCAGGCTCCCACCAGCCTTGCCCAGGCTCTGGCCCCCAAGATGACCAACTGCCTGATGCAGATGAAGAGGATTGGCCTTGCTCAGGCCCAGCTGACCACCAAGTGTCCTGCATGCCTTGCTCAGGCTCTGGGAGTTCTGTGGCCTGCTCCCACCCATGGCCCTCCATGTTTGGGAAGGCCCTGACCCACCTCCTGTTCTCTGGGTGCCAGTAGGGAGGCGCTTCATCTACCTCCCACTCATCCTCCCAAGCACACACAGCTGACTCACCAGCTATGTAGGCACCCAGAGTCCAATCATCTTGGATTGCCTTATCCAGGCTCTCCTCATCCTCTTCATCCAGAGGAAACCATTTCCCTTTCAAGGAGAGGTAGTACCTTTTGCCCTTGTACTCCCTCACCCTCCACCACTTCAAACCGCCTTGTGCAGGCTCAAGGAAGGCCATTGAGAGCAAAGCCTTATTCAGGCTCCAGCTGGTGGCAAGTGGCATCAAACATGCCACCAGCAAAGCCTTACACAGGCTCACCCACAGCAACCCTGTGGCCATGGCTCCAGATCCACCTAAAGAGGTGGCGGTCTACACTGTAGTGTCTATAGTTTGTGAAGTGGTATATGATGTGTGCTGAAGTTGTGGTTGTATATGGAGCTATGCTGTGAAATTGTGAAATTGTATGAAGTTTGTGGGAAGTTGTGAAAGCATGACTTAATTATGTGCCTTAGCTAGGTGCCCTTGTGTGACTTAAAGTTGTGCATCCTTATTGTGACTTGTGTAGTTTGTGTAGTTTGTATTTGGCTGTGTGTTGGAGAATGCTTGGCTGTGAGTTGGTGTGTGTGTGGTGGAGTGTTGGTTGGTGTGCTGGGGAATGCAAATCTAGATCCAAAGAAACAGTTGCACCCCTAGCTTTTGAGCCAACAGCAACAGATTAACTTCTGTGTTTGTGTGTGGACCTAACCAACTGAGGTGAACCCTTGACCTAACCAACTCACCCTAGTCTTTTTTAATCAAAGAACTGTAGCCTGTTTCAGGCTGTTGGGTGAAAATGAAAATATGCAAAACAAAACACCTATTGCTTTGCCTTGCGCAGGCTTGAAATGCACTGGTTTGGCTGTATCATGCCTTGTTGGTTTGGCTGTATCATGCCTTGCGCAGGCTGGAATATGTTGTCCCTAATCCACATCTATGGCACACTTGAGCAAATTATTCTTGATCTGCACAAGTTCTGCCTTGCTCAGGCCCTGCTGGTGCTGTGCTTTGTCCAGAAGTATCTGCATCAGTCGGCTTTGCTCTGGGCCCTTTTCCATGTTCAAATTGACCAGGCATTGTGGCTTGCTTTGGTGGTTGTCTCTTGCGACAATGTATGCCTTTTTGGCTGCAAAGGTTGCTTTCACCCAAGAAAAATTCACAGAAGCTTTCCAGGCCCCATGCTCAGCCATTTGCACAGCTGGCCTTGCACAGGCCCTAACAGGCTCTGCAATGCGTGTTTGCCTTGCACAGGCTTTGGGTGAAGCTGCAGGTTTTTTGTTCCCTGCTGCAGGCTTCTTCATGGGTGAGCCTGCTGGCTTCCTCAGCACAACTGCATTGTGTAAAGGGACACCTGCTATCAGACTAGGAATGCTTGATGCCTTGCCCAGGCTCTGCAGGCTCTCACCAGATTCACTGCTGATGTCCAAGACACCAGCATCCCTTGCAATCTTTATGGGTGTGCTCTTTTTGGCTGGTGGAGATTTGGAAGTCAGTCTCCTCTTGATGCCTTGCACAGGCTTGTCATTCGCCTTGCCCTCTGCAGCATCTCCAAAAATTGCATGCATAAGGGCAAGAACTCCTGGATGTGTCTTCTCTCCAGTCTTCAAATTTTTCCATTTTTTGACCAGCCATTTCTTCACTTCATGGATACAGTTTGCAATCATTTTGGCCTCGCTTTGCTGCAGCCTTTTGCAGGCTCCAAAAAATATTTCTTTCACCTGAGTCTTTTTCAAATCTCTTTTCAGGAAGACACTTAAAAAGATTCTGTGCCTTACACAGGCTTGCTCAGGGTCAGCACTCCAGCTTTGGGGGTCACAAGTCTCCAGGTGTGCCCTCACAATAGCAATCTCTTTCTGGTAAGTGCCTTGCTCAGGCTCCACAGGCAAAACTGCTGCCATGGCAATGGAATGAAGAAAGCTGTGCTTTGCTTGCTTTGCTGGCTTTAGCATATTGTATTTGATTCTTTATGTAGTGGACATACAGTATATCCAAGAAGAGCTTCTTGGAATCCAAGAAGTGCTTCTGAGAAGTGCTTCTTTGACCTTCAAAGCAGTGCTTCTTGCTTTTTTGCATGCAAAAAGCTGGAAGCTAGTTTTCAAAGCTGCTAGAGCATCAAGAACCTTCAAAGAAGCTAGGTTTTTGATCTGCTAGGCAAGAACCCTTGTTTCTCAAACCTAACTTCCAACATGTTCAGAAGCCACAAAACTCAGCTACCAGCCACTTTCTAAAGCTTACAGGATCTTCAGGGTTGTCTTCTGTAGCATGTTGAGTCTCCGCTTTGTAGTTGTTAAGGAATGCAACTTGTCATTTTCAATGTGAAGCGGTGGATGCTGCTAGATTCAGAAGCTGCGAAGCAGAGTTGGCGCAAGAGTGTGCGAACTTTGTTTGGATTGCTCGGCTTTGAGTCCAACGAGCTGCAAGCGGCGGTTCAAGAGTACCTTGATGCAGTGCCCTTTGGACTTTCTTTAATTTAAAGTGACGTGGACTATTATGGCCTGAATCACAATTAATCACTTTGACCAGTTGTGGCGCAGCGATGCAAAATTGGGTGGACTCACCTCAATCTTTGTTACAACTATTTGAAAGTTTTTAAAGTTACAGTTCATTGGCCTTGCGGTATGTATCCTTAATGTCTTTTATGTAACATGTCATATATGGCAGTGAGTTCGCTCAGGACAATGTTGCGCGAGAGACATGCCCGCAGCTTTGGCAATGACACAATTACGGATTGGAGACCTTATTGGAAAACTGTGTTCAGCTTCAGTTGGCCGCGGTTGCATCGGTTGGTTTCGCTTTATTTGTCACTGGATGTTGGCAGCTGCCAGTTGGAGCGTGACTTGGGACAGCTTGCACATTTGACACGCATCAAGTGCGGTGCTGCTCAGACTGATTGCGCTGACTTGGAGCGCTGTTTGGAGATCATGCTTGATGGCCCGCAAAAGGAGAGTGACTTGTGTGACAGGCGAGTTTCAGAGACGCCAACATTGCAATTGTCGCGTCACATTTGCATGCCGATGAGTGAGCCCAAGCCACAGCTCATTCCAACAGATGCCTTGCGTGACATGTGCCAGATGTGGGTTGAGCTGTACGGCCGGCGCTTCCATGTCTACAAGACCCGATTTGACAAAGGTACAAAACGTGGACACCATGTTGGCTCCGAGGCATGTGCCATAAGTGGCCAGAAAAGAGGACGTGATGCACTGGTGGCGGGTGATTCTGTCGACCGCCAGTTGCTGGGAGTGCCACGAGATACATGGTCAGTGAAGAAGGGTCGGAGAATTGAGAACCACAGGTTGTTCAACGAAGCGCATCAGCACTTCAAGCAGGCGTCTGCAGACATAAAGAAGAAACACCTGGAAAACCGGCCAGGAGGAAGTGGGAAGTGTCTCTACCCAGCAGGCAGGGTGTTCGTGGTGGGAGAACGATAAGTGACGTTATCGTGTTTGATCATTGATGTTTGGGATTGGTACCGGAAAAGGTAGAGCTTAGTCAACTGTCATCAACTCTCACGGCTTTGCTGTGCTTCATTTAATTAGTTGTTGAGGTCCACTGCGGAAGGGACAGATCTTTGAAGCACCATCACGCGACAGTGACAGCGCCTCATTGCCACAAAGGCTGGTGGCAATTGACTTATGTACCTTGTCAGCTTCGCCTTTCAACCGCTGCAAATTATTGCGGCCTCAGAATTGGAATGCACAGACCATCGTCGATGCGCTCAAAGTATCAAACCCTGTGATTGTTGACCACCAGAGCGACATCAGCTACACTGACCAGATGCCTGGGCCTCAAGCATGTTGTTGATAGCAGTTAATGCTTGGCCACCTTTAAATGTTAAATTAGTTGTTTTTAATACCTCATCAGTGTCAACAACACCACTGATTTTGATGGCTGTGCGCAGGCGCCACATGAACCTGAAGATCCTGCTCGGGACTATTGCCTTGGGGTTGTCAACGGTGTCACGTGACCAGTGGGAGGCTGCCGCTGGAGACTCTCAACGTTTGACAGGGTGCATGATTGTGCATAAAGCGGCGCTTAAGTGTACAGTGGCATCCATTCTCTATAGTGACACGTTCAATGTGAAACATTCATCGATGCAGCGGTTTATTGATGCACTGGTAAGCCTTCCAGGGAGCAAGTGGAAGGTGGTGTCACGTGACAACATGTCGCGCGACAACTTGCCGCGTGGGGTTATCAATTTAAATCATCTTTCTGATGTATCCAAGATGCTGCGACAACTCCGGTTGACCGCCAAACGCGGACTCCAAGCAGTAAACTTCAATAGGGGTGGGTGAACAGCTGCGTGCCTGAGCAGCAAAGTTAGTTGAAAAAATGTTGGAAATAAGAGCTGCGTGCTGATTGAAACACAACCATCCGTTGAAAAAGTGACACGTTCCACTTGAATCTAGCCGTTGTTCTTTATTGATGTGTTCGATGTTTAGCTCAGTGATGTCGGGCGTCGTCCTGCAAGAGGCCTTGCAGTTGATGACCAACCTCGAGTTCGATCAAAACGTTTGCAGGACTGAAACTGGTGGTTCCAAACATGGTTCAGTGAGCAGCTACATCACGATTGATTACGTTTGCCAAACATTCAGTTTTCAGCGTTGAATGTGATTTGATTGGTTTCTTGAAACAATGTTCTTCCGCCATCAACCGCTTTGGATCAAGTCACTTGACTCTTGACTCACGACACTTCGCCAGACACCTGTTGCATCGCACAAATGGCCCTGGTGAACGATAATCGTGCTGCTCAGATTCCGGTGGGCATCGCCGTGCTGTCGAAGGATCAGTGGGATGCGTGGTTGGCAACACCATCTGGCAGTGATCATTTGACAGAAACTTGATGTTGATTTGGCATTGGACTTAATTTGAGGCCTGGTTCTTTGAGGTGTCTCGGTGACAGTGACTTATCAGTAGTGTCATTTGATGCCTTTGACATGTGTCATGTGTCATTTGAGGATAGTGACACGTGGCCGTTGACATTAAAGTTGCGGCTCCACAAGTCACCTTTGACAGCTGCCCTGTGGAAAGTGCGTGAGGACGCCAATGCCTTGAAGGTCAGCTTGTCATCTGCCACGAAGCACAAGGCCAAGTGTTTGCGGAAGACTGACCTTTTGACAGGTGGCTTTTGGCTGTGCGATGTCACGTTGCCAGATGACACGTTCCGCGAGTGGTTGAAGAAGGGAACGCTGGTACGTGACCAGGAAGAGTCCTTCACGTGTTACATGGACTTTTTCAAGATGATGAAGGAGCCATTTTGTCAAATGACACCTGCCATGTGGCAGTTGGAGGAGCGGCCATGGATCCACGCATGTGGGACGAGTCCACCAGCGCCACAGTGGACGTTCTACGTGCCGCTTGACAAAAAGACGTGTGACATGATGTTGCCAGAGTGCTGGGCCTGGATGGAAGCAGCCAACCATCGTGACATGTGGGCACTGCTCAAGAGGAATCTTGATTTCTGCTTTAACAGTGATTTTTGTGTTTGTCATTGTTGTTTTAATTGTAGCTGGCGCGTTTTAATGATTGATTGAAGCTAAGAGGCATGCTGGCCGACGCGGTGGCAATTGGCCTGATGAAGCAGTCCCAATGTTCGAGAAGAAGAAGGAAGCTGTGATCCTCATGGCATGCATGTCATATGACAGCAACCGCATGGTCACCGTGTCAGTGAACGCAGCCACAGCGTCCAAGTTCATCAGACCCATGCCAGGGATGATGGATGTGTGGTACGCGCCAGAGGACGCCTTGCGCGAAGCAGCTGGCAGCTTGCAATGGTCCGTGTCATTTGTTGACTTGAGCACCAAAGCATCACCTCACAGCCGTGACAATTGCAAGATGGCATTCTTCCACGAGAAGAAGAGAAAGAGTGATGCATCAGCTGTCATTGACAGGACAGACGGACTGCTGTGGCTTCTTTTGATTCGGGTAGTTGATCGCCTTGCTTAAAATAGTCGATTTTATATTCATTTGATATTCTAGATTGATTTTCGCTGTCAAACCAAGTTCATGTTCAAGAACAATCTGATCCAAATCAAACATTTGATGCAAATCACGCGCAGGATCAACGAAGACATTGAGCGGACAGATAACATTTGCAAGCGCCTGAAGACCATCAAGGAGGAACTGGCGGCTGGCACGTTGAGCAATCGAACGGCGTTTGAACAGCACAGAGAGCTGGGTTTGATGCTCCAGTGACTTGTGATCTGTGACCGTTTGGCGAGTGATGGCTCCTGAGTCTGCCACCACATGTCGCCTGATTTTGAATGATGCTGCGATGTAGGTTTTTGTTGATTGACGCCTAGGCAGCTACAGCTAATATCGCTGGCCATCTCCCTGAGTGAAAGTTACAGCTGGAGTTTCAGATTCAGATGTGAGTCATGTAAGTGTGAGAATGCGAAGTCGCTTTAACTTGACGATTGGGTTTTGTCACAAACCAGTGCATCTTTGAGATCTCTGATGGTTTGCAGGATTCAGATGACACAGCTGGTCAGAGGCAGCGTTATGAACATATCGAATGAGTTGGATTACACTCATCGCGTTTCATAATTGACACTTGAGATGATGCATTTCACAAACAGGTTGCTCTTCGAATTCCAGTCACTGGTGCTAATCCTTAATTTGCCTTGATTGAGCCAAGGTGGCAGTTATTAACAGTGATAAAGTGTTCAGACACATGACTCTTGGAATCTGGATGCGCTGCTTGATTCAATTCATGACGACATCCTGCACGCATGGCCCTGACAGGATAGTGCCGCTGCCAAGCTTTGTAGGACGTCTGAGTGAGGCAACTTCCACGTGTTGTCGTGCTTTACTGTGTTTGGATATTCAGCATTTTTCTTTTTGCGTTCACGGAAATACGGTCTCACAAAGAGACGCTGAGCCTTTGAACTGCGCGCCAGGCTGACCTGCAAGTGAATGCTGCGTATGACAAAGCTGGTTGCCACGTGACACGTGACACTCTTTGAACATAATTGTTCGTATAGACCAGGTGAATCAGGCAGCTTCATTTGAATTTGTGTCACAGTTTGACATTTGACAAATCACAGTGGCAATTCAGATCCACTGCAGCGCAGCCGCATCAGATAGGTAGTCGCTTGCGAACTCAGACCAGCATGGTGGGCTGTTGAATTTGTGACCCTTACACATGTTTCTTTCAAATTTCATTCAAATTCATTCAAATTTAGTTCAAATTTTAGTCTTGCAAATTTGAACTAAATTTGAATGAATTTGAATGAAATTTGAAAGAAAACCATGCATTTTTGCAGTTTTGTTGATTAAAGTGCTACAAACACCAGTCCCAGTCTGGCCTGAACTTGGCAAATTGTGGCTGGCACCGCGTAGAATGGGGTCGCCAGACTTTGAGCCCGGCGCTGAACAACCTTGAACAGAGTGGTTGTTCAGCGCCGGATGGGGACAGGAGACATATGACAGCTTGACAGGAGAAAAAAGGCTGAAACAAACCCACGTTGAAACAAACGGTGATTGTCAATCATTTGATGTTTTCCGGTGGCAAGGCCCTTCCACTTCTGCCGGATGACAATTGCCACATGAACATTAATCACATGCTTTGATGAATTAAATGACAGCCAAACGTTTTGGCAACGTCAATTGTCATGACCTGGCTGCTTAATGTCCCTGAATTGGTTACCCTTACACATGGTTCTTTCAAATTTCATTCAAATTCATTCAAATTTAGTTCAAATTTTGGTCTTGCAAATTTGAGCCAAATTTGAATGAATTTGAATGAAATTTGAAAGAAACCTATGCATTTTTGCAGAGTTTGTTATTCTATCAACACAAGGCTTTGCAAACACCACCATCCCTGCATGACAAAAAAGATTTTTCAAACCAGTCGAAACGTCCACCCAGTTACCGTTGGGGTCACAAGATACGACAAGGCTCAACATTGTCCATTCCCTGTTCTCGTGTTCTTCAGGATCGATGTGGCTACACTGAAGAGAAGAAGAATCCAGTCATCCGGTCGATCAATCCACCCTAAGGATCCACTGCCACCGTACCTCAGAAGCTAGGCGCCAGGACCCTCCAAGATCGCCTACATCAATAGTCTCCCTGCTCACCGTACCGACCCTGTTCGGTGGGAGTGGATCCATAGGGCCTGGAACGGTTCAAGCAAGGTGAACCGAACCAAACAAGGTGAACCGAACCAAACGTTCAAGTGTTTGATCCATAGGGCCAGATCAAACAAGCTGAAACGTTCAGAACCGCAAGGAAGAACGTCATCGAGACATCTCGAGCGATATCACGATGTCGACTCCATCGACTCACATCCTCCATCCAGGGGACCCCTCCACACGGTTGGATGGTCACACGGGGACCGAGGAGACGAAGTGGAAGAGCGTATCAAGGGCAAGAGTGGCAGGTGGGGTGGCACTTTTGCATACTTAAAAAACAGGGTCAATTAAGGTATCATCACCCAAAAATAATGGTGATGCTGAACTTGAGAGATTTGTGATGGTTGGGTCTCCGAAATGGCTTTTGGATGACTGAAAATACGTTGCAGATGGTGACCTGGCGCTCCTGTGAACTGGTTGGAGAGTAACCGGAGGTGCTCATGGCCCATGTGTCGGTCAAAACCTCACCATTCAAACCATGGGGTTCGGTTGACCTCCCTTCAAAGGACTCTGTTTATTTTTGGTGGGTCGGGCCCAGGGGCTCAGGGGGTCCTGGACCCACAGCCATGTGATTGCATTGGCTGAATCAATCAGCCACTCAGGTCCGCCGGCTGCAGTCTGCAGATTATCTTAAATCAATCAAGGATGTTAATTGATTGTTCAATCTATAATCAATCTATAAACCTTTTGAAATTGGACTTTAGATTGAGGAGCACCTCCAAATAATTCCTACTAAAGATCATAAAGCGGTACATAAAATAGATGTGATTTAGAGCCATAAAAGACATGTGATTGAGAGCCAGAGCAGTTACTATTTATATTATAACATCATATAACCACCGTGTAACACAAGTTTATCCTCTTCTATCTTACGGAGATCTTTTCAGGGACACCAGCGAAGACGAACTTACATGGAAGTGGATGGCATGGGCACCTTCCTTGCGGGGTTACCCATGGACAACCTGACACTGATGGATCTTGACACTCGATGGGACTGCCACAACTGACACTCGGGCCAGGCGGGTATGTAGGGGGGGTGATCGTGGTCGTAGGCATCAATTCCAGTCCCACAGGTTCTGCTTGGTGTTTGGGAGTCCGGCAGAAACCGCCAAAACTGGGAGAAGGCCAAGCCCCAAACTGTTTGGGGCCTGGCCTTTCTTCCAGTTTTGGTAGTTTCTCCCGAGTCCTTGGCTGCCACGGGCTGCAAGTTATGCCAGGCTTCGAGTGGTGGCCTTGGGGAAGGGCGACCAGGGTTCTGTGGCCACGCTGGTGGCGGACAAGAAGGAAGCCAAGTGGATGAAGAAACACTTAGAAAGCGTGGTGAAGAAGATCTTGGATGACGTGGAGGTGTCGTGGATTTGTGGAAAGAGCGGGGCAGGTCAAAGATGTGTGATGTTTTCTTGAAGGGCAAGCCTGAAGGTGATTGTGGGCTGATTTGGTGGTTTCACAGCATGATGAAGTCCCCATTGTTTGAGTCTAGCAGCAGATTTCGATAGGGTGTTGAGTAGTAAGGAGCGGTATTTGTTCAGAGTTTTGAAGATTTGGTTGCCAGTGATTGTTGCTCCAAAGAGAGTCAAGTGGCAAAAAGCATACCTAAGCAGACCATGACCCACCGGGTGGTTCTCTTATGTGGTCCTCCCCCATTTTGATATATTTTGATATGAAGGGAAGGGGTATTAATCTCAATTTGGCTTGGGGTGATCAATATGTTTTGCCCCGTGGGTGAATCCCCCTTTGGGATTAGTCTTTTTTGTTCTGGTTCCTGCACAGGACCCTTGCACAAGCCTGTGCGGACGCATGTATTGTGTTGTTGGTGGGATTGAGGGTTGCTCAATCGAGAGGGTCACTCACCCACATGTCCATTTTTTGGTGGGGGAAGAGAAGTTGGGAATTGCCTCCCGTCCTGCTCGTGACAGGCCTTATTGTGTTGACGTGTGACATACCTGACAGGATGTGAATGCCTCAAAGAAAATTGCATAAAACTCTCTACATTTCCTGGATGATGTGAAGATATGACTCAGGTGTGGTTGATATGCCTGAAGAATTGTAGATCATAGGTCATAGGATTGTGGCAGTTCTGTCCTCTCTGTTGCATCACCAGTGCCTCCTGCCACTCTTTCAACAAGTTTGGCATCACCGATGCGTCGCTTCTGTTGTTCCAAAAGCCAAGGTAGCATCGGTCCAAGACCACTCAGACTCTTGCCTTGACGAGCCTTTAGGCTTGCGTCCAGTAGTGGGAGGGGATGATTATCCCACAGTTGTGTTTTGAAATGCCATCCTGAAATCTAGCGGGTGCTTGACACCCAAATATCCTCAAACAAAAGTATATGTTTCTTGGATACAGTAAAGTCATGGTAGTAAAACCTCCGGAAAATTGGCGTTGCAGATCGGCTGATGTTACTTTCCCTGTGTGTGTTCGTCCCCCGACATGAATGTCAATGTGCTTTTTCTCAGCGTCATCAGCATGTGTTTCAGACCTACACCACCAAAAACACATCAAACGTGCAAGGAATGAACGTGAAAACTACCAGCACCTTCCAACAGGTCTCCTCTGGTGGCCTTTGGAGACTTAAAGGTCGCAGGTGGTGACCTGTTGGAGGGTGCTGGTAGAGTAAAACATGTTTTCCTCCACTTGGAGGACCATGGTTGGATTCACGTCCAGGGTCCTCCCGTTCGGCACCTCATTGGGGGGAAAGAGATCCTCTGGTGAATCCAAACGGAACATCGTCCAGGCCCCAACAAATCATGGCACATGGCAAAAGCGAGCTACATCGGGGGGGGGTTGTTCAGATGTATTTAAGGGTCAATATATATAGGTCCAAATTCCTGTTAGGGCAAGGCTCCATTCTTCACAGTACCATGGGATTGTAAGGTCCCCTGTATTGTTTTTGGAGGTATGAGTTGGGTCTTTCCCAGCAGACCTGTAACAGCCAGTCAGACACTATTTTTTGAACTAAGGCCTGCCACTTAACCATCATCATCCGCTGGGCCCTGGGTGTTTGGGATTCACCCAAGGTATGAGTTTGTCATAGCTTGGGCTCCAGACACCACCTCGTGCCATTCCCACCCTTTATGTGCCACACGTCTGACGTTTCCATCGGTTTCCAGCGGCGGACTTCCTGCGGTGGGCGCTTGGTGGATTGGTTCAGAGAAGTGACCTGACGGGAAGTTCCGTATCATTGACGGCGTCATCGGGAACAACGCCGGAACGATCCACTCACAAAGGGGTGGTGTTTAGTCCCATCCAGTGAGTGGAGAATGGGCACCCCTAACCTCCAAGTTCGGCACCCCTTTGTGACCGCTGGCATACGGACCTGCAGGACCTTTTGGATTGTTCTAAAACCGGCTTTTAGACTTGAACATCTAAAACATTCTAAAACACCACCTTTCCTGGTCTTTGACGGCTAGGGTTTTTGTTCAAGCATATCAATGTATCAACGTTTGCCTGGATGATTTGGATGATGATGCCCGACTCACTGTTGCTTTCAGCCAAATAGAAACCGCTACTTCATCAATGGGGTGAACTGTTATTTTCTCGGCCATGTTGCGGCTGGACCGAGCTCTTTTGAGGAATATTTGGACTTGGACTTCAGTATCGATGTCATGAAAGCGGGCAAGGGCCGAGAAATCGTCGATGTGCTCGCAGTGCCCGAAACCAGCATGAAGATTGCGGAAGCTTGGCATGTTTTCGTCGGCTGGGAATGCCCAGTCGTTTGACTGACAGAGTCACAGGTCATTCTCTAGCATGCAACGTGCGCAGGACAGGGATGCAACAGGGGGAGTCACCAACGGTGAGGACACACCAGACTGGTCGAGTGGAAATCAATCACAAGGCTTTTCAGATCATTTTCTCATACCCAGGATCCGTGGACATAGCCATGAGCGCCAGCTTCGAGGATTTGTTTTCGCTACTAAAAATCGACAGGTGGAACATGATTAAATATATCAATCATCTTCGTTTTCCAGGGAAACTGAGGGGGTCAGATCTCGAGATCTCATGATCTCGGCTTTCCAATTGGTCATAGATCACATATTCCAATTGATTAATTGTTTTACATATCTTCCAACATAGCGTCCTATACAATATTGGTTCCCTGTTGGGAAAAGCAAAGCACTTGAAAGTAAAAAAATAAGACTCTACACGGCCCTTGTGTGGTCTTCCAGTGCTCCACGGGTTAAAGGTAATTTGGAGCTTTGCCCGGTGGAGCGTTTCAAGAAACGCGTGAATTCCTTGCTTTAAGGTCACTGCTTCGCTAGGTGGCGCGACATGGAGCTTTCGCGAGCTACCAAAGGGGGGAGCCACGGGGGTATCTATGCACACAGGAGCTACTGTTCGGAGCGACCAGAGGAGGTCCCCAACCCGAAATGCTCCTTGGGTGGGGAACCAGGACGATTCTTCTCTTTGCACGTTTCGACGAATGCAGGTCACCCCGTCTCACCTGCCAGGTCACCCACCTCCGACCTCCGACCTACCGTGTGCATTGAAGGCCTCCATAACTCGGAGAGTTATGAGTCATGTGCTGGCAATGACTGACTGGTGCTTAGCAGGGAATGAGGGAATGGATCCAATAGAATCTCTATTGGGGGCTCATTCCCTTATTCCCTACTAAGCACCAGTCAGATGATGTGTGATATTTCATGATCAATCCCACCAATATATTGGTTGAAACCACCAACCCACCAACCCGTCAATGATGATGGTGGTACAAAGTCAACCGCATGTCTCAGAAGGTCCCTAGGGTCCCTACGACGAATATTATTTTGAAAGCCCCTTATAAATCACCTTGAATCAATTCCCACATGCAAAGAATGATTTCGCTCAATATACTTTAGGGTATAGGACACATCCTACTCTTTCTCAACCCTTCCAAAAAGCTCTGCCCCGACACAAAAAACAGCGGCACAGCATCACACCTACCACCACCAAGCCACTTCGCCCAAACCTCACTCCACGCGGAAACCACCTCACTCTCGCGGTCGCAGAACGCGGCTTCACGCGGCTTCACACCAAGGACACCATGGCGATCATGCGTGGCATCGACACCAAGGTGCAGGTCACCTGTCCCGCCGCCTCGCGAAAGCTCGCGGACTTGGAGGTCTCTGTGTCCCTTGGAGGAACCGATCGTTCCTCACGTTCGCACCGGGGTGCCGTTCGACCCGAGGATGTCGGGGTTCACATCTACCTCCAGGAGCCCTGGGTGAGACTCAAAGAAGCCACCCAACTCCATGTGACTCCTGGTGTTTGTCCTTTTCGTGTTTTTTGCAGGGATGGGGGCGGTTTTGGGGGGTGACACGAGGGTATCTTGTTGGACGGGGGGGTGGTCTTTAGACCCTTTTCTTCTTAATGACCTTATGTGTGTTTTGTTTTGTTTTGTTCGAACAAGGACGAAGTTCTATTTATTACCGGTTGAAAGTCATAACGCCTTTTTGTGACCCGTTACCCTAGAAGTCCAAAGACTATATTTTGACCGGCTGAAGTAAAGGAAGTTCCCTTTCAGGTCCCCTAAAGACCATTTTTTTAAAATAGTCTTTGACTTCCAGGGGCCAAACCCAAAAAACAACAATCATACACACGCCTGTCTGTGGTGGTTTTCCGCGGTGGCATCCACCATCGCCGTGCGACTCGGACGGCCATCCAGGTCCGACCTGTTGGTGCTGAAAAGCTCATTGACAGAGTAATGTAGACTAGGACCATACACCAGACATGAATTGAACATCTTCTTCAAAGGGAAAGTGAAATATAGATCAAGAGTCTACATCAGTTGGAGTTGGACCCACAGTCCAATGTCTTATGACGTTGGTGACCAGCGACGTCGTGCTTTGCCGCTGCCAGTCACGTCGCCCGCCCGTCACGTGCACGTCGCGGTGCACCATGGGTCAGACCAACGGTCCAAGATGACCCAGACGCGACCTGTCTGGGACTGGAATAGGACTGCCTTCAAAACGGTGTATGGGGTGGTGGTGCTTTTGGGGGGTCAATGTATATCGGCACAAATTCCAGTCCCATTAGTCGTGTATGGGTGAGGTACTCCTGAGACCTTCTTGGGTCGAAGCTGAAGGGGGTCGCAGTTGAACCACACACATGCCGTCTACGCCGTATCTGTGTGGGGATGGAGGGATGCCGTAGTGTGGGAGCGCGTTTGGACCACAAGTCTGCAAGTCATCACCTCCAGCTTCGGCCAATGGGGGACCCTCAGTTCGCTCGGGCTTTTGGAGCTTGGTGCGCAACATGTAGCAGTTGGTTCTCCAAGCATCACTGAAAGGCAGACTTGGGACACGTCCACACTTCCACATGCGAAGCCCAACAGCCTGGATCTTCGCGACAGCCTCGGCCACTTCAGAAAATACGGGGCCTTTACATAAACCCTAAAACCTATCCCTAAACCATCCTAAACCCTAAACCCTCAGTTAGGACTTCGAGGTCAGATGGCAATCCGAACTCTCAACGGGATGGTGCTTGGACCCCACGGTTCACACGTTTCTGCAGTGCCATAGCTGGATGGCATGCGCATCCCCGTTCGGTGCATTTGACAAGCTTCATCCATGATCCGACCATGACCATGCAACCCGAGCATCTGAAAGGGTGCGAAACCTGGCGGGTCGGTGGAAAATCATAGCCCTCCTCGACCTTGGCTTCAAGTGGCACAAGTCTAGCAGGATTAAAACTGAAATCGCCTCCTGTGGCTCTTCAAGAACCATCCAACATCCTGTTGCTTCTCTTCATGCTGTGGCAACAGCATCCCAGAACTTCCAAGAATGACTCATGAACTACCCCACCTGGCAGTCATATAGTCCACCACTATGCCCGGCTCCTTCCACGACTGAACTCACAGGGAGGAAACAGAAAACGTGAAAAGACCAACAAGTCCGTCCCTTGCTGGTGTCATGCCTTCCACGGTTTGCACACTACGTTTTTTTTCATCGGTTTTATCCGATGATGTTCAAGCTCCTGATGATGATGATCCAACTCCTTCGGTCAATTGCCGCGCGGCCCTTTGGCTCAGGAATTGGACTGCGAAGCGGCCCACGTCCCTTGGAGGACACGGTCAGCCACGTCTGTAGACTCAAGACCACTACGTAGTGACGGGGTTTGTAAACCTGTAAACCTGTCACAGTCGGTCAACAATTGATGCATTTGCCCAGAGGCTCATGGACCCGAACCAACTGCTACATGTTTGAGGTCCCAAACCCTAGTTGTGAGGGTCCAACACTAGCTATGAGGGTCCTTTCTGAGCCTTTGGGTAAGCATCTTCCACTGGGCCCTTGGGTGTCTGGGAGATAGGTCGACCCAAAGCATTTGATGCAAAGAAACCACCCGAGACAACCTCGTCGGAGCAGATCTCTTGGTGTTTGTAAGGGAATATGTCCCCAGACGCGACCCTGGGCCGGTCTGGGGTCGAACCCAATCCCGTTTTCAGGGACCGGGAAAGGGCTGTTTTCACGGAGCGTCTGGGTAATTAGGGGAAAAGACGTGTAAAAAGTCTGGGAGCTATGGGGCCATGCCACTGCAATTTTGCACCAAATGTGTCCATGATATGTGTTACCCTAAGGATCCGAAGGCACCCTCCTTAGAAGGGGGTCGAATTCCCTAGAACAAGGGTGTGGGGCCCCTCAAAAGCCTTAGATGTCTTGGATGCGTCACTCTGCGCAGCGCTTCTTCTACACTCCACAACTCACTTCTCTCACAGGTCCACCGGTCGTTCGCCTCGCGGTTGGGCGACTCACCAAGGACCGGAGACATGGACTGCCTCTGTGTGATCTTCGCCGAGGAACACCTGATCTACGCTTGCACCTTCAGCTCGCTTATCAACAAGGCTGCCTGGGCGACCGCAACTGCACATGCGCCGCAACTGCCTGGGGCGTCGACCAACCCGGGCCAGTCGACCGAAGGTTCCTAGCTCGGAAGTCTGGGACCCGATCTTGTGTCTATAGAGAAGAGACAGCCGCTGGTCCATCTTGATCAACTTCTCCTGTTGAAGTTAGCAAGGTTGGGGGACTCAGGCACGCAGATTTTGTGTTCGAAAGAAGAGGAGGCTTCTCCCGAGAATCATCTGAACAGAAAAGGGCCAAGCTCATCCAAGCTCCATGCCGCTTTTGGTCGGGTCAACGGTGTTTGGTTCCAACTCCGAATTCAGGTAGGGTAATTACGTACGTATCCCAGACACTCCATGAGACTGCCATAGGACTGCCGCCCCATGCCATAACACTACCCATAGGTCCATGTCGGACTGCCACCCCATCGACCCCCAGGTCACCCGAACTGATCGGCGTATCTATGGCAGTCCCATGTCCAGGTCGCCTCTGGCATATGTCATTGCCCATATACACTCCATGATCCTCCATGGGACTGGAATAGGACTGCCGCCCCAGACAGACCCCACCAAAACCACCACCCCCCTGTCGGCCGTTTCTCGGCAGTCCGTCATGGCAGTCCCAGACGGGTCGTGGATGGGATATGGGTGGCCACCGTCCACGGATCCGTTCCATGGGACCTGGCGACCGTCCGCAGGGAGCGACCTCGGCGACCCAGAGCAAGGACACCGAGCGGGCCGCGTCCGAGCGCGAGCGCGAGCGGCCTCGGCTCGGCGGGCGAGCTCAGGGTGGAGGGCGCCGTGGAGGGCGATGGAGACGATGCTGAAGTCGACCAAAAGATGAGGAACATCAGAAAAAACCCATGGAATCAATGATAAATCATGATGAATAACGAACATACAACACATGGAATGCAGATGGAATGCACAAAAAGACCACCGAATTGAGGTGACTGGTGACTTTCAATGCATTTTAAGACATAGGGGGGGTGCTCAATATTTTTGGACTTGATGTTCACGCATCTCCAGAATCCACGACACAGCGATATCTTGGATGAAGGTTCGGTGTGTTGGGGGGTTGACGACGACGAAAAACGGAGCGACTTGTGAAAGGAACGTTCTCTTGTTTTTGCGGATCGGGTGATGTCTATTTTCCTATAAATCAATAGGCCAGAGGTGGTGTGGGGGGTCAATGGGGCGGCAGTCCTATGGCAGTCCCATGGAGTGTATGGGATAGCTGACTAAGCCAGCGGATGGATATGTTTGGGAATGTTTGGGAAGGGTATATGTCCCATACACTCCATATATGCTTACATTGACCCCCCAAACCACCCCAACTGATCGGCATATATGGCATACATGGAGCATTTGCGATAGGGTGATTCCCCTTCTGGGAATCTTTTGTACGTAGCGTTTCCCTGTTCCTGGAGAGCAAATCCAAGTTCCTTCAGGTCCTCCAGTGAAGACAGACAGAGACTCAAACAGCCATACTTGCCTTCCTGAGGTCCAGATTTGGTACGGGTTAAGAGACAAGAGTCGCAGAGAAAGTGCGCTTTGTGGTTCAAACATGTTCAAACCTTCAAGGTCATCCGACTCCATTCTGGAAGACAGATTCAAAAGTGGCACACTGCTGACACACGGCAAACACTGACCTTGAAGACACATCGTTCTCCCCAACAGAGAGTGTTGCTGGCAATGATTCATTCGCAGGACGACTACTACCATCAAGAGATGGCCAAGTCCGTGGCCAGAGCATTGGTGCCTTGACTTTTTCTCAGTCGCCGACCCAGAAAGAGTGGATAAGCTGCAAACCTGTGAATTCAGATGGATCAAGATTGGTTTCCCCACTCAAAGCCAGGCAGCAAGTTTGGTTCTTCAACCGTATTTTCCATGGGAAATGGCGAAGTCAGGTCAGATGTCAGACAGGGAGAAAACTGGACCCTCATGTCAAGCTGCATATTGGATGCAAAGAAAGGTGCACAACTTGTTTGTGCAAGCCCGGTGGTGGGAAGGGCAGAAGGGCAGTGCACAAGCTGACTGGGAATTCAGAACCTGGACGATGCTTGAGAGGGAGGACATGCGCAAGTGAGGCAGAGCAAAAGTGCCATTGGTTGCTTGATCAGGGCCATGTTGATTGCCATTTCAGAGAGTCAACACTTACATTTTGAGGATTGAGGAAATGAAAATACATCCTCCCCTTCACAATCATGGAAGTGGACAACCCCTCTTGGTACAGGAAGAGCGTCTTCCAATGGGTCAGGACTTCCACTTCGATGCCCAAACCGTGCCCAAACCGCCATGCGCGTTGGCACACCCTGTACGTCGTGCGTGCGTTCCAGTCGAGAGTGCCCGCCATGCGCACACATTCGAGATCGAACGCAAGGAAGGAGTCTCGTCTAAGGATCCAGGAGCACCCACTGAGAACCATTGTCCCATGCGGATCGACCTCTCTGCCCTTCCGCGCGAGGCGCGGAAAGGGCGGTCGTCCTGGCCGTTGTCGGTGCCGGGTGGTGGCGAGGTGTTGCGATCGGTGTGACGTGGTCCGTAGGAAACATGGAGGAAAGGGATCATGGAAAAGGGATCCGTACATGGAACAGCGAATGGAACATGTCTGAACATGTCATAAACATGTGACTTCTCCTGGTTTTGGTCGTTTCAACCTTAAGGTGAATCTATTCAGTCGAACAGGAGAGACACTTCTTTGAGTCTCGGTGCCTTAAGAAAGCCAAACTGCAGTCCAGTTCGTGTGTTCTCCGCTTCGTCACCGTTCGTCACCCGAGCCAGTGGACCGTCCGTTCAGCACGGGCGGTCTGAGTGCTGAACTGGGAGGGGCGAGACAGGGCCGATGCCTGCAAGAAAACACACTATTCCAGGACCTGTCTCGCCCCGGGAGGTTTTGGACCTCTTTGAAGGTCCTGGTTTTTAGCGGAAGATGGTATACCAGGACCATCCGACCATCGGGGTGTCCTGGCTGGACTACCCCACACTACCGGCTTCCAGACAGGGCACGGTCTCCAGGATGGTCCAGGTAGTAATATGTTGATAGTCATCTTGATATATCTTGTTTGAATTAGTGTGATATATTTGTTACACCATCCAACTCCATGGCACTCCTTTAGGAGTACTCTTCGGTATACTTGATGCTTTTTGCGGGGAGCATACCTGGTCCGAGGTCCGAGTCCGGTGTGAAAAAAAGGCCGGTCCCTGCAGGTCACAGACATGTACTTCGTGGTCTCAGCAGATGAGGGCGAGGAGCCGGGACGGTGCGTCGGTGAGTCTGTTGGTAACGACTACAGTAGAACGCGCTCCACGGGACTGCATTAGATAGGCCGAGAAAAGGGCAGGTGGGGGGTCAATGGGGCGGCAGTCCTATGGCAGTTGCATGGAGTGTATGGGATAGCTGACTAGCCCAGCGGATGGATATGTTTGGGAAGGGTATATGTCACATACACTCCATATATGGAATATATGCTTACATTGACACCCCAAAACTGATCAGCATATATATGGCATACATGGAGCATCTGGGTGTGGAACATGGAGAGTTGTGGGTATAGTACATCTCCAGCCCGCTCTTCGATCTGACTTTCATCTTGGGATTTCAGTCACTCTTGGCCAAACCTTTAGTTTGAGCATCCCAGCTCAACAAACCTTAGTGAACCACACCAGTTCACCACTTGGCTAACCAGTTGTTCCACGTGTCCGGCGTGTGGATCGATGGCCTGTCCGACACAAGACGAAGGGTCAAAGGGCCTCGGCCAACATCCAAGGGAGCGAGACAGAGTCAAAGACCGAATAGAAGACAACATGAAAACCGTTAAGAGCAAAGCGTTCGTTTTTGCATTCCTTCTTTTTTCTCAGTCTCACAATCTGTCTAGTGTAGGGTAGCCCATTGGTGACCCAGCACAGATGATCCTGGACTGTCTTCTAGCGTTCACACGCTAGACTGACATGTGGGTCGCGCATGAAAAAGCCTGTTATAGGAGCTTTCCAGCTATGCCAGCTGTTCGTTGTCCTTGGTAGACCTTGCCCGCGATCAAGAGCTGACCAAGTGTAGCTTGGAATGCACCCGTTCGTTTGTGTTCATTCGATGTTTGTCATGCCTGGCAAGAATGGCTTGGTGGTTGATTTGGGTTTGCTCGTTTTCAGTTGGTCATGTTTGGTTGACACAAGTCACAAGTGGTTGTGTGCTGTAGACAGACGCGGCTTGAAGGGGATCAGAGGCCATTTGTGTTGGGATTGTCATGGTTTGTCTCAAAAGGGCCAACGGCGGTGTTCCCTAGATTCCCTAGATCTTCCAACTGTGCAACATGTGTGCCTTTATCATCAAATTGGGCCGACATTTTGCATAGTTGGACGATCCAGGTTACCTGGACCTGACAAAGTACCTTAGCAAATAGGACAAGACCCTATATAAACACATGAATAATCATTATTATATACAGGTGCTTGTACCCATTTTCCGAGGTACTTTGAGACTCCAGGTAGGAGAGACTCTGCTTGAACAGTGAAGAATCTGGTTATTTGCGGCGAACAAATGCACTGCCCAAGCTTGGATTTGCTTGTACGGAACCGGGAACAAAATATAACAAGATAAGTTAAGACATTACCATGCCAAGGGATTTACCCAATACCTGGGAAAATCAACATGATCTACAAAACCAAGTCCAGGCATATATAGGGACTATAGATGACTATACATAGGATCATCAGAGTCCATGGACCCTTAAAAGTAGGACCCTACTTGTGTCGAGGACACTAAAGTAGGACCCTGGACTCCCAGGTGTATCTATATATACGGAACAAACAGCTACTAGTAACAAGGGCATTACTAACTAGTAACAAGAAGCTACGAACATAGCTCCTGGCATTACTACTAAGTAACAAGAAGCTACGAACATAGTTGCGGAATAGCTTGTAGTCTACGTTCCACGATTGCAGTTGATGTCCCTATACGTTCACCTCTTCGGTCCCGAAATGAGTGGTGCTGGCAGCAGATGACCACCTTGACACGCCACGGATGTATACCATGTAGTATACAAGGTGTATTCCAGTCTCAAAGTACCTTAGGAAAATGGGTACAAGCACCTGTGACAGGGTCTTGTCCTATTTTCTAACATACGAACTGGAGGGTCCGGGTCCAGGTAGATTATGAAGCATGTCCAATGAGCCAAGCTCGTAGGGCCTGTCGGCTCGCCCTCGAAGTGGTTATAACAGGGGGCATCTCTACTAGTAACAAGAACGCTACGAGGGTCGTACTACTGGCATTACTACTGGTCGTCGCCCGGGCCTTCCGGGCGACTGGAAGGAGTTCCTTCGGTTGGTTCCTTTTGGGGGTTGGGTTACTAGTAGAGTCCTTGCTACTAGTAACAAGTGCATTACTACTAGCAAGAAGCTGCGGGGTCGTAGCTTCTTGTTACTAGTAGCGATGTGGGCTTCACACCCTTGTCCTACAAGACGCTCCAGTCTGACCTGCCGTCTCGACGGTCCAGTAAAAGCTGGTCAGTTCAGCTCACTCTGTAAGACGAGTCATGTGAGGTCCGTTTCGGTCCGTCGTGTGAACGGTCTTCCAGTCGAACATCGGATGGAGATGGGACCGATGGGTCTCCGGGTCTCCAATAGCCTAACCTCCGTCCATCGGATGGAGACCGGTATTGGAGGTAGGGTTTGGGTCTCCAAGAGAGGTTGAGAGACCTTATAGAACCCCATAGTGGTATGTATGGGATGGGCTATAAGTCTCTCTTGGCTCCAATACCCTGCCTCCAAAAAGATTGGAATCTTCCGGAACTCGCTGGTCGGGCACCGATGGAACCACGGATGCTCCAAACTTGGTGGAACGGATTCCCTCAGGAACGGCCCGTGGCTTTCGATTTGACCCCCCAATCTAAAAGCACAGGAGTTTGGTGGAGTTCACGTGCCGTGCCTCGTTGGTCAAACGCAGCTTCGTTGGGGAAAACACTTTTGGAAGATCAATCCCATGACAGCCCGCTGTTTGGGCCTGCCAACATGGCCTTAACCTTGGGTGGCATTGTTGGGTGCATTCTGTAGGGCCATCCTGGCGCCTCTCAGAGCTTTGCGGACGAAGAGTGGAGTGTTGGCTTTCGCCCTTTCGACGGCCGATTGGAAGCAGGTGAAGTGCCACCACCGAAAGCCCAGAGCGTGCCTCGGCGCTAGGACCGGACGGACCGGACGGTGAAAGCTCCTTCAAGAAAACGGCAGTGTACGTGCTCCGAGGTTCATGGCTACTGTAGAGTCAGAGTCGTTCCTGACCTCATGAAATACTGGACGATGGTCTATACAGAAAGACACTATACTCATAATACTCATGGAGGTTTCACTTGGACCAGCTTTGGGTCAGACTGGACTTGTCGGGACAGATCTTGTACCGGTGTTTTGTCTCGGGTCCAGAGTCCAGAGTAGATGAGATGGGGAGATCCATCGGAACTTGGGTCGCCAACGAATTCACCTGAATTTGGAGCACACAACGTCGTCAAAAGGGCAAAGCCCACTTCTTTCGGTCAAGGGACGTCATGTCGGGCTGCTTTTGGAGAAGCCAACGAACACCTAAACACCCAAACACGATGCGTGGAATGTGTTCAAGGAAGAGAGAAGATTGACTGCCTTTGCGATCGGCTCTGTCAGGGTTCCTACCCCAGACCATCCAACTGAACCAGCACCCAACTCAACCAGGTCTCCGAAGCGGTGGATCCCCTGGTTGCCCAGTTGTCACCTTGGTTGCCTGGTTGCGGAATGTCACCGTCTCAGTATACAGCAGCCGGTGCGCACAACCAACGTTGGCTCCATTGGTTCACCCTGAACGTTCCCAGTTGGTGGTGTGCTCCCTGACTCGCCACGACAACGGCTGGGTGGTCCTCTCCGTGAACGCTCCAGTGCACCTGGGCGGGGCGCGCACCTCGGGCTCGCATTTTGGAGGGCCCGTTGCTTCGCTCTGCTCGGGCTAACAAGGTTCGCTCCGAGTACAGGGCTCCTGGCATCGCTACGAACGGAGCAAGTAGCTACGAACAAGAAGACCATCTCCGACCATTCTTTGGAAGTCACTCACCAAGAAGGTTCGAAAAGGAGGTAATGTAGACTCTTGATTAATAACCCCCTTTTGAATTGGAACACCTCTTCATAATATGGGGGGGGTTATTAATCAAGAGTCTACCTGGACCCTGGGCCCAGACAACGGTCCAAAATTCCATGTTGTTCACCGGCAGCTTGGCGGTTGACATGTTGTTTGAAGGTGCTGGACTGGTGGACAGATTCCCACGAAGCATGGTTATGCCTCTTTGCACGGAAATTCCACTCCCAAACACGACCTGTCTGGGACTGGCAGTCCGGACTGCCGAGAAACGGCCAGGGGTGTTGGCAGGGGGTCAATGGGGCGGCAGTCCTATTCCAGTCCCATGGAGTGTATGGGATTGAACTGGACAAGTGGATCTCCTGGCCCCTTTAATTGAAAGTCAAAGGAAACGACAGACGTGTCGCTGTGGCACGTGTCGTTACCGCTATGCGCGTCACTCAGCTGACCATCGCCATCGCTAGTAGTAGGTTGGAGGCCATCGCTATTATGTTAAAGAAAAGCAAGTAGTTTGGAGGTTCTGGGTGTTTTGCTGCCCACACGGTGGCACCACAGTCTATTGGAGACCCGGCAAAAAATAGCGAAAAGAGCTGGTGCAATTCGTAGGGAAGAACATGGGTGGCTTGGTCCTGAGGTATCTAGACCCTGGCCTTCAAAGACCATTAAAAGAAAGGTTGTCCTGCAGTTGTCCTGGTGTTGTAGTCCAAAGTCCAAAGTCCTTATACAACCATTATGGTTCTTTGGGATTCAGACAATTACAAAAATATTTTGTTTGTTGAATCGCAGGGTATTAGGGTTCAGGGGTCATTCCGACTCATTCCCTACATTTCCCTACTTTTCAGCAGCAATCAGGTGGCAAAAGCATGGGCGCCAAACACGATTTCACGTCCTCCAAAAAAGGATCCAAATTGGTCAAACAGTCAGGAAGATTCGAGCCCATCCTGGACACCTTAGCAGAGCGTCAGAGTCGGCACCTCAACTGGGAGCGACGGAGGGACTTGCTCTACCTGCGAACGCTCCACAAGTGCCTTGGAGAGGAGGGATGTGGCGGAGATTTCCGCGGTGAAGGGAGGAGGCAGGGCTCAGAGATATTTGAAGGGAAGGCTGAGAGTGATGTTATATATGATGATTGTTTCACAGATGATCAATCCCATTACACTGGATTTGTGATGTTTGCACGTATATTGTCCTGATCGATGTGATATGTTGCACCTCCACTTGAAGACTCAGGGAGTTTCGGCAGTGAGGTGTACCGTCTCAGTTCGTAGCTTTGAACCTAGTACGTAGAAGTGAAGGAACAAACAAAACGCCTCCAGATCCTGGACTTAATAGAGACGTGCCACGAAATTACACACCTTCCAAGAGTCTAGCAAAACCTAGAAAGACCTTGCCACTTAGAGAGACCTTACTGACCTGGCGTTTCAGGTAGACCAACCATGACCAAGTCAGTGGGTCAAAACAGGAAAACCCTGGTTAGTTTTTCCCTCCGAACATGAGCAGAATACCATGGTGCCATGACCCACAGCTGACATGACCAAGTCAGTAAGCACTGAAAGCACGCGGAGCTCAGGTGTGGTCGGATGGCCCGCTGCAGCGACGCGGAATTCGCCGTGGTCATGCACAAGGTCATGGAACTGCCTGTGGCGGTCTTTCAGTTTTTCATGAAGTTCATTTGAGCCGGGAGAAAAGTTGAAATGGACCAAAACAAAAAACAGAGAAGCAACATGTTGGCTTGTTTTTAGAGGAGCAAAAACGTGTGAACAGCCAAAACATGGTCAAGAAGGTAGACGTTGTGAAGCAAGTTTGGTAGTGCTCAAGTTGAGTGCACCTATTGTCCAAACATGTGGATGGAGGACTCTGAGGTCCTGTGGCCTATGGTCCTATGTAGAACCAGAACCTTCCAAGTGACCTCAAACCAGTGTACTCGACCTCTTTTAGAATGTTCAGTGTGATCACGTGGATATGATGGATATCACCCAAGTTAGTCCCACCCACTCGGTGTGATGCTGTAACCTGAAAAACCTTTTTGGAGGCTTGGTTTCCCCATCTTTCACATGAAACAGATGGAGAAAGGTGACTGTCCAAGGAAACTGAGGGTCCCTCAGTCTCAGACTGTGCTTTTCACGGCCAAATGAACCACAACATTGCTTGGGACGCCACCTGCGCGCTCGCGATGCTGCGCAGAAGTGACGGTCTCAGACCAAGCGAAGCTTCGCGCTCTTCTTCGCGCGGAGAAGCGGGCCGCTCGTCCCGTTTCACTGGCCTCATGACCCAAAGGACTGCCGGCCATGGGGCTTCCAAACTAGGTGATCTCAGTCCCACACCAGGCTGGATTGCTGCGTGCGCATGCGCGCGCGAGCGCACCATGCTCGCTGTGCCACCACTGGTGGCTCGGACGCCTGCAAATGGAAGACCGAAGGCACGAAAGAACGGGCCAGATTCTGGGGAAGGGTCTTAAACAACGATCATTGCATATCGTTGCTTTAATTTACGAAGGATTTGACACTACAAAACCAGGTATAAATGTAATACTAAATGCTTTTAATCGTTTTTGAAGGCGAGAACCGGTATACTGGTGGCTAGAGGGCAAGAGCTCGGGCTACCTGAAATAGCTAGCAGTTGAGGTCGACATCAGATGTGATGTGCTCCTACCAGGGGCCCGAAGCAAACCATGAAAAACACAGGTTTTCACATACAGAAACCATGGTTTTTGCTAGGGAAAACCAGGTTCTTGATGGTTTGTGGGGCCCCTGAGATGGCCCCTGGTACGTACTCCTACGACACTTCAATGTGGCCTCATCAGGGTTGACATCTATTTGACTGCCAGGCAGTATACGGGCGTTTCGGCAGGGCGGCGGACATGTTCAAGCCCTGTGATGTTGACTGTTCATGAAATCAACCCCCCCTATACTCCCCCCTATATACGGGAGATGTTAACACCGTTTTGCTTAGGGCGATGTGTTTTTCTTCCCCGAACTGGGATTCATCCCCTCCTGGGGAAGGTTTCTAGTGTTCTCCAGATGAACGGCAACTGGAAGACTGTGCAGTCGAAGAGTTTTGTTTCATCCATGAAGACAGCTCAAGTCCACAGAGTGGGTGCACGAATTCGTTGGTCTCGGACCAGCTCCCGACGACGCGACCCGGGGGCGGGGTGTGAGGGACCGGGAGACACCGAAGGACTCGGGTCTGGGAGACAGGAAGAGGTTCGGGGTCGCGTCGACGGGAGAAGACGTCATTTGGAGGATCCCGCCTGATCGTGTCGAAAACACCACAGGTGATCCGGATCCTTCCGATCGCACCTAAGCTGAACTCAGCCACCACCCACAAGGGGTGGAGCTGAACATGGAATCGCCACGAATCAAATCGCAGGTGGAGGGGTGCCCATGGGACTAAAAACCACCCCGACATGTGACACTGGGTACCAGGACCTTCCGAAATCGCCCGGTGGTTTGGGACACCCCGAATCACCTCTGAGGAGTATATGATACACACCCCGAAGGGAAGAAACCCTGGAAGTCACTCCAGTCGGCGATTTAAACAGAAGTTGACTGACTGGAGTTGACTGAACACGACTCGGGGTTGCGCCGCGTTGCGGCACCAATCCGTCGTTGACTTCGAATGGGGTAACAATATTTCATACCTGGAGCGCATACCTGGAGCATAGGGTAGTCTAGCCAGGACACTCAGACAGGATGATCCAGGGTATTTTCCAGTTAAATTGAGGGAGTCAGTGGATTCGACTTCAAAGGATTTAGCGTGATGAAAGCATTCAGCTCATACAAGTCTTTGTCAACAAACTGCAACGAATGGAACACTGAGATTTGCTCACCCCCTGTTCCAGAACGCAATCCAGGCTTGAAAAAGGCTCTCCTTTACCTGGTGTCACTGGTGTGAGTTCTCTCGCAGGCGGTTCCCATTGGTCCAGTGGGGGAGGCGGTTCCCATGCTGACAGGGGGAACAGACTCAGAAGAATCTGATGATGCAACATGATGCAGCAGCCGCATATACCTCATATTTGTGTGTTTCCCATGACCTGTAAAAGATAAAACAAAATTTGATTATCACTATTTGTGAGGATGGCCTTTACTGATCATCATCATCATCATCATCATCATCATCATCATCATCATCATCATCATCATCCACTGGGCCCAAGGTGTCACCCAACACAATGACTTGGTGCGAATCCTGTTCATGCGGTCTACGCTGCGACCCAAAAAGCGCCGCGCAGCGTTTTTACGTGACAAAGAAAACAGCACAAGGGCCAAAGGCTCAGAGTGCAGGCGTTTGAAAAAATGGATGCGGCGTTTGGATCAGAAGGCATCCCCACAAGAGGCGACACGTGTTGGTCCTTTGACACCCTCAAAGTACTCCTAAAGGTCCTTAAAGGAAGTACCTTAAGTGCCTGTTTTGAAAAGGGCATGTCCCATGTTCTAGGGTGCACACTGGAGGGTCGAGGTATAGATGGCACCCTTGGTGAGGAAAGCAAATCTCCTGGCATGTCACAAGTCAAAGCAAAGTCATTGCAGATTCTGATCCGGAAATTGATGTGGTCTGTGAGGCGGATGTTCATTCTGATGTTCTCACTAGTTGTTGTTCCGCACTTGCTTCGCTTGCTTGATCAGACAGGTGGGTTTCTTGCTTTGGCGGTATTCAGGTGATGCTGATCTTCCCGGTTCCTAGGTGAATCCGGGTGGCATGGGGAGCTGTTTTGGTTGCTACCGATGGCATGGGGAGCCGCCACTAATCCGTATTTCCCCAACAGCCTGGCACGAGATGCTTGGACGAAGTCTATAGTAATGTCTATAGTATAAGTCCGGTTGAAGGATATATAATTAATTTGTGTGAAACCACTTTGGGCGAACTCTCTTATGCAACTCCCAAAAATAGACTGTTGGGCACAGGGTGGAATCGTGACAGGAGTTGACCAAGTCAGAGATTGCCAGGCCGCTTCGTTTTAGAGTGCACACGGTGTTTGGGATACTAGCTGGTGTCTCGGCCTACATTGCATTGGAACGACCTCGCCTGGTTTTTGTTGCCACCCACCTCATCTCCAGGCAGTGTCGAGGGTGTTTTCCTTGCGAGTCAAGGGCTAGGAGCCAGAGATCACCTCCATTCAGACAATCACAAGTCAACTTTCAGAGTTTCTTGGACATTTGCATCCCTCGACTTGCACCGCTATTTTCCATTCCGCAACGCTCCAAACCACGATCCAAGAAACACCAAGCCACCAGCCATACCACCGACCAGGATACCCATACGCTCGATCTTCGTCGGGGAACGAAGGAACGATTCCTCATCGATGGAATTTTGGCAGGCATGATCTGCCGGGAGGACTTTCATCAAGCGATTCAGGGGAAGTACGGCGAGTACAAGCCCACCAAGGCAAGAAAAGCAGCAGATGGATGGGGTGGTCACCAGTAATTACAGGCGAAGTTCAGACGGTCAGACCGTTATTTTTTTCAGCAGCTTTCCCGTACGGTGAACCACCGTACGGCAAGAGATGGAGAAAAAAAGGACGGCTCCAAAAACCTAGGGCCTTAGGGGGTCAATAAAGCTGGACCTGACTTGAAGTACCGAAAATATGACATGTTGAATGTTGCATAGTTGGAAGATCCAAGAAATAGATTTGCATGCCATCCAAAAACCTGTCCTAATCTAGTTCGTTGGGCTGGGGCGCTCAAGGCCAGACCCCAACGGAGCCGGCAACGGTGGTGAGGTGACAACCGCCAGGGTTGTGAGGACCTTCCTTCTGTGGTCACTGACCAATCCTGAAAAACTGGTCAAAGACTACTTTCCTTTACAAACAGGGGATTTTCCACTTCGTGTTAGTGAGTCAGAGTATAAAATCTGGCAAACATTCTGCTCAACATTCTGGCAGTGGTAGCGACAGGGAACCTGGAAGAGCGATACATAGCGATACCTCAGAACGACCGGCGCATCCACACTGACACCGGCGCAATGCCCAGCTTCTCGGTGTCGGTGTCACTTGGTCCAAGCTCCCCAAACGCCACCCGTATCTGGCGGGTGGCCGACCATGGGTCAACGGTCAGAATGTTGTGGGACTTTCTACCTGGACCCTCCCAAGTACCCTAGAAAATGGGACATCAATCACCATAAAAAAAGCAGGTACTCGTAACTTCTACCGTTCTGAAGTACTTTGAGACTCGTCGTCTTCGCACTTCCCAAGCCCCCCCCCGGACCACCGCTGCCACGCCGCACTACACCGCTGCACTTCACCGCCGAACTTCGCCGCGGCCAGGGCTTCTTCGAGGCCTGCGTGGTCTTCGCGGACGCCAGCGGCTTCACCGCGCTCACCGAGGCCTTGGCGAAGCAGCCCCACGGCGACGCTCGGCGGGCGAGGGCTGGGGAGAGAGGAGAACGTTTCTGACCACCCAGTGTGGTACCACCCAGGTGGCGACCAATAGCGGGTGAAGGAGAAAGTGAGAAACGTGGCATGTGCCGACTTTTTTTTCATGTGCCGACGTTGTGACGTGGTTTTCATTGTGACGTATGACTGCAAATGTCTGGTGCCAACGTTTGATGGTTTTGGGGTGGTTTTCATGGCCAATATCAGAGCATTTGGGGGTGACTGAGTGAGGGGAGGGTGGGTGATTCGTAACTATGGACCATCAAACAGGGCTTGTCGGTTGTCATGAGACTAGTGAACTATAGACTGGAATCAACGTAACTGTAATGTCCTTCAATCTTTCAGCTTTTGGTGTAAGACTCTTCTTTTGGGTGGCGGCTCTGCCCAGAAAGCCTGGGCAGTTGTTTGACATGTGTTCCAATATTTACCAGGGAAGTTGGGGGGTAACTATCTCTGTTTCTTTCGCCATAGCCATAGTTGGTTTCTGGCAGTGAACATGCCAACGGCTCTTGTTTGGACCGATCTATGCGGTCGACCGGTCTGTGGACGGCGCAAGCATTATGGCGACGAACATACGTTGTGATTGGCTTCCCCACATGGATTGGTTTACAGGGAAACATAGACCAGTTTCTGTGCAGGTCCCTGTAGTTGGGAGTCAAAAACCAGACAGTATGAATGTGCTGAGGCTGAAGAGATTGGTTCCTGTTTGAACGGTTTCTTTGGGACGCTCATCGATATCATCACTCGCTTCTTGGACCAAAGATGAGCCATCATGACACAAACCTTGGCTTCTTGATGTGTTCAGGTGGTTCATTGTATGGATTTCTTGATATGATGCGCATGATGTAGTATAGTGGCACGGACATGTACGTTCAAACGTGAAGAATGTTAAGATTGAGGCAAAGACTCCTACTCCTACTATAGGCACAGAAGAAGTCCTCTTGGGCAACCATGGGTTGACACTGGCACATCTTCTGATCCACCTGCGTCAACCCCCAGGCAAGTTGGAGGGATTCAATGCCCTCATCCCACCCTAACTTCAGTGTCAGTTCGTTGGGGCCAAGGTAGCTTGAGTATAGTGAAAGGTATAGCTTCACGATATTGGGGCCGTCCGTCTCAACCTTCTACATGGAAGGTTCATTCCAGACGTTCCATATGCCGATCAGTTGGAGTGGTTTTGGGGGGGCAATGGGGCGGCATATGGTAGTCCCATTAGTCGTGTCTGGGTTCTATGGAAGGTTCATTCCATACATGTTCGGTCGCTTTTCGGCATAGGCCGGATGATGTCACATGGGGTTGGTCCAGACTAGCTCCGGAAGCTCCTATTGCGTCATGGGTCAGCTGCTGATCTGACCCAGATGCTGAACTGAATTCTTTGGGCACACCCCTACAGTCACCAGACTAGCCATGACCAACCATCTGCGTGAGTGGATCGAGCAGATAACCATGCCATCCCGACTGAAGGAAGGCGGCCACGAGTGGCCCGTACCGGCGTGTTTGCAAACTCATCCTTCCGAGTCCCCTTCGGCCTTGTTCCTGTGCTCCCGACAGGTTCCCTGGATTCTTCGGCAAAATCTTCCCCTGTTCGAGGGGTGATCCAGTTACCACTATATAGTCCCTATACTAAAGGCGTAACAGTAGGTTCCACTATAGTCCGACCAGTGCGCCACCTAAAAACGAACGGAACCGGGCGCCTGGTTCCTGAAAAGAGGGGCAGTTTGCTTGGGATTCACTCTGTGGCGCCATGGATTCTCGAGTGACTGTCGACGATTCGATGTCCACCCTCCGAGAAGCCGGTCTTTTCCCGCCGGTCGGGGAGCAATTCTCCCGAAAGATGTCACCTTAAGAATCAAGGACCCTCAAGAGTTGAGGGTTTGGAAAGGTCCAAACCCTGCAAAATGCAGGGTCCAAACCCTCGCAGTCCCATGGATTCTCAGAAAGAATAGGGGGGGCCCATCCCCCTCACATCGACTTCCCACATGCAAGCATGTGCGTCTATCCCATCTCCATCCCCCTCCCATCCAACCTTGGGTGAAACCAACCGCCCGCTCGCGAACTCCGGTGCAGACTACGGTGGGGACGTTTTGAAGTTCAGTGGGGATGCGGTGACCATCCTTTGGAAGGTCCTCCCAGGCGCGCGTCGTGCGCACACGCGTCCTTCACGGTGCTCGACGGTCGGAGCTTTCCGCGCTCAAAGCCCGCGCCTCGGCGGGTCCGCGGTGGCGGGCTCGGTGGTCTCGTTTGGGCTTCTGAATCCCGAAGAAGTCCAAAGACTATATTTTGACCGGCTGAAGGTTTCAGGAAGTTCCCTTTCAGGTCCCCTAGTCAGACCATTCTTTTTATAGTCTTTGACTCCTAGGGAATCCCGAAGGAACCATTATTATGTTTGACGTATACAACAGGCCAACCGAACTCCTTGAAAGGTCGAACCGTCTTTGGCGAACGGGGGGGTGGCGCGCACAAAGGCTGGTGCGCGTGACGGACGGACGGTCGCTCAGGGTCCCAAGCAAATCGTAGGTGTGGCATCCAGACCGGTGCCGAATTGGTCGTTGGTTCATGTTGTTTCAAGGTATCAGAAAGCGGACCAACAACTTCCGGGTGACGGAGTTGAATTGACGGACGGGTGGAACAGAGGGTCAAAAGCTCAGATCCATGTGTTTTGCAAGACATTTGCGTGGCAGAGCCTTCGTAATATTGGATTTCAAGGGTGGTTCGTTGGAAGTTCCAACCACGGGCTTTGAAAGCGCTGCTCCCACGAGCCCCGAACACTGTGCCCTCGCCTTCCTCGACCTTATAAACAAAGGTGGTTACACCTCGACCTTATCTTTCTTACAAACAACCTTTGTTTGACGTTACCATCCTCCGGCCCAGGTACAGATCTCAGATTGGGAAGGTTTTCATGCATTCTGGAGCTTGGCTGGGGCATTTTTTGGCCCAGGCTAGATCAGCCTTTGCAAGCCCCACATGGGGGTTTGGACGTTTATCGGATGTAGATGTGGTTGGATATGACCTCATGAGATCTCATGAGCAGGTTGGCCTGCATAGTTGTCAGTTAAGTATTCGCAACAGTGTTCCAGTCTAGATCCTGTTACCCTGTTCAATCTATTCGGTCCCAACTGGCCATTGTGGGATGAAGCGAGCACTGGCCATATGCCCTAAGCTTAGACTTTGCTAGCTACCGAACAGGCATCAAATGGGTGGTCAAACCAATGGGTAGTCGTCTTTGATCAAGGCCAATTGGAGCGTGAGAATGGAGACGACATCATCAACACGGATGCCTTGGGTGCGCCCCATCCTGGCCATATGTCTCTCTCTCTCTAGATCTCTCTCTCTCTCAGTTTTGGATTGATCGAGTTGTCGAGTTGATTGAAAGAAAGAGACCTATTTGGATAAGTAGTCAGCCAGTCTGCACACACGCTCGCTGAAGCTGATGGTTGAGAAACGCTTTGCAATTGTTTTGGTCCGACAGGTGTGTGACTTTGGCTGGTGTACACGATCTGCTCTGCATGGTTCAAAACCACCATTCACTCACTCGCCCTTGGTCACAAGAAGGCCCTTGTCGTACCCGCACGATCCTTTTTCCTGTGTGACGCGATGGATGCTCCAGCATATGTGAGCAAGAAGTTGGACCCGCACCAGGTGAATTTGGTGAAGGAGGGAATGTGATAAACCCCAAAATAGTGGCATTTTTGTTAATTCAAGCAGCCTCATGAGTGTGAGCTAGATCGATCGATATGTTTGTCTAAAAACCTGGCCTATTTTTGTGTTATAGAAGTGCGCGCTCATCATCGACAGGAGTTCCTCCGCACCTTTTGCAGCGATGACGACTTCATGCACCAAAGAAGGAAAGCTCTGCGCACACGGGCTGGGCTCAAGGATTCTGACAGGCATCTAGTTCAGGCCTCAAGCCATCTGCACAATGTTATAGAGATTCGTTTGCGTTGCAAATCATGTCAAATGCATGTGCATGTGCTTTATAGTCGAGGGACCACCATGCGATGGTGTGCAACTTCATTCAATTCACATGCATGCACGCATGCATGCACAGCATTTGTTCAAAAGACTTCCTGTTGATCATGTCGTGTTCATACCGCCATGTGATGCACCAGCCAATGAGGTTCCAAAGTTTCGCTTCGTGGTCTTGGAAGGTAAGCACATTGGTGAGCATGAGGCATGAGGGCCTGTCTAAACTACCAAATTTGCTGCATTCTGTACAATTAATTGAATGAACCGAGTGAACTGGATCGATGCATCAACAAATCAGCTAGCTGGTATCACTGTGTGATCCGGAACTGCCAGGTTGAGAGTGATCACAACTATGAGCTGGTGTTACAGTACATGGCAAGTTTTGCGCACCAGTTACCTCGGAAACGGGAGCTGGAGGAGAGAAGTGCATCATACCTTGTTTAAATTCAACCAGCTAGTATTCAACATGTGTGACTACATGTACTACTTGGGAGACTTGATTGCTAGGAGGCGCTTACTTGGTGTTCCCAACACTTCAAGCTCAACCCCTGGAAAAAGCTGGACCGTCACCAGGAGCATCTTGAACAGTATTTGCTCAAGCGATGCCTCTTTCTGCCTTGGGGGCCTAAGCCTGCGGACAACGCACGCAGGACTGGGCTAAAGTCGAGGCTGGCCTGATGTACAAGGTTGGATCGTACTGCATGGACCGCTTTCAAAGAAACCCAGGGACACGGCCATGAACTCAGATCAAATCCTGATTGGATGCTAAAACGCGTTTGCAATGTACTAAACATGTTTGTTTTCCATGTTGCACACAAACCACGCATGCATGAATGCTGCATGATGTGCGACGCATCATTAATTCATGTGTTGCAAAGGTCTGGGCCTGCTCGGAGCGAAAGCATCAAAGATGTTATCAAGGCGAAGTTGAAGGCATGTGTTCATGACTGTTCATGAGTTCATGCAAGCTAGCATTCATTGATTCAGAGATATTCAGGGTTGGTTTCTGTGAGAGCTGTCAATGTGAGCTTTTGTTAGAAAAACGATGAATGCATGAATTTCTGAATTAATTAATGCGTTCGAATTCGTGTATTTTCATTTTTACAACACTTGGCGGGCACAGGCACATGATCTGCTTACTCCGGAGGGGAAGCGTGTTGCATCCAGGGGACGTGGGATGTCCAGAAAAAAGGAGGACAGCATCAATTGAAAGTACATTGTGTGTGTTGTGGCGTCATCATGTTATAAGAATGGAAGTCTACCAACTATATTATATAGATTATAATATAAATTTTAAAAATCTATTCTATTACATGTTATTGTTTGCTTTCAAAGCTTGAGTGATGAATATATCAGATGTTGTGCGATCGTTTAATGTGTAACAACCCGAAACGACGCCAGGAGTTGAATCTGGACACCGCGAAGACAGAGTCAATGGAGTGGACCGATTCCCAGATCCCGGAAGAGCCAGCCTACTCACCCATTCAGCGGATGAACTCCTTGAATTCTCCTGAGCCTACTGCTGCTTTGTCCAGGGCATGTGCCAAATCATGTCTTGATCTAGTGGAAAGTATAGTGTCTGATTCGGAGTCAGAACATGAGTCGGTCTTCCAGGACAATGACACGATACAGATTACTTCAGATGATGAGTGCGTGATGTCACCGAACCCAAAAAGGATTGGGCATGATGCCCCCAATGATGAACCCGAAGTTGCACGGAATGCAGGGGAGCCAGTTTTGGTGGTGCCCCCAAACCCCATCCCAAAGCCAGTGGAGCCAAGCCCTGAAGCCGTACTGCCCAATGTTGAGGTCCCAATCCATCCACTGCCAAGTGAGCCAGGGAGGAAACCAGATGTTCCTGAGGAAGCAGGTGAATCGCTGCTTGAACAGGTTGCGGAAGAAACAGAACGTTTGCAGGAGGAATTGGGCAGCGAAGGGGAGGAGGCTAGAGCAGGTGCTACATACAAGGTGCCCTGGCAGATTTTATATATATATTATATACTAGCCTAGTTGTTTGATGTATAAGTGCACTTGTTGATGCGAATGGAAGGTTTGGTTTTTATAATCCCAAATGATGACTTAATTAACAAGCGCATCGCATTGTATCATGATGAGATTTGCGTGGGTTGAATGGCGTGATCTGTTCAGTTGCAGTGTGGTACACACACAATGTAGTTTGCTATTTGCATGGCACATGCGTCAATCAATTAATTGATCAATTAATTTTTATGACCAATATCGTGCATGCATGCATGCGGCGCGACGTGCTTAGGAACGTGGTTCCCTGGTTCCAACGCCAGAGATTCCTGCGGAGATTCAGGGAGCTTTCAAGAAGGCATTGGAGGAAGAGAAGGGGTCCACGGATAAAGAATTTGGTGATGAAATCTTGAAGGCCTGTCAGCTCACATGGCACATATTGGAGATCAAGTCTGAGCATATTAATTTGGTTCTTTTCTAATCAATAAAAGACACGTGTGATGCGATGTTGGGGTAGCTCTCATGACACAAGTTCAGCAATGTCACGATCACGGTTTGGGCTATTGCTTGTGCGCACGTGTGCATGTGCGTGTGATACATATAGCGCAAGGCACAGCGGGTACTACGAAAGCTGATGAAAGAAGGAGAACGCGAGGGAAATGATGTAGAGGATCCTGATAAGGCTTATGCGGCAGAAGCAGAGGAGGAGGAAGAGGCAGGAACGAATAAGAGTCGAGGAAGGGGCAAGGGTCGAGGAAGAGGAAGAGGGAGAGGAAAGACTGAGGCGGCTTCGTGTGCAAAGGCTAAGGCTAAGGCCAAGTCAAAAGCAAAGACAAGAAAGGGGCAGGAGGAGAAGACTGAAGAAGTTGTTGAGTTAGTGGAGCCTGGATCGGGTGGCCAGGATGCAAAACAAGAAGTGATCGAGATAGAGTCGCCCTTGAAGAAACCAAAATTGAGTGAGACCAGCCCAGTGAAGCCAAAATTTGCCAGCCCTTCAGCTCGTCGCATGCTGAAGCAATCTGCCAGTACCACCGGGTCTGCAGCGTCTTCGAAGAGGCAAAAGACTGAAAAGACTGGGGAGGAGAAGGAGGTCAAAGAATCCGTTGAACAAGGAACCAATGGTAAGGAACAGGATGAACGCAACCGCAAGGCTGATCAAAAGAATGAAGAATTCAAGATCAAACAGGACAAGGCAGGGTGTCTTTACTATTGATTGATATATATATAGATTATTATGGAAGTGTTACAGTTGGGGGGATGGAATCCTCTTCTTGGCCAGGATATGAGTGACTCACTTACGCGTGCATGATCTGAGAATAAATGTCATGCATGCACATGTGAGGCAAAGATTGAGAATTGGAAGTTGTTCAAAGAAGTTGTAGAGCACGATGTGATGGTGACTTTGCCGAGCGATGAAGTGATGGCCAAGAAGAGGTGTCTACCTCAGGGTGTGATGAATTACAACGTACATTGTACACAATTTACGCATCTGCGTTTGCGCAAGTAGGGTTCACGTTTTGTGCAAGTGCACTAGTGTGGGGAAAAAGGTTTGTTTGCTTGAAATGCCACATATGCCTAGGTCTTTCACGCTCAATCCGCCTTCTGATCTTGATCCAAAGCTGGCTGAGAACGCTCGACAAATCCAGGTTCTGCCAGGGCCTAAACTGCAACATGTTGTGTGACACGGCAAAGTCATTTAACGTGAGTGCATGTTGGTGTAGAATTTTATATCATATATAAGATCGATCTATAACATTTGCATGTGCATGCGTGCATGCATATTATCTTGGCCTCGTACTATATGTTACAATCTCACCAGCCGCATGCTCCAGCCCAGGCTTGTTGGTAGCAGGACACTTGCCGCTTCTTTCTACATCCGGAGTGTGAAGATCGAAATTGAAAAGTACAAGGAACAGTTGGAGGCGAGGTTCTCTAACATTTATAGGTGTCTTCTTCTTGGAGTGCTTGCATGGATGATGCATCTTTTATATCATGCATGCATCCATGCCAAAAATAATATAACACCACTTGGGGCAGGTCCATGTGGACAAGAATGCTGGCGTCACAGTATCGTGGAAGAAGCGTGGTGGTCCAGCCGAAGCGCTGCGCCCCCAGCAGGAGTTTAACGCGGCAGTGCAGGGCAAATCTCACGCACAGTTGTTCTATATTATAAAGATGGTACATGAACAAATAAAACTAGGCCACATCATGCATGATGTATAGAATAGTGGTTAATGAATAACTGGGCTTGAGTCTTCTTTGCCCTGCCACATGTGAAACAGCTATATAGCCAGCCACAAAGCAGCATAGTTGAGTCAGCTTTGCATCTGCCACGTCAACTTGAAAGGCAATTTGTATTGAACATGGCAAACATACTTTTCAGAATGCTGAGGTTTGACCTGGCCAAAATGATCGCTTCGTGGAAGCCGCTCCGTGTCAGTGAGCCGCCGCCAGCCCAGTAGCCTGAGCCAAAGCGTGCCAATTGGGGGACATGCCTGATGGGGAGTCTATGAGAGGGATGACTCCCTTTCAAGCGTTGAATCTTGATCGATCTAGCTTTGCTTTAATTTTGGTAGGTTTGGACAGGGTCAGAGCAGTAGTGGTTCCTACTTTGGCTTGCAGGGTATTGATCGAGCTTTGTTTTGACCAGTCGGTTGTTTTCCTCGTTTAATAAGCAACATATATATATAGAACCAAGAAGGAGATGGCTGCATGCATGCAAATGCAGGGGGCCAAGTGCTTTGACCAACTGAGCCTGATTTAGGAGCGTGGCGCCAATCAATCATGCCAGAACGACTGAAGAAGCACAGGGAAAATGTTGCTAGATCTACCAGCTTGTTGAGAAACCATGAAATACATATATATATTATATAATTAACTTTGCAATATATATATACTATAATATATATATATATACTGGTCGATGAATTTAGTTTGCAAATCATCTTGCACGCAGGAATTGTCATGCACTTCTCACCCACCTCCCAACCGTGAGCAAAACTGAGCTTCCTGGCTGTCAGATCCGACACGGCCCAAAGGTTGCACAGGACAGGCCTGAGGCATGGCGGGTAGAGTGCGGCGCACATGGACCAAGTCACCACTTGCATTGAGCACACGGTCTGCTCAATTGCTTGTGGCATGGGGGGCCCCTTTGCTTCTGTTTCTTTCCTGCATGAATGCGTGCTGAGTTATTAATATCTATTTCACAGTGCCCACTGGTTCTCTACACACCATATGCGTCCATCAAGCGTAAACCGTTTGCCCAGGCTACATATGATTGACTATGCAGTGCAGAACCTATCTTTTGATGAGCCTGGAACCCATCTGCGGGTTCAGAACTTAGAGGTGCCACATCACCTGTGAAGTGTGCATGCATGCATGCACAGTGGAATTTGACATTTGGGCGGACAAAAATGTGTAAGAGGCAACATTGTAAACAATTAATTGAAGCAAAATAGTGCATGAAGTCACTGGCAAAGGATTTGGACGTGGTGGATGCCTTTTGTGGAGCAGGGCGCATATCGACAGTATTTCGTCAGGATCCCAAGTCTGCACCCGCACCTATCAGGTATATCCTGTTGGTTATTAATTAAGACTTAATTTCTTTTTGTTGGGGGGGGGGGCTTGTGCGCGAATGAACATTGTTATATAGCAGTTGGCCCTCCTCCAAGGGTTGCTTGAGATCAGCACTGCTTGCTTTGGACCACTTGTTGGACAAGGTAGTATGGCTGACTGTGAACAGGAGCAAACCAATACAAAACCCACAGAATAGTATTACGTATAAAAGAGTTCCTTATATGTTAATTGTAATTAATATAAAATATATATAAGATATATATATTACATGTTGCTTGACATTGATCATGCTGTGCTGCCGCATGAACTTTTGCCAAGGAAAGGCAGGAAAACGCGCGCGCCATCCTCAGCCAAGCTGTTGATGAACTTCACCAGTCTTTCTTTTAGCTAGTGCAGTGGTAAAACTCTAATATATGAAAGGTATCATCATAGTTCTGTGCCTCAGCTGGTCGGCGTATGATTTCAATTGCTATTTTAACAAGAGTTCACAAATCAAACATATAATATATAAATATTATATAGGTTGTAAGTGTTTGGGCATCCAGCTTTCCAAGGGAGGCGTTCGACATCAATGATGGTCCAGAGGGTGACATTTTGTCCCTGCCAGAATCTCAGCTCATGTGCTACAGTTAACGTCCGTAACTTTCCAGCACCTGTTCATGGGAGGACCTGTGTGCATTGAAGACACCCATGTTAATATAAATTATAGTATTATTATCGATCGATCGATAATATACACATTGTCATTGCATGCCCGTTCAATTAGTCGCTAATACAGAATCATCCGATCGATTCTCATTTCTCTGGCTCAGGGTGGGCTTTCTCCGTTGCATCCTGCTGGTGCTCCGTGTCAGGGAAGGCGGCCTTGTGGTGGGAGGCCCACCATGCTCAAGCTTCGTATTTATAAATACAGGAACATCCAGAAGATCAAGAAAGAAGGTATTGGGTAGAGAAACCCTCCAATATGTGGCAGATGCAAATGCGAAGCTTGCCCAAATTAGAAAATCACATGCCTCATAAATCTACCACCTGGAAAATAGTGCAGTTGCAGTGGAAACTATATATATATATATTTATAAATATTATATTTTATATTGCTGATACATTGCATCAGGATGCATGCATGCACACGCGTTGCTTTCCCGAGGATCACTTGTCGATGGGTACTCCTGGGGATGATAGCAGCTTCGCGAGCTGTGCGCTTTCTAACAGAACAGCCATCAAGTTCGCTCATGTTGCACTTCCCATACTTCACGTTCTTTGCAATGGCGGTGCGACCACTTCAATGGGATCGAGTCTCATTGCTAGAGCCTTACACCTTTTCAAACCCATGTCTCCTCTGCAAGTGTAGTGGATCATAACATTCGACTCAGTTTGGTACATGTGGCACATGGTTGTATCTCAATCTCGTTTTCTCGCTGAGTCCTATGGCCGCCTATGGACATTGGACCACAAAGCCAACCATCCTCTTCGGCTTGGCGTCCCCGACTCATATGCTAGAGATGAATGGCCTCGGAACATGTCAATCTAATGCGTGCGCACATATGTGTGCATGCATGCATTACACTCCTGTGTGCTGGGTGGGTTCAGCTCATTCAGGCGCAGACCTATTTGTAGGTCATCCCCCAAAAAAACAAAAAAGGGCTGTCGCATTGCCAAGAAACATGTACAACTATCAGGCCCTACGTGGACTTGCTGAAGTGCAAGATGTGCGAAAAGGACAAGAAGCGCATTGCAAGGTCCAAGGCATGGGGTAAGAAGGCGATGGTAATCCGGACCATCAACAAAACAAATGGTAAGCCAAATGTGCACCCAGGCATGCATTGTTTCATATCATACATCCTTGTTCTTGCCCTGCAAAATAACACCATGGTACCGTACCACACACAAAAGGCAGTTTCTTGTATAGAACACGTTTAACTCAACTGGCATCCTGTCAGTCCACCCACTGAGGCAAGGTGGACCTGGAATGAAGAAGTCTGCTGCTTATCCAACAGGCTTTGCGAGAGCTTTGCTGGACCTTCAAACTGAGTATCCTCATGTGGAACCTTTGAACCAAATGTGGATAAGCATTTGAGGATGGGTTGCAACAATTCAGAATGCTTGCAATGGTGTATATATATAGTATAACTATTGAACTACATGACATTGCATGGCATGCAACCCAAGCTCACGCCCAATTAATCTCGATCCACTGAGGACCCAAACACAGCAAAGGTCAGCGCGCCATCCGAGCCTGTGGCGAAGAAGGCCAGATCTCAATCCGGTCAGTTGCAAGGGGAACGCTGACTGAAGCAGTCTAGGTGTGAAGTATCTCGGTCTCATTCCTGCACATAATTAACATGTGCAATGAAGTGATCATGCACATATATATGGTCGCTGCCAATCTTGTTTTGAACCCTTTTGAATGTAATCGTAATCGTACTTTATTTATATTGGCCTCATCACCCCCTATCTCTTCCCCCTCCCCCCCTCCCGTCTGTTATTTGCATTGAGGCCCCATATCGATGGCGACATGCCCGTTTGGAGCCCGTCCGAGCCTACCTTAAAGCGAAGCGAGCAGCCGGTTCCTACACTCCTTTGTTGGATGTTGGGTTGGACGGCCCGTTTTAGGAGCTTTTCCATGCCTATAGGCAACATCTGGCTGAACAAAAGAACAGTTCTGCCAATTTGCACAAATTAGCTTTGGTGTTGTGGAAGGTGCCCTGCTGGCATTCCAAAAGAACACATAACCATTAACATGCAGTGGTTGGCACAAGAGATTCCACATGTTAGATCACATTCAATGGCAAAACTGTCAACTCTATGTTTCAAATGCGGATAGAACCTGAACTGTGGCTCATCCCAGGAATGCGGGCATATGTGTGCACCACTGACAACACCACTGAAATGGAGTACTTTGCAATCCTAATTGCGAAAAACAAACAACCACACAGGGTGGTGCGTGAAACCGCGTGAAACACCCGTGAACCATCCGTGAACCCCCTTTGTTAGCCGTGAACCCCCTTTGTTAGCCGTGAACCCCGTATACCCCAAAATCATCGTTTTTTGAATGATGAGTGTATTTGCTGCAAAGCTCAGTTGAGATATGTTGAATCGAAATATATCATCCATTAGGCATTTGGCCTGTTCTGGCAGCAAACCGTTTGCGAAGTGTCATTACGCTTGGTTTGCCACATGGGTGAGCCTGGTGAGACCGACGTGCAACGGGCGCTCCGGCTAGCTGCTGAACGTGCAGGGAGGCTGGCCGAGTTGGATGTGGCCCATTGCATAATTCAGCGGCATTCTTCAATTCCTACACCACCGGAACAACTACCATGGGGGATTGCACTGTCCACGTCTTACTTGTAAAGCGGACCGTTCATGAGCAGTCGATGCGCAACCAAACCACACAGTTGATAGTCATGGCCTCATGCATGGGCTCTGCCACACGATTAGTCGATCGAGTCTTCCAGATGCGACACCCACTCCCTCCCCCCCACCACCGTTTGCCGGCAAGGTTGGCCTTGGAAAATGTTGCGAAGACCATTCCTGGCGCCGAACTGCATACACATGAAGGCTTTGGGGGATTGAGACTGTGCATGTGCACACGGAGTATATATATATAATAATGATTGAGGAGTGGGATCATGCTCTTCTAGATCATTGAACTCTAGCTTGTAGAGATGTCATATATATATAATATTATTATATATATTATATATATACAAACTGGCAGCGGCTTGTTTCACTTGAAGCCTCTCCCAATACCTTTGCCGTGTCAGGCAGCAACAGCATTGAATTGATCGATCTATTATATATTACTTAGTTTGATTGGGATGTTCTAACCTGCACGATGAACCCGGTTTGGATCGCTAATTAGTTTATATTATTGCCTAATTAATTTAGCATATATATGCATGATGTATATGTATTCAATAGTTGCTCAAATCACCACAACTAACAATAGAGATGCATGCACACTAACAACCTTAAACAAATCATGGGGATCGTCCAAAAGCACATTGTACGGTTAGTGTTGATATTTTGTGATTATGCTGGTAACCCTTTAAAATCAACCTTTGGGAATTTCATTCATGAACATAGCTGCGTATTGTGTAAAGCATGTAGAATAATGATCATCTCGAATATGTCGATATAGCGCTAATTCATGTATATATATGTGCAAAAGATGATGTGACTTCACAACCACACATTTGTGCCAGGCCGAGTGTCCAACAGCCAAGCCACAACAGTTCCAGGCACAGTTGTCTTTGAAACTCCGCCGGGCAGAATCCGAAGGAGAGATACATCACAAACCACAGAGCCAGCGTCAGAGAGCTCGATGGAAAAGCTGACTGATCCTAAAAGGGAACTTGGCAGAGCCACACAAGATATTAATAAAGAGAGTCGAGGTGAGCCTACAGCTCCAGTGGCACCTATTCCGAAGATGGTTGGCGTAGTGCCACCCACAGCTGCGCCAAATGACCCTGACGGTGGCGGCTATGTCCCTGTGAAGAGGCAGAAAAAAGAAGATCCACCACCACAAGACCCTGATGCTGGTGATGATAGTGATGACTGTGTGTTTCTGGGGGCTGTCCACGTGGACTTGCCCGAGCCAAGCCACAAGTGCACATCAAGGCCAGCCGCAAAGTGTGACCCAAAGGTGCCACAGGATGATGGTACTTTCACTGCAGCTAGCGCTAAGAAGGAGCCAGTAGAACCTGTGACTCCACTGCCTGCGACACCTATGTCTCAACACTTATCTGGTCAAGCAGCCACAGCTGTTGCAAACAACATGCGAAGGGCGTCAACGGCCAGCCAAATGACTTCGCCGTCAGTGAATTCTGCAGCTGGAGCTGGTGATGCGGGCAGCCAGGATGCTTCGCGTGCCAAGAAGCCCAGGACAGCTGCTGCACCAGTGGAGCCTAGACACGATGAAGGCGATGAGGAGGAGGAGGAGGAGAAGGAAGATGCAGATGATGGTTTAGATGAGGAGGAGGCTGAGGATGAGGCAGTGGCAAATGGGACGAGTGCCACAAAAAATAAGAAGGGAGACAAGAAGACCCAGCAGCCCAAGGGGGTGAGCAAGGAGGAGCCCAAGGAGGACAACAAGAAGGAGAAAGGTAAAGGCAGCAGGACACGCAAACCAAAGACTGAAGAACAAAAGAAGTTGCATGCGCGCTTCATGCGGTTCACGCGGTCCATTCAGCGCGCTTTGTCTGCACCCTTCCTAGAGAGGCTGAGAGGACGCACAAGGGTCCACACTAGATGCTAGTGTGGACCCTTTGTGTCCTCTCAACCTGTGTTGGTTCATTTCTATGGTGGTGTGAGTGCGTGTGTGAGTTCACTCACTGACAACAACAAAACTATATATAAAACGTCTTATTGTCACGTGTCATGATTGCATAGCTACGACACAACCAGTTTTGGTGTGGACCTTGAGTGTTAGCTCCATGATCAGTGCCCATGTAATGAGAACGTGTATGCTGTCAAATGTGGCTGCTCAGGTGCAGACACACCGGCTGAATTGAGGAAGGCTCACAAAGCATCCAAGTACAGTCTCTCTCCTGCAGTGAGTGTGTGGTACAACCATGCGCGTGTGTGACCCAAAAACGGCTAGTACTCAGAACAATTCCAATTGCAATCGCATGCATTCCACACGCCAGCATTCACGCCCATGCATAGATGGTCTGCACAATGTACACGCATGGTACTATACACTTCTTTGTCACAGCTCATTGCTGATTTTGTGAGGTTCTCCCAAGCTGCAAATCCTTATGGATGCCTGGGAAAGTTGCGCAGGCGAATGGAAGAAAAGTACTCTGTACCAGAAGCTCTCCTGTAAAACCACAAACAGGAGCTATGGGGCCCGGGTCTGGCTGACGAAGAACCAGATAGCGGCCAAGTACGGTGGGGGTGAAGAGGGAATGAAGATCGCCGAGAAGATTTGCCAAGCAAAGCTTGACCCTGAAGTGGCTGCTACGCACGTCAAATGGCACCCAGACGCCCCAGGCGTTGAGGCGAGGCCCATCCTGACAATGAGTATCATACCTATGTCATAATTAATACACTTATAAATATTAATTATTATGTATATCCGATGCACGCATGCCTCAACGGATCAATGGTATTCCATCAGGTGTGCATGTGCATGCATTGTTGCTCACAATATGAATTAATTAACATGATACATGCATGCGTTAAATTATATACAAATGCCTGCTGCGCGCATTTTGTCGTTCACCCAGCCGGCCCATTCTTGCAGCTTTAGTAGGCGCATCACTTACTTCTCACTCCACTCAGTATTCATGCTTTGTTGCAGGAACTCCGCCTCTACCTGGTTTGGGATGCCGAAGGAACCAGCGAAAGCGCAGACAGTGTGGTAGAACAGCTGTTTGAGTCAGTGGCTGAGCCGGACTCTTCAAGTGACGAGGCGCCCAAGAAGTCGAAGGACAAGAAACGTAAGAAGAAGTCTGCCTCGAGTGATTCTGCCACTGGTGCATCTTCTTCATCCAGTGGTTCATCGGACGCCAAGGCAAGCCAGTGTGCGATCGTGGTTTGCTTTTTTCCTGTGGGCCCTGGGATCATCCCATTTAAATTGCAAGATCATGATATGGTTTGATATGATTTGATCATTATATCAACTTGTTGTCCGGTGACTTGAATGTGATGAAGAGAACTTGCTTGCAAGTATCTTTGTTGTTTGTTACTGTCATGTGTGCTGTGACACCTTCCTCCCTCAGCAGGACAAAAAGAAAAAGAAAGGAAAGAAAGGCAAGAAAGGCAAGAAGAAGGTCAAGAAGGAAACCAAAGAACAAAAAGAGAAGAGGCGGCAAAAGGAAGCCGAGAAGGAAAAGAAGGAATTGGAACGCGCTGCTGCGAAGAAGGAAAGGGAAGAGTTGAAGAAAGGTAAACAGGCTTGTCTCGTGGTTGGGTAGCGGTGATTTTCTCTGTTCACATGTGTGACGTGCATGTGTGCTCGGCATGTGTGAGGTTCTTGTTTCATTGTGCTGAGTTGGAGTGAGCTCTGAGGTTTTGATTCATGTTTTATAAAGAATACTAGTGATCGATCTATAAAACAATTTTCTAGGCCGTGTTTGTGATATCCACCTGTTTCATGCATAGAACCCTTCAACCATGCATGCGCAGTACGAAAACCAGTTGATCAATAAATGAATCAATGCGTGCTTTCTCCTCCTGTTCTTTGTACAGAAACACCTTTCCCAAACCACTTCAACTGCTCAATGCACCTGCCAGCAACCCTTCGCCGCAGTCCTTGGCGAAGATGAATGACAAGATCTCCGACGCGGGCAAGAAGATGAAAGTTGTGGAGGGTCTGCTCGGACCTTGGTTGGGCCACGAGGGAGCTTGAGAATCTTGAGAGAACCTCTCAGTAGAGGATGTCGAACTCAAAAATAATGCATGCACTTGAACACAGGCTTTCATTATAATTTCATTGGTGCGTTTCTGGATTCTTTTTGGGGTGTCTGAGGGTTTGAAGCGTTAAATCAACACAAGCACTGCTGGGAACCAACCCATCCAGTTGATTGATCATGCTCATCAACACGAATGCGAATTCGAAAGCAAGTACTAGTTTCTACAAAATACATAGTGCAATTCAACTGCACATCAACTGACCAGGCCAAGCTATTAATACAAAAATTATAGTTGTATTTCTTGTTTGAGTTGCCCAACTGATCCATACATGCTGGGACAGTCACACGTGCATGTGCGCAAACCATGGGGTTCCATCAATCCTGGGATCCAGCTTATAAGCTAGAACAGACATTGAATGGACATTATTATGCATGCATGTTGTTGGCATATATGTCATCAACCTTGCAGCTATAGGCCAGATATGTTTGACTCTCGCCCACCCAATAACTTTGGGCATACTGGTTCGATCATATCATGAATGTATACAAGCGAGTGGTATCTGCATACACAGGTCTTCCCTGTAGCCCTTCCATGCCCTTCCTCCCCACTGACGGGCCGGATCAATCTGATTGAGGTCGGTCAACCTCAGAAAGGCCATCCAGGGAGAGCTGCAGGATTTCAACGTCCGGTTGGTTGGGAAACGGGATGAGATCTTGAAGCTGGTGGATGCGAACAATGTTCCTTTCCTGGTCCAGTTTTGAGGGGTGCAAGTATTATATATTATACATGCATAAAAAAGTTTAAAATATAACCCTGCAACAATTAACAATCCATTCCACGTGCACGTTACACACGCCTAAGATACGTTTGGGATAAAAACAAACTCAGGCTGGCGATGAACTCGCCCGTGGCATCGCTTCTTGCAAGAAGCTTGAGGATGAGTACACCGACTTTTTGAAGCGGGCCAATCTCAAATAAGGAGACACACCCGATTTCCAATCGTCTTTCATGCGAAGCTTTGCAAGCTGTGTTAGCTGTGCCTGACCCTGTTTGAAAGAGGCCATGTGGGTTCTATAATCTGCATTCTCCATGTCATGTTGGTTCAACCTATCTGGATTGATGGATGCGCATTGTGCACAGTGTGTTTCGTTTTGGGGAACCAAGTTCTGAAGGCCCTAGCTGCGAACAGGACCAGCAGGTACACCCGTAGCTTGCTCATTGTAGCAAAATCCTTTCAGATGGAGCGGAGGGGCCGCAAAAAAGCATTGTTGGTGAACAATTGGTTCATTAGTGACCAAAGCACCACCATGTTGCAATGCCATGCATGTATTCAGAACACCCTCAAACAACATGTTCCTGCAATCCCATCGCAGGTGAAGACGGTGACCCGTTTGTGCCTTCAAGAGTCCTTGACACTGCTATCCACGAGGTGAGTTCTGGAGTTCCCTGACCATGTATGAGTCGATCTATAATATATATATATTATATATAATAACATTATAACTGTTCATTGGATAACATGTTTCAACTAGTACTGTATTGCAAAGCTATTAATATATATTATTACATATCAGCTAGCTGTGACATATATGAGCAGCTGTGACTTGCAGATATGTCTTGCTTACGTGGCCTGATCAACTATGGTACTTGCTGCCGGCCCTCTGAGGCTGCAACTGCTGGCCAAGCAATGCGGCATCTCAAAGACCATGTGCTGGAGCCTGGGAGGGGAGGGGTGAAAAAGCATCAGCTGAAACGATGAACCTCGGAGACCCTGTGAGGGAAGGCTTGGTGGTATTTAGTCGTCCACACAAAGCACCAATAAAGTTATGATCGATCAACTACAATAGAATATATGCATGCATACTATTGTGTGACATTGATCAAATTACACGCAAGCACGACTATTATATTTAGGTTCTAAGGTGACATATGAATTAGGCGTTTGCTTTCAAGCTGTGTGCACCATGCAGGCATGCCAAACTGCATGCATTGCAGAGATAAAGTAGCTTGCATCTTGCACTATCATTCTGATTTGGTGTGACCAGTCCTATACCTCTTGGTGTCCAAATGAGTTGTGCGCAACAGTGCAGGACAACCATGGTTTTTGCCTGCACCCCATGGCACGGCGTCTTGGTGCCATTGGCAAGCATGGGAATGCTTCTCGGGATTGGTGGCGGAACTGTGCGAAAGATGGGCCCGACGCTCGCTTCATAGAATTGAGACCAAGCACTTTGCTCATGTGATCGACTGTTTTGTTTCTTCTTTCATTCGCGTGTGCACTGCTTCAATGTGGCTCACCTTAGAACATTGTTCCTTTCATGCGTGTATGCATGGTTGCACGGATTGACCCGGTCAGTGCCTGGATTGGCAAATCAGGTGATCCAATACATTCAACTGCCTATCAGATTTCAAGACCTTCAAGATGGCCAGTTCAAGTACCGGATGGAAGAATGGCCGATACTCGATGTACACTCCATCATGCACTATTTGGTGGACACTTGTGGCCTGCGAATACCAGATTCTGCCGTTCGTAAGTATTGGAACCACAATCGCATTCACGGAGAGAGGTGGGCACAGGATGTGGATCCTCTGACCTTGCCTCTTGGGCTGTTTGGTGATGGTGCCACCATGCGGACAGCCTTCGGGGCAGAGTCTTTGGTGGGCATCTTTGCAAACCTGATACTGTGGACCCCGCCCAGCATTCGACACAGTCGCTTCCTTCTTTTCTGCATCCCCGAAGATAAGCTATGGGGCTTTCATACGTTGAACAAGGCGTTGAGGAGGATCAGCTGGTCATTTGACTGCTTGATCCATGGAAGGCACCCAACAGTGGGGGTGTATGGAGAGCCTCTGACAGGATCTCTTCAGAAGCTGTCAGGACGACCTTTCTCGCGAAAGTACGCCTTGACAGAGGTTAGAGGGGACTGGAGTTGGCTGAAAAAGATTTTCAGATGGGAGAGAACCTCATGGAACTCAATCCAGGTTTGCCACATGTGCAGAGCCAAGTCGGCTAGCGCCAACCCTCGAGACCTCTATTGGAGCTACCATCACAACGATTGGAATTCGCCTCTCACTTTTCAAGAGTACCTGGATGAGAGAATGCCTTCTAGCGGGATTTGATCTTTGCTTTGCAATTTAGTTTGCATTTTTGGTTCAGGGTTCCGAACATCTCCCAGTATGTCTGGTGTGCGGTAGTTTGGCCTCATTTCACTCAGCTTCTGCTTGCCCGCTGCCCAGGCCCTCTGATTGGAATCAGTGGATTCGACACGACCGTGATCAGGTGGGATTTGATGCACGTAGTGCACCTGGGGCTTCTGTATGCAGTCAATGGTTCGGCAATGAGCCATGATGGCACATTTGTGTGAGAGAGAGATACGATCCATTTCACGATACGCACTATGTCAGTTGATTGTTGTACAGGCCCATGGTAGTCTCATGCATGTATTTTCAATGTTATATGCTGTGATTTTGGCAACACGAACTGCAAGAATGAGGAATCTTCTTTTGCGATGTGGCTGGTTTGGAAGCGAGGCGGGGGTCAGTGTGGATGTCAAGCTGGCCAGGGCGCACCAGATCTTTAAGCGCTGGTGCAAGCAGAATCGGGTGTACTGTTCACAGCCAGTCTTCAAACCACGAATGGTGCCCAGTTCAACTTTGGTAGCCTTTTGTTGTGATTTTGGGGCACGCTTTTCAAGCCAGAATTGATGTTCAAAAGGTATCTTCTTAATTTCCTGACCTCCTCAACTGAAATGCTGAGCTAAGATCTTCAAGAAGTCGGGAGATATACTTTTGACGCTCAAAGCTTTCAACGGCAGAGCAGTATTTGCATGGCTAACGGATGCTATCTTCGAAGCCAGTCAGAATGGCCAGTTTGCATCACATGACCCTCGCTTTCCACTGATTGCCCTAGCAATGCGACTCAGTGCCCATTAGTGTGTGTGACACAAGGAATGTACAGCACATGACTTGGCCAATTTGCACTGCGGCAGATAGTGCGTGTATACTTTAGCTATGATGTTTCAGTGTTTGCAATTTGGACCTGCTGCCTAGGAAGCATCTGGCCCGCTTTCTTGGTCAACTTGAGGCATGTGGGCGGTACTTGAGCCTTTACTGCATATATTATGCGGTGGTTCATCTTGCGAAAGCCTTGATTGAGCCATCTTGAGCCTTGAAGGATATAACGAAAATAGCTGTGTATGCATGCATGCATGCCTAGGACCCAAGACGAGTCTGTTTCCATCTTCAATGATGGCCAGCAGTTTTTAGATATCTATACTATTCTGACTGTGCAATCTATGAGGCTGGTGTCCTTTAAAAAGTCTATCGTACTATAGTGGGACTGGTCCAAAAATGCAATGTGCAATACGTTCAACATGATTCCCAATCACATGTGTGATTGTACCCTGCAAGGCTTGGCTTTCTGGAGTGGACTCTCCGGCCAAAGTGCCATGCCCCTTGATACAATTCTTTGCTATCCCAACTTGCTGTGTGCCTTTTTAATTAGTATAGTGGCTTGGGGGCATTGTGAACATGTGCTCAAAGAATTCTGGACCCGTGGATTTGCCTTGCATGCACAGGGCCTATGGCACCTCTTGCAGTCCATCAAAAAGAACCGAACCTTGCCCAATGAGAATGCTAAGTAGAATATATGATCGTGCTACCGACCTGTTTTCTTTAAACGCCACTTCCCATCCGGGCAGCCTCCTTTCCAATCCGAAATTGAGGCTGCAACGTCAAATACCATCACGGATTTCGAGATGAGGATAGCATGATGTGGTTGAAAAGTGCCTAGATAGCATTGGTGGTATGCATGAGCTATATGCATAGAGCACGATTGCAGCTGCATGTGTTTTTTGATTGATCGAATTCTGTTATTTCACATGCTGTTTGCGCTAAGAAACATGGCTGAAAGCACATGCTTCTCGAAGAGCGAAGTGGATCATGCGCTGTTCTCGCCTACGGTGCCTTTGAAGCAGTGCTAATTGAACTGCTGTGTATAAGCCCTTTTCAGCTAGATCCATGGGCCCATGGAGTTTCCAAGGATTTGGTCTACTCATACCAAAATCAAGAAGTGACCTGTCCGCATGTCCAGCTTCAATGGTGGGCTCATGATATGCTTGTGGACACTTCGAGCCAAGGTTCAACTCCTGTGTGGCTGCCAGACTTGCTCGGGACCACTAGCCAGTGAAAAAAGGGCCAGTTGAGAAGCTTGAGATGCCTCTCAAAGAAAGGTGGTTATGTGTTCGTCCTTTGTTTTGGTCAGGGGTGGATGTTCAGGGTGTGGAAAACTACTTATTGTGGTCTCCATTGTGCTTACCGGCCCCCAGGTTAGAGGCAAATTTGGCATGTCAAGACTCTGGACCCCTCCGAAGATGTCAAGTCTATGGAGACCGGTATATAAGCTTATTCGTCCAATAACTATTTGAATGGCAAGCTCCCTGTTTGAACTGAGGATTCTCCATAGAGGCAGAACTCAAGCACCCTTTTGCGTTCGCCCAGTTTTCTGGAACCCAGTTTCCATGTGTCCGAACCCGGAAGAAAGTCCCTCTTCTGAGACACACCCAGATTGACCCAGTCATTGACCCTTTCGGTAAATATGCCAGACAGGTCGTGTTTGGGACTGATACCTGGATCTTCCAAGGGTGTCAAATTTATGTAAAACCAGCCAAAAGACTGAAATTTGGCACAGTTGGAGGATCTAGGTATATGCAATCACCAAGAATGACGACCGCCATAGGCCAGCCATACGGAGCAGCCACACAATATGATCGAACCAGTGTCTCATTTCTTCCTAGGAAAACTAGAACCAAACATGAAGGCCTGACATGTGATTGGATCGGCCCGTGCTGAGCAGGTGATTCAGAGGAAACCCAGGAGAAGGCATGATTACAAGTCTCATTGCACGGTGGGTGGAAGCGTGTGGAAGCCACAACTGACCTTGGGTCATGATCCGGGTCACGGTCAACCATAGCTCGTAGACCACTGGTTTGGACCACCACAGCACTTCGCCATCCAATTTGGTGACAAAAAGTGCTGAACGCGTATCCAGCACTGTGCAGCACTGTGCACCGCTTGTTTCATACCTGACGTCAGGAGTACCGCCTTGTTTCGAGACCCCTTCACCGGTTGGGTAGTCCACTCGCGGGAGAAGTTGGGGGTCATGAGACAGAGATCAGGACATGTTACGAATCCTCTATAAGTACCTGAGGAGGAAAGACATGCATGTCTATAGGGTCTGTCCGCTCTTAACAGTCAGTAAACAATTATCACATAATAATCGTGATAATATCATATAAATATCACTATTTTTGGACAAGGCCTTTACTAACCACCATCATCCACTGTTACAGGTAATAGGATAGACCGATAGACCCAATGCATGTCATTTGATGTGAAAAGCCACTCCATCTTCCTCCCGCACGACCATTGTGGACAGAGCTGCAGTTGTAGCAATTGGTCAGCTTGATGTTCCACCACTAAGTACACTGTCTCCAACACACCTGGAAGCGGACAAGCTGCTCGTAGAATCTCATTGTTCAAGAACAGCATAGCTTCATATATTATATAGCTTCTTGTTCCTAGTAGTAAGCCCAGGAGCTACTCATTAGTAGCGTCCGATCGCTCCTAATTCGTAGCGATGCCCTGACCGCTCCGTTGATGGCCTTCTTGCTACCCTTCATCGTGCCCGTGCACCTCCCGCGGTCCTTGCACTGCTGGGCGCGCGCCGCGCGCCGTCTGGCGTGCGCCAGGCACGCCAAAGAGCCGTGCTCAGCGCCTGCAGCTGTTGCGAGAGCTTGCAACGTCAAGCGTCCCTAGCTTGCGGGACGTGGGTTTTGGATCGCCGCCCCAACCATGAAAACAGGGGGGGGGGACTTTCAACTGTAATTCAGTTACACAGTTACATTAACACAGTTACTGTGGCGATGGTTTTTGTTCCAAGGGCCGGAGACTGTTGGCTCCGACGAGCGATGGCTTCCGGCCGATGGTCGGCTCCGGCGGATCGGCTCCGGCGGATCGGCCTGACTCGACATGAGATAGCCCATGTCTTTCCGTCAGGAAGCCGGTCAAAGAACTCAGCAAGACTTCGGATCCTCGCGGATCCTGGCGGTTTGCCAAATCCGGGTCAGACTGGACCTCGGATCTGTTTTCCCCAGACCTACTGAGCCAATTCCCAAACACTCCATGGGACTGCCATATATGCCGCCCCATTGACCCCCAAAACCACCCCAACTGATCGGCATATATGGCAGTCCCATGGAATGTCTGGGAATTGGTTTCTGGATGATCTTCGATTGGTCTTTCGTCCCCATGGCGGCTGGAAGAACCCGACCCACAAGGATTGGCTGGACCCGACAGGCCGACAGGCGCCAAAACGCTGGGACGCCTCCAACCTGTTGGAAGATTGGACTGTGCGTGTTGTTGTTTTAAAAGCCATGGGACGTCCCTCACCTGGAAATGAATGGACATGTCATCTATAGGCAGCAGTGTTGCTTTTGTGCATTTTTTTCTTTGATTCAGCAAGTGCAAGAGAATGGTGAGATGCAAGACTCCTTCTCACCAATGAGCCTCAGCCAAGGCTGGTGGAAATGATCGCCATCTCCCTTGAGGGGTGATACTATATGTGGTGATGGGTACAGGAAAGGAGACTGTCCTTCCTCAGTAGATCACCTGCAAGACCAGGAGTTACATGGAGTTACATCCACTTCTTGTCCCCAGTTGGTTATCAGGAGTTACATGGAGTTACCTACATTGGTTATCCCCAGTTGGTGACCTGATCAACTCAAAACATCCAACCCTATGGATCTGCCACCTTCTCTCAGAAGCTAGGCGCCAGGACCCGACTGGCTGGCGCCTACATCAATAGTCTCCTCCAATCACCGTACCGACCTGGTTCGGTGGCAGTGGATCCATCGGGCAACAGCAGTTCCGACGCCAGGCTGGTTTTTTGTGCTGTTGAGCTCGCCGTCCGGGCCGGTACGCTACGGTGATGCCACGAGGGGCACCGAATCGCTTCAAGAACTTGTTCCCGGAGAATTGAGGGAGTCGGACGAATTCCGGAATTCGGTCTGGGGGGAGTGTTTTCCCTAGGGCTCCAACCACCTCCTGAGAAGATGGTTGGGGTGGGTTTGGGGGGTCTAACCACCTTCTGAGGATATGGTTGGAGCCCTAGGGTTTTTTTCATGTTTTTCGGTCTCAGGGTTTGCCCCGAAAACCAGCGACAATCCCCAGCTTTTCACGGCTCCTTTTTAGAGACGAACGAACTCCGAGGCAATCCTTCGGGCAGACGCCGGTGCCAGAGGTGGACGAGGGGATTGAAAGAAGCGTGAACGGCACGGTTGGTGGGATTGAGAGCGCAGATCCAGATCCAATGTCCACTGGTGGCCTCTATGAATGAGTGTTTGTGTTTGGAAAACCCAACAGTCGGTAACAGATCACCGAAACAAAGGCCTGCACTTGATCATCCGCTGGGCCCTGCTAATGGGATATATATTACCCAAAGAAGATCCAACAACAGCTATACAACAAGAAACATTGCAGCCCTTTCAACACACATCTTCTTATTTTGTCTCTACCGGGGGCAAGAAACTAAGACTGGAGCCGCGCTGATTTTGTCGCCACACCCAACACAACAAGCCAACGAATAGCAGTAGGTACTGGTACTAGTGCTGGTAGTAGTGCTGATAATAGTCATAGTCGTAGTCAAAGTCATCGTCGTTGAGGACTACCACTACGACAGCAACAACAACAACAACAACTACTACTACTACTACTACTACTACGACTCCATCAAACAAATAGTTCGGGTCGTTCACCAATTTTTTGAAGAGGCTTGGTGAATCTATCAAGCGGAAGTTGCCAGGTGACCCTCACCTTGCACATCGGCGTGGGCTTTGGTCCACTGAAGCTCCTACAGCTGGGTCATGGCCTTGGACGGTTTCGAAAGCGGGAGACGATGGTTAACCACCGAAAATGAACTGAATAGAATACCAGCCAGGTCAACCTACTAGGGTTTGGAGCTGACCCCACAGCCCGCCATATCCGAACTCTCGGGGTCACGTTCCGGGAAAACACCGGCAGAACGGGAAGAGATCGAGTCGACATCCGCTGACAGCGGACCTGGAGGTCGGAGAGGTCCATCGGTGCCATGAAAAGAGACTACTCCAATGCACCAAAGCAAGGATCGGTAGCGGTGCAGTCCGCACGGATTCAAGTCACTGATGGCCAACCCATTACAAGTGGTCGTTCGAGCACGCCATGGCTGAAAGGGTGAGTTGTCCAGGCTGCACAATAGAGGGGCACATCATCCTCATCTTCCCGTTTGTGCACGAACCAGTTGAAGGCTTGGAGGCATCTTTGACCACCTTCATGGCTACAAGAGTTTACTTCGGCTGGGCCAACTTTGCAGCTTCTGCGGCCACAACGTGCATAGCTCCCCTGCACGGTCAAAGCGCCTTTGTCATGAACATGGCCATCAATGGCAGGACATCACTCACTTTGCGGACTGGCTGCAGCAACACAGCTACCTTCGCACTAAAAGCCCGTGCATATATGCGCACTCCGAGCCTTGCGGACTCGTCTCACAGGAGCTGTGCAGACGCGGACACATTCGTCAGAACGAGCATCTCCAGCGGACTCCTCAGAAAGATGAAGTTCAGCTTGGTATGCTCGATTGATCGGAACAAACATATCCGGAGGTGCCTCCGATCGAACAAAACCTCCGCTGGAGTCACTCAGAGAAGACCACTCAGATCGCCCCAGTGAGCAAGAGTCCGCCCAAGCGGTTGTTCATGTGCTGCTTCGCAGGGCAAGCTGCCCTGCGCAACCACTTGCTGCCCACACCATCCATGTATGGAATCTTTTACCTGTAGCCACCCCAATGACATACGCGGTCCCCCCGTTTGTTGAGGGGTGGTGCAGCTTCAGGGCACTGCGCCCGGAGCACACATCCGATCGGTGGAATGGACTGGGTGGCTGGAGTTCTAACCTAGTCACAACCGGTGGAGAAAGGTTAACCTGTTCTTTCCACGTAAACTGAAGGAGTCAGCTAACTTGCTCTTTCAGACCTCCTGTCTGTTCGCTTGAAGAAAGGGGGAGGCAGCCGGGAGGCTCCATCCCGCTGGCAGCAAACATCCATCCTGCCGACGACTTTAAGGCCTCTCAACCGTTTGCACCTGAAACATATGATAAAATAAGTGTTGGGTGTTCATATTCCGCCTCAAGTTTGGGTTCATCAGGTCAATCGCAGTCCTCTCCCGATAGTTGAACAGAAAGCAACTTCACGAATCCACAAGTAGTTCTCAACCCCAAAGTTTTTCATATGAGCAACCGACAGAATTCTTGTAAGATTTAAGACGACGCAGGAAGGGATGTTAATGTTGCCATACTAGATGTTTACACACCCGATAGGGGCCAATCCTGTGGGCCAAGCAAATTGCTCTCCCTGGAACTAACATGGAAGTGGAACAGGACTCCAGTAGTGGAACTAACTACTTTGTCCAGCACTTCATCCCGAGTTAAGACCGAGCTTTCCTCACCTACGGGGTGGAACTGAAGTTTTGGACATCCGAGAAACAAATGCTCAAATCATCCAGGTCAAATCATCCAACCCTATAGAATCCTTGGACCCCCCACAGAAGGTGCCCGGAGCCCAAACCCTTTCCATTGTTACAAATGCCGGATTCGTAAGGGTATCCAAAAACAAGGAGACCCTCAGCCCAGATTGGACCTCAGGAAAACCGCACTTCCCTCAAGGAAAAACGCCTTGACCCGACGAAGACCGATTCGGACCGTCTACGTCGATCAGGTGGGCTCTTAGACCGCTGGGAGTTCTGCGCGGCCGGGCAGCCGCTGGAAGAGGCGAGCAAAGTGGTCGGGGTCACGTTTCGACATGACAAAACACAAGTCATTGACCTGATGAAATACTGGAGTTGGTCATGCACGTTCACACTACTCAAGGAGGTCGTAAAGGACCAGGTTTTACTAGGTCAGACTGGATTTGTAGCTTGACCGTTACCATCCGTTACCTATTATGCCTAGCTATAGGTTTTGTGAATAATGATGGCATGACAAAAGAGTGACGGCACGCCTGAGGAACACGTTTTTTGTGCACTATCATCCAGGATGTTGAAAGCCAAGCTCCAGGCAAGGCGTTGAAGGGACATTTGGATACAACCAGGCGACAACTTGTTCGACATCTCCTCCCGGATGGTTTCTCGAAGTTCGACCTTCTTGGACTCCATTCGCATCTAAGCATCCGAGCAAAGGAGTGTCAAATCATGGCAAGGCAAGGGCTAGCAAGCACCTCAGAACCTTAATGTTTAGAGAATGTTTCATTGAGCTCGCAGGAGGTGCGTATTTTGAGTTTCCATTTTGCACCACTTGCAGCCACTTGCAAGTGGCTGCCCAAGCAAGTGGCTGTCAAGTCGCTGCAAGTGACTGCTACTTCTGTCCGGAGAACATCATGATTTCTCCGCACGCAGCTCTGGAGAAAACCAAGATTTCTGCAATGCTGTTCTGCGAAGAAATTCCGGTTTTCTCCAGAGCTGC
>CAXAMN010013825.1:68560-131900 GCA_963970005.1 Durusdinium trenchii
TCTGCAATGCTGTTCTGCGAAGAAATTCCGGTTTTCTCCAGAGCTGCTCGCGGAGAAATCATGAAATGATCCAAGACTTGTCCGAGAATAAATTCCAAACTTCTGCAGAGCTAGCGACGAAATCTTGCAGTTTTTGCACGTGTTGAAGTTTACTTGCTTGAGTGACAAGTGGCTGCCAAGTGGCTGCAAGTGGCTGCAAAACCAAAATTCAAAATGTACGTCATTTGCTCGCTCTCTGGAATTTTGCAAAGAAGCGGCAGGAGACGTCCAGATTGTCATTCAAATGAAGTCCTTCAAAGGATGGGCTTCAAGACCAACAGGATTCGCTCGAGAAAGGAAGTGCAATGGTTTTTTGACGGGTGGATGCAGCAGACGTTCAGCTTACCACGGCAAAAGATCGTGAGGATTGCCTTCTTCACCTCAAACAGCTCTGGACACTGCATGCCGAGGAGACGGCTGCGATTTCTTAAAACCCATCATCACAGTCTGACCCAGGTCCAAACCTGGTCCTGAAAGCCTCCTTGAGTCATGAGTAGTGTTTTCTGTATGGCCCACTCCAGTATTTCCTGAGGTCAGGAACTCCTGACCTGTCTCATGGGTTTCTGACACCAAGACCGGAGCACTCCGCTTGAGCAGAATCAGTGCTGTCCAAGTTCAGAGCCTTCAAATGCCCTGAACGTCATCGTAAGGATCCTGGATTCGGCATGGATTCTCAAAGCCGGTAAGGACGCCCCCAGTCAACCTGTAGAGCCGTCGGTAAACCAGTATCATATTATTTTAGAGAAAGGCCTTTACTAATATCATACACTCTAGTAGGGAATTGGATATACTGTACCCAAGTTTAGAACCTGGATTTTGGACCAATCACCCAAAATAGGATCAAAGTTCCCAACAAAACGATGGTCATGTATGATATACCATTGGGCTAGCAGACATTGTGTTCGTGCGCTTCCTCCTCCGTGTTTTTACCCTTTTGTCATGCCTTGGCTGGTCGCCTCGCCAGGGCAGTCCTGTTGAAGCCTTCCACTTCGCACGCAGCGACATCCATCGAAATGCCGAAAAACCTTCGGTTTATCTTGGAGCAACCCACAACGCAGGGCGGTCCCACAGGAATGGCGCCCTACACTCCGACCTCCCTCATGGCCGAAACAAAAACACATGGTAGAAAGCCCGTCCAACACGTGGGGGTCGGGCCGGCCCGTGCTGCATTTGCTGCAGGTGGCGATTGCCGAACCTTTGGCCAAGCCAGGGGAAACGGTGGTAAGCCCAAGCATTCAACAGATCCTGGGTGCCTTGGGCGCAGGAGACCGACGCGGCTCGTTGTTGCGCAATGCGTTGTTTGCGCCATCTGACGGAGGTTTTTCGACCTGACATCAACTGAAAACAGAATTCAACATTGGGACTCAAAAACAAGATGAACAGCTTGACTAGGTGACACTCAAAACCAAAAGGCGGAAAGCTGAATCAACCTTCCAGCAGTTACATGGAGGCCAGGGTGCTATCCATGGAGGAAGTCGGGGCAGAACATGCACGGCCCCTGGATGGGACTGTGACGAGCCACACCACCCTGGCCTCCAACACGCCCTGGAACTATTAGGATGTGGATAATATGGCCCCGTGGAAGACCATGAAATCAACCTGGTTTATCAGCCCTATGTTCTTTTTGGACACCGTGATCTCCGTCCTTGGTCCTCGTAGGATGTTTGCTGCTGGATGGATAGGCTGTTGGATTTGTTTGGGAAACTGGTTGCATGAAATCCATGGAGGCCATCGCTAGTATAGTAGCAAGAAGCTACTAGGGTGGAAGCCATCGCTACTCGGTTGGAGGCCATTACTAGTAGCAAGAAGCTACTAGATCTACTGATCGTTTCTCAAAAAGGGCCCAAGATCTGCTGAAGGGATACTTGGTTTTGCGGATAGGGTGATTTTTTGCATTCTTATAGTGGTGCATCCCTTCTGGTGATGTTGTTTGTTTCCCCGATTCCTTACGCCAATCCAAGGAAACCAGATGGCTAATGGGGCACCTCTTGTCACTCAGAAATTCTAAGATTCTTGCGGTGCACATCTCATCTTTGGTACATACCCTAGGGATCCACATACCTTCTCAGAAGGTACGACTGGGCCCTCCTGGCGCCTACATAAATAGTCTCCGTCCTCACCGTACCTGAGAAGGTGCTTGGATCCCTAGGGATACCGAAACCCCAGTACCCAGGTCAGGACTCGAAGGGCTGGATCGATCCCGCATCCCATGTGGGTGCTCAAACCCACTGCCTGGTCCGTCAGTGGACAACCGTCCCTGCATTGGTGTCCCCACTGATGAACCAATGTCTTTGGCCAAAAAGACATCGGTCAACCGATAGTGGACAAGCTGTGCGGCAGCCAGCAATCCCAAAGGGTCCCATTGATGGAGCCAGACCATGGATAGATGCTGAACTAGCAGACTTTGCTAAGCTGTTGGGCGTTTGATTCAGTCCTTGAAGACGTGGTCTTTCTTCTTCCCTGCGAATGGGGCCGCTGGGATTTGTGAACTGCCTTCGGGCGACAAAATGACGACCGTAGGTTGTTTTGTGTTGTTCCACCAGAGTCAGTCATACACCAAGACCTTCGACAGGTACGCCAGATGCGAACGGGTGGAAAGAGGTTAAGCTTTGTTTTCCGAGGGAAACTGAGGGGGTCTGACTGCAATAGCTTGGGCTGCAGGGAGGTCATGGCTTCAGAAGCAGCAAGCCTATTCACCCCCAGAAGACTTGGCTTACAAGTGGCTTTACATCATGGTTTGCCAAAAACTTTAGTGGGTGGTGGTTTCAGATATTTGTATTTTCAAGCTTCACTTGAGATGATTGATTTCACTGACTCACATTGTTGAAGCAAGTTGAAACCACCCCAAGGCAGTTCTATGCTTGTGTCAAACAGGGCCGGTGGTTTTCCATGTTGGTTCACCACGGCATCAAGCGGGCAGCACGGGGAGACACTGCAGGTCGACCGTACCATGACCGGTTCGGTAAGTGACCGGGACGACCGGTCGAGCACCTGCCATGCTGTTCTCATTGACCAGAGATGAATCCAATGCAGAATTCCGGTGAGAAGAACAATGTAGGCTGTTGATGAATTCTATACCCATACCCAAATACTCCATGGGACTGTTATCTATGCCGCTCCATTGACCCCTATTCAACTACCCCAATGTTTGTAGATATGATATATGCCAGTCCCAGATGGCGGTCGTGTTTGGGAGATGGGAATGGAACTCATCGGAGGGCCTGGAACTCGTCTTCGATCGAATCTTTGGCTCAGGTTCCAATGATTTCTTTTCCTTCCAGGTGCGATCGATGGACGATGACAGAAGGAAGTCGAGAATCTGAAACAAGAGTCCTACCCAGGAAGTCCGCGGATCAGGAGGATTAATGGGATTCGGCGCTGTGATTCTTCGAGCTGCAGGACAGCTTTTGGAGGGAATGGTGACGCCCCACATCCAAACCAGGCGGAAAGTTCGGTGAATCGTCATCTTGGTCCACAAAATCTTGGTAGTAACAAGAAGCTACTAGGGGCTCCTGGCATCGCTACTATAGGAGCATCCTGACTACTAGTAACAAGAAGCTCCACTTCAGTCGTGATCCATCGCAATTGTCCTGAACGTCTCTCTGAACGTGCTTGGGTTTGACAAGATACGGCAAGAGCGTCTGAGCTTAGCCGCAACTGAGTTTTTTGATAGGATGGTTTGTGAACCTCGTTGATTGAGTAGGCTTGCATATGCTTGCATGTTTCACCTGACGTGACGTGGAAATTATCGGTTCTTAGAACTTTGGACCCCACACAGGCGATTGCGACATGTTCCCCGGAATTCCAAGACGATTTCAGTCGTGACTCGGTCACCAGACATTTCCACCTCACATGCGGCACCTTCGACCGGCTTTCACCAGCGGCAGAGTGCCGTGAGCGGGCGGAAACCCGAGATCTCGAAGCCGATCATTCCAGATCTTAGAGTCCCAGCCGCTCCATGTATGCCATATATGCCGATCAGTTGGGGTGGTTTGGGGGATCAATGTAGGCATATATGGCAGTCCCATGGAGCGGCTGGGAGTTTCAATCACCAGATCGCGTTGTCTTTGCCTTCCAGACCAGACTTACGGTTTCTTCAGAACCCACCCGACAGGGATGCGAAGGGTCTTGTGCGAAACGAAGCGGATTGGTGTTTTTAAACCGGGGAAGATGCGCGCTGATCGGTGGACAAGCAGATTCAAGAATCGGACTCGTGATTCATTTAAAAAAGAACCAGGGCAGATACCTTAGGGGTGTCTCATTACCTGACAATCGGTAAACAATTAATCCTTATTTTGAGAAAGGTCTTTACGAACCATCATCCACTGGGCCCTGGGTGCTTGGGATATACCCAACACATACCGTTCCACTTCCAGTGTGGGGAGCTTTGGCTCGGCCCATCCGATGTGACTTCCAAGGGGGGCCCCGAACGGGGCCCTTCGGCACCCCGACATGAAACTGCCAATCCCAGACACGACCTGTCTGGGACTGCCATAGGACGACCTCAATTGACCCCCCTGGCACCCCTGGCCGTTTTGAAGGCAGTCCGGACTGGCAGTCCCCATGGAGTGTCGGGCAATAGGTCAGACTCAGGTATGTTTTTGCCTTGTTCTGCCTTCGAAGAAGCCGCAGGTGTGTCCTGGAGCTCCCGAACGGGAGGATGATGGTCCTAGCTACGCCTTGTTGCGCTGTGAACAACTTGATGTCAGTAGTCAGTCGATGACGGGGCAGGCACAGCAATGCAAAGCGAGAAAAGAAAAGAAACAAAGTCCAGAAAGAAAGAGAAAGAGAAAAAGACAGAGAAGCAGTAAATGAGTGCTTGAAATACCATACCACTTCCATGTTGTCTTACTTGAAGCGACAAGTGAGCGCTGCGTCCGCTCCGCTCGCCAGGGACGCAGCCGTGCCACGCTCCAACGTTTGGAGCGGCCCTTGGATGCCAAGGTGGTCCAGAGATATGTGCCCTACGCCGTCAGGAGGAGACGAGACGGATGAGATCGGCTGAGTGGTGCAGCAAATATATGACTCAGAATTCACAAGTCATATGACTCAGATATAGGTACAAAATGGTACAAATCAATATCTCAATATATGACTCAGATAATATAGAATTCACGCGTTTCCAAGTGGGCATGTTCGTTTTGTTTCTCTCTATTTGGGTGTCTATAGGGAGACTACGGACCGTGTCGGTCCATGACGGTGTTAGATCGATTGGTTGGATGGCGCCGTGGATGTTTAAACCGGAACGGTGTTGGATGGCCGTTGCGGTCAGGATGGAATCATGTCACGGTGCTTTTGTTCCCGTCGTAGAATTCGGCCAATGAGATCTTTGGATGTAAGCTCTAATTGAATTCCTGTAAATAAAAGGTTTGCCCCTGGAACTAGTTTTAAAAAAGCAACTCCACACCCGGAACTGGAACAGTTGTGGAAACAAAAACTGAAACCAACAAGCTCTCGTAATGATCCTCCACCAGGTGGGAGCTTGGCTAGAAGGCATCAACTGGATGTGTTAACCTTTGGGTCCCTGACATCAAATCAAGGGGACCTCATTGTAGAATGAGGGACATGCTTTGATGTTCGTGTCCATGATCGAAAAAAACCAACGAGTTGACACAGTTGACACATCAAACTACCGTGGTCCCCCCAGACAGCTCCGCCCTGCTGGTCCGACATCGGTGCGTCAGTGGATCGGACGAAGTCGCTCGGGCGGGTGGCAGGAAACTCAAAGAGCAGTCGGACGCTTGGAGCAATCGGCAGTGTTTGACCATGTTGATCCAATTGCGGTGTTTCACTGTCAACATCATCGGCTCAAGGGTCAAGGGGTTGGGAAGTTGGTGATGGGAAATCCCTTCAGCTTTTTGTTTGCATGGCGAATCCGAGTCTTTGCAGTTCAGACCTGCGATAGTTCAGTCTTGGTCTGTACTCGTAGAGATCCGTGGAGACACAGGTATTGGATATGGTTGTGTGATCCAAAGGGTAATGATAAGCACATTATGGCACAAAAGTTCTTCCCAAACGCTCCGAACGACCCTTGGTCTCTCAAAACCATAGTTGTTCATACGTAGGTTCGGGTCCGACCCCTCCATAGGTTCGGGTCCATGAGCGTTTGGGTTAGTCCGAATCTTGAGGCTATCAACATCACCATGAAGGTGACCTGAAGGCGTTTCGTTCTCGGAGGCGTATCATTTGAGTCCGCCGAGCCTTTCTGCTTTGCACCGGGACTGAGATTAGAGGAGCTGCAGAGTGACTTGGGGGGACAGGAAATTCCAGAAAGTCCGGTCCGTGACCATTCATGTACGGAAGAGTTACAGACATTGGGGACTTGTTGATGGGGCAAATGATGGTTATTTCATACATCCCAGACACGACCTGACTGGGACTGTCTGGGCATGAAGTGCCTCGGAGTGGCCGCTATGGACGGAGCGGTACAAACGGTGGACGGTGCGTGTCTTCAGAGAACCGCGCTGCGCTACTTACCTAGTCGGTGGCTGAGGTCGCAAAAGCTTCGTGGAGCAAGTGTGATGCGCGGCTCACCAGTCTCTCTGAACTTGAGGCTGTGAGAGCTGACCCACTTCGGTTCATCCGTGAGCACCTTCTCCAAGTCTGTCCGGATCTCAAAGATGAGGTGTCCTTCTGCGCGTTGAGAGTGGGCAAGCGTGCCACGGCTGGGAAGGACCAGCCTCAATTTCAGTGCATTGTGAAAACGCCCAAGAAACGTCGCCAGACCCTTCTTGAAGCCAGTGGACACACTGTCGTCTTAGTTCGTGATTTTCTTGATCGCAGCGACAACAAGTCAGATTTGTCAGTTGTGCCCAAATTTTGGCAACCCACTGCCCGCGAGCTTGCTGATGCCAGGATTGTTCTCCAAGGAGTGACCGGGTGCGCGGGTTTGGCTTTGACCCGCCGTGGACTTGCACCCCGCGCGTGGGACAAGGGGATCGAAGCTGTGCGCAGAGCTGTCCTTCCAACGGACGCCAGGCTCACTAAAGACAACATGTCAGTCGTACCGAAGGTGCAGTTTCAGTCAACGGGGTGGCCGGCGGCCATTGAGCCGGCTTCGGTTGTTTCGTGCACTTTGGCAGCGGTTGGATTGGCACCAGTCCCCTCGAAGGCCTTCCGGTCAGGAGGAGTCCACGGATGGATTTTGGGTTTCGCCTCTGTTCCCAGTGTCCTGAGGTTCACGCTCGACATTAACACTTCGACCTACGAAATTTTGTTGGTCGAGGAGGACAAATCCTTCAAGCCAAGACCTCAGGGGCGACCACTTGGGCGTCAGCAAGGGAAGCCAGGAGAGCAGGCTGGACATCCTGGACCAGGGAGCAAGACTGACCTCCTTCCCAGTTCCCGGGTGCCTACGGTGTCTGTCCAATCGCATGATACGCATCGCCTGCAGGCCCTTGAGGCGCGGTTTGACAAGCTGGAGTCACGTCAGAATCGAATGGAGGAGAAGGTTGACTCCCGGTTTTCAGAAATCTCGTCATCACTTTGCCAACTGCTCAACGCTGCTGGCAGTCATGCTCGAGAGCCTACGGGCGAGACCCCGGCTCCGAAGCACCAGCGCCACGACAATCAGCTGTGAAACAAAGGGGCGGTGCTCTCTTGGACTTTTGCCTTTCGCTGCATGATCCCTATGTGTCTGCGTGTTGGCTTGGCTATGCTGGAAGCTCCTGCTCTTTGTCTTGCTTGGCCATTCGGTGTCTTTACTGCAGCTGGCTTGTTCTTGGCAGTACCGCCCTTGTTTTGGGGTGCAATGCTCTGTCATTGCCTTTTTCTCCAATCCTGCGTCGTTCAACGTATGCAATGCCTGCTTGAGCGACTTGTCTCTTTCTGTGTGCCACATGCATCACAATGTCCTTTGCACACCATGTCTTTCGTCAATCGATGGCATAAGGTCGTCCTGGACTTAGTGTGGAGCTTCTTTGCATGGTCCTCAATGCCGAAGCCTATTCTCGGGTATTTCGTCATCTCTTCGTTAAGGTGCTTGTTTCGTGCTTTCAGCATTCGTGGCCATCACTTCGGAGTGCATTTTCAATTATAGACGTGAAACCAAGCCTTTCGTGGTGCGGGAAAACGATTGCCGTGCCGCCTTGCATGTTCAGGGTTCCTAGAGGTTGCCCGTCGAATCCATGGCATGATTTCGATGCTACTTTGGATTTCCCAGGGGAGGGACCTGCCTTTCATTCCCAACCGGATTGGAGTTTGTGCACGGCCAATATCGGCAGTCTCAGGACTTCCAACATTTGGAAAGGGGCTGAGGATGTTGTGTGGTGCCTTCAAGAGACCCGCATTGGCAAAAACAATGTTAGAACCTCCTCCAAGTTGGTCCAAGAAACGGGGCGTTCCCTTTTTTGTGGGCAATTGATGTCGGGGATCATCAGAGCCAATGGAGTTCACACTACGATGCCTGGACGGACTGCGGTTGTCGCCTCCGACATCCACACTCGCCCTTTCCTTCCGGAGCACGATGCCACGGGTAAATACAAAAGTGTGTTCGATACCAAATGAGCTAATGCCGTGTGGACCCAAGTCACTCCTTCGGTTAGGCTCTGATTTTTTCGGTGTATGCGAAATCAGGTGCTTCCGCGTGTTCCGAAACCTTCAACCAGAAAGACCTCTTGTTGCAGGATGTGTTTGAAATCATTTTTCAATTCGGTGACATCCCTGTCATCTTGGCCGGAGATTTTCAGGTTGAGCCGTCCAACTACCCCTCGGTTGCAACTGCGATTCACTTTCATAGGTGGCAAGACCCCTTGGTTCAGGTCGATGAAGATGGCAACTTGTTTCGTCCTTTGACTTTTTCCAGGGATGGTACATTCACTGGACATGGTGACTACTGCACTTCCATTGATGCCATTCTGGTTAACCATGTTGCCTTTGCGGCTTTGAAGTCCATTCAGGTTCTTGCCGTTCTCGATGTGCAGCACCGACCGATTCGTGCCACATTTAATTGGGAACCTATCACACAGTGTGGGGATGTTCATGTTAAATTTGCTCCTTTAGACACGAGTTCCCTTCCTCACCCAAACCATCCTGACGCTCACGGTGTCAATGAGAGAGCCCAGACTCGCTGGTCGGAACTGTTTGCTTCCTGTTTTTTGGAATCTCAAGATGCTTCATATATGTGGCAGCTTGTCAATCAATTTTGTGTTGAAACCCTCACGGATGAAGGGGCTTCTTGGGGCTTCTTGGGGCTTTGGCAAAAGAGCAAGGGGTCAGCTTCCTGTCTTCATGCGAAAAAAGGTTTGCCCTGGTCAACTTCCGTCGGGTATTGCCAAGACCCTCAAAGGGTCCAAAATCTTCAACACTTTGCAGCGGCTTGCTGAACTTTTCACTAGGGCCCAGAGATTCTCCAACAAACCGTGTGATCGGCAAATTTTTCACCGTACTGCTAAGCGTGTTTGTGCTGCATAGTGAATTGCAAACGCCTTTCCCCTGGGATGTTCCTCATTTGCCGTCCTTGGTTGAGATCTATGCCAACTGGACGTGGCTTTCTGCCCGAGCATCGGAGTGGGAGCTCCAGAAGAAACACCAGAGAATTAATGCTTGGAAAACCAAACTTCGTCAGTCTGCCACCAGCGACTGCAAGTACATTTTCCAACACCTCAAAAACAAAGCCCGTATAGTGTTGGATCCTCATGGAAATATAGTCTGTCACCCGAGGGAGGCCATGGACTTGATTTCTCAGACGTGGGACTCAGTCTTTAGTGCTAATGTCCTTCACGATGAACCGGTTGAAATGCTTGGGGTAATTTGGCCGTACATGGATCATCACATTGAACCCTTCTGTCTCCCTCCGCTCAGTGGAGATGACATTTTCGAGACCATCCAACAGAGAAAGGTTCATGCCGCGCCCGGTCTTGATGGGTGGCGCACCTCCGACCTTCAAGCACCGCCCAAAGCATGCTGCGATGTTATTGCCGCTTGGTTCAATCATCTCGAGTCGAGTACTGACTATGACCTCCCACAGGTCCTCACACGAGCTAAACAGGTATTCCTTCATAAACCAGGACCCCCTGACCCACTTAATAAGCGCTTGATTACCGCGTTGTCACCTTTGATCTTGGCTTTTACAGGGTCCCGATGTCGTCATTTGCAGAGATGGCAACAGGAGGTCCTTCCGAAACAGTTGTGTGGTGGTATAGCCAACCGCACTATGTCCTCCATCAGTGTCGGCTTGCGAACTGAGATCGACCTTGCGGTCGCCCATGACAAACCGCTGGTTGGAATCAAGCTGGACCAGTCCAAGTGCTTTGATCGCATCCTTCCCCAGTTTGCTGCGGCTTTGTTCCTTGCCTTGGGTCTCCCCAAAGTTGTTGTGAATTTGTTCCTCAAACTCGATCAAGGTCTTGCCAAGCACCTTTCCTACCGGGGATGGGTTTCTGCCAGGGCGGTCACATGTGCCAACGGAGTCGCGCAGGGCTGTAGCTTTTCGTTGTTGGCCATCAATGTCTACATGACTGTTTGGGTTAAATTTATCGAAGTCATTCCGCATGTCGTGGCTCGAGTGTTCATTGACGATGCATACCTGTGGGTTCGGGTTCAACATATTGCAAATCTCCAACTTGCTCTTGGTATCACCGAGCAATGGACTGACTTGTTGGAGCAAAAGCTTAACGCGTCTAAGAGTACCCTGTGGGCTACCACTAAGCATGCTCGTTCGCTTGCCAAAAACACCTTTCCGGCCATCCCTTTGTCTTGTGAATTTGATGTGTTAGGCACGAAAATTTATACCTCCACACGGAAGTCTTTTCAGTTCCCGGAAAGCAAGGTTGATTTAATCTGTAATGATGCTCGTAACATCGCAGCCCTTCCTGTTCCACATGCCACACGTGCCAAGCTTATTGCTCCTAAGGTTATCCCTCAGTGCACGTTCGCTGCTGACGTCTCAGATGTCCCCAAGGCAGCCCTCAACCGGCTGCAGAGCGCCATCGTGACCGCGCTATGGCACAATCGACCGCACTGGAGATCTAAGATGCTAGTGTTTTGTTTCTTGGCCCAACCATGCTTGGTTGAACCCACAGTTGCAAGAGCATACACTGCCATTCGGAATGTTTGGAGACACATCCATGCTAATCCTACCATCATCCAGGTCTTCCAGCAAAATTTTGACGTTTTCATGCGGAACCCACACAGCCTCATTTTTCATTTTGCGCAACTTTGAAGGTCTTTAAACTCAGTCTCTTCCCTGACTTCCGAATTGGGATCGGTGAGGTGTACGGTTTGAGATCCTGTGGGTTGCAACACGTGACTTGAAACCTTTCTTGTATACGATGGGTCAGCAATATTGCTACGAGCTTGCTGCCAAAAAAGCAAGAAAGGACTTTCACAAGCCTACAGGGTTGCTTGACATGTCCCTGTCCACCACTTTTCGGAAACTTCATCAGAGTTCCCCTGATTGTTTCAAAGTTCTTGCTCCTCATTTTGATGCACAAATTGTTGGCTGTACGGTCACCAATGACCGTCGATGTGCTGCGGGTTTTTCTGAGTCAGCCTTGTGCAGATTCTGTGGCCTTACCAAGGAGTCCTTGCAACACTTAGTGTTCGAATGTGGTGCATCCCCGTTGGCCACTAAGGACTTACCGATCCATGAACTCGGCCCGAATTTTGGGAAACTTGGCATAGTGGAGCATCCAGCTGCAATCGCAGGGACCCGTCTGCAGATGTATGAATGGGATGCATCTCAACAGGCCAGCTTTTCTCCGGTGAACGCCACGGTCCATTTGTGGACTGACGGATCGGTCGTTTTTGCCGACTCATTTTGGCTAGCCTCCGCGGCTTATGCAATTGTTGACAAAGACGCTGTGTGCATTGAATGCCAGCCAGTTTTCCATCTTGCCATCACCCCCTATGCGGCTGAACTCTTTGCCGTGCTTCAAGCTGTGGCTAGAACAGCTGGACCTGTTGTGATACATACGGACTGCCAAACGGTGGTCACCTTGTTTGTAGAGTTTCAGAAGTTGGATAGTATTCCACAGTCTTGGAGCCACAGGCCTTGGTGGATGATCTTGTATCGGCTATGGGGTGAACGTTCCAGGTTACATGACTGCCCTATTCGACTGCAGTGGCAAAAGGCGCACGTGTGTGACACGAAACCATTGTCCGATATTTGTGAAGCAGATGCTGCTCCATTTGGCTTGTCAAAGCAAGATGTCATTTGCAACCCGGTTGCTGACGAACATGCACTTTAGAGTAAAGCGGCCATTCGCCCGGAGATGTTTCCTAGCCTTCGTGCGGCCACTTATTCTAGGCAACTGGAACTTGCACGGTTGAATCAAGTTATAGGGTGGGCAGCGCCGCTAACTGCATCGTTCAAGACGAAAGAAGATGCTGAACCTATCGATGAGACAGAATCCTTGCACCGCCGCTTTCCCACTTGGGAATGGGATCCGCCTGTTGCCTTGTTTTCGTGGGGGCCACATTGTTCCGATGATCTTGCCAACAGTGTCAGAGACAAGATCGGTGTCGGGGACGCGCAATCGATTCTTGACTTTTTGCGCTCATTGAAATGGCGGGTCACACCTGAAGACTCTGTTGCCTACGTTGAACTGACCTTTTTGTTCTGCGCTAGGCATTTTTCGTTGGAATCCGTGGCGCCGCCTAACACTTCTTTTTCTGAGGTGCTCAAAGTGGTCAAGAAAGCATGTTCTTTTGTTTTTCACCGCCCAAACCAAGGGCTTCTCCCGGGTAGACATGAGTCCACCCTTATTCACAAATGTGGGCGGGCCATCCCGAAGGGATCAATTTACGGTGCCCGCCCTCTTTTCAAGACTTGTGAGCTAGAGGCCTACGGTATACGGTTACTTCTTGATGGCTGCAGCCAGAAGATTGCTACCTGGGCCTTCGATGTGTCGGCTTGTGTTTCTTAATTAGGTGCATCGTTCCTGTGCAGTGGTTTGTATCGGTCAGACCTGAGTGTATACGATACCACATCGTGACTCGGTGTGCGGGAGATAGAACAGGTAGAAAAGGGTCAACCGTTATTTTCCAGGGAAATTTCAGGGAGTCAGTTTTGGGGCATGGTTGGTCAGATGGCGATATGATGTGACACGAAGCTGGCGTTGTTGGTGCGCTCCGAAGATCATCCGCCCCGGATCCCCGCTCGTCCTTATTTGCAACTCTGGCTAACGATGTTAAAGCAGACCATATGGCTACGGCCAAAAACATAAGGCTTGGATCACACACCCAAACCCACACACGATCCATACCTCGATCCATGGGGTATGGATCAAAAGGTGGGTGTGTGATCCAAGCCCTTGGATCACCACCACCACTACTACAACCACCTCTGCTGCCACCACTGCTACTGCCACTGCACTTGCCACCTGCTGCTACTACCGCAACAGCTTTACTCTTGCTGCTACTGCTACTCACTACTATCAGCAGTATTACCACCACCACAGATTTAGCGGAAGCCACTAGACTCAACTTCAAATTGACTTCCCATTCCAGCCAAAATTAATTACCGGAAGCCACTAAGTGTGGTCACAGCCGGGACTCGAACCACCACTACTACAAACCACTACTACAACCACCTCTGCTGCCACCACTCCTTCTGCTACTTTGCCTGCAACAGCTTTACTGCTGCTGCTACTGCTACTCACCACTATCACCAGTATTACCACCAGACTCAACTTCGAATTGACTGCCCATTCCAGCCAAAAATTAATTACCGGAAGCCACTAAGCGTGTTCACAGCCGGGACGCGAACCCTCAGACTGTGGAAGTGAAGAATTGGAAACCGACGCCTTTACCATTAGGCCATGCAACCCTTTGAGGGGAGGAGCCAACCCAACTAACCCATATTAAATAAGGTGCTAGAACACAATATTGAGGCCAAATAGAATTAGCGGCAGCCACTAAACCAGTTTCAGGGTGAGGCCAAATAGAATTAGCGGCAGCCACTAAACCAGTTTCAGGGTGAGCCTTGCCCTCATCATGCAACTCTCCAGGAACAAGCATTGCTGGTAGGTTGGAGGCTATCCTTGCAGGCTGGAGGTCATCGCATGTGGCTTGGAGGCCACTGCCACTACGGACAGCCGTTTTGGCTTTTGAGAGGCGTCCGACAGGCCCTGGACCCTTGTGGTGGTTGCCATGTCAGAGCCACCTCCACCGCCAGCGGTGTGTGGAGTGAAGAAATGCAGCTTCGGTGTGAAGCGGCCGGCGCTCAAGAGCGGGCACTGGGTTGCTGCTTGCGACACTTTGCGCTTTAGCAGAAAGTTTTTTTGGCTGCACCATTGTTTGTCATGAGGTCTGGCCAAGGTTCTTGACTTGAGTCCACCAGTGCCAGCAAGGAAATGGAGAGCTTCACTTCTGCTGGGCACACACGAGCTTCTCACCACTGCTATGTGTATGTGAGGGGGGCGCTTGGAAGTTCACGACATGTCTAAGCAAGACCTTGAAGGAGGACAGCCTTCTTGCATCTGTGTTTGTTTCCCTTTTTATATCCGTTTTCTTGATCCACGCTCTGCAGAGTGTTCACATGACACTTCAACTGATTTTTGGTGCTTCAGATCCAAGTCAACGCTCATTTCTCCTTTTATTCTTCAAGCGTCCAGGACTCTGTGACGCTCCCTTGCGCGCGGCGGAGCCAGGGCATGCATCTCAACCTGGCAAGCCCGTGCTGGTGGATGCAGCCGTCCAGACGGCTGACTTAGATGGTGGTTGCTGACCTCTTCAGCTTATTGACGCCCGCAGAGCAGCGTGCTATGTCACGGACCTGCAGACAAACAATGTGCAGAAGTTGCTCGTAACATTGCGGTAGCTGCTGATGGAGGCACTGAGGACGCGCATATGGCCAAACGAGTCCTTGCGAAAGCTGGCACCAGTGTCTTCCGATCCAAGCGCCACGCTGAAACGGCGCTGAAAATCCGTTTTGGTCGGCGCCTGTGGATGGGAGCTCAGCGGGCAAAGTGTGGGACGGCGAAGGGCGGACGCCCATCGAAGCCTGCTGTTCAAGCCAAAGTGCGCGCCTATTTGCTTGAGAACTCGCAGGAGACATCTCATTTCAAGAAGATTCAAGGGGCACTGGTGCGCTGCCGGTGTCTGTCTCGCTCTAAGAGAAAGTTGTGGCGCTTGAGTGGAGACATGCAAACCCTCATGAGTTTATCTTTGTGGAAAGAGCACCTGAAAAAGAAGCACCCAGAGTTCATCAAATTCAAGAAAAAGGTGGACATGTGCCCGATTTGCCACAAGTATGACAAGCTTGTTGTGCCGAAGGTGTGCAAGGCGATTTCTGAGGCTTTGCTTCAAATCACCAAAGTCGCACCAGATTATTTCGCAACCTTGGAGAAGATGTGGGCTGAGTGGGAAGCAGCTGGTCAAACTGACCCCGACGGAAAATGCAGCTTGCAATATGTTCGGACAGCAGTTGAACATATAGATGCAACATTGGCTGCCAGGCGACGCACTCCAGTCTCAAACCAGCCCAGTGCAAGGTCCTTCCGTCTTGAGCTGAAGGAAGCAGAAGCCAAAGCCTCCAACCTCTTGAAAGGCGAGCTGCAGACTTTGGAAGCTTGCGAGCCGTCTGGTCCGATTGTGGGCCATAGTCTATTATGAGCATATGCTTTTGTGGCGACTGCCATCGATCTTCTGGAAAACTCATCATGGTCTTCTGTCACTTTTCACTATTTTGGAGAACATCACGGCAAAGGCCGGAACGATGGACAGTTTGGCCTACAGAAGAAGTGGCTGGACTCGATGCCAGCAAGTGTGTGATTGGCACAGTGCCCGAGCTGCTTCGTGCGTTGAGCGAGGGTGCCGAGAGCACCATGACATTGGACCCCCCACCAGCTGGACCAGAGTACAAGATTGTCCATTTTCATCCTGACAAGCCCCCAACTTTTCGATATTTGGACAACAGTGGAGGTGATCTGAAGATTGAGTATACATACTGCCTTTCTTTCCGCCAGACAGGCAACTCCAACTTCCCAGTCAGGATGAAGGCTTGCGTCTACTCTGACAGGTTGTCTGGCCCGTTGCAAGGGGGCAAAGAGTTGGGGGTTGCTGTGTCCACCATCAAGCCTTGTCAGGACTCGGACTGGAGAGCGTCGTACAGGAGAGACACACCCGAGTCTGACCCCTTGCCTTTTGATTTGCTAGCCCGTCGTTTGAGTGCCCAACGACGGGCAAAGACCGGCACAACTTCCAGACGGAGCCCGCTGCTAGAGCAGCTCCGTGCAGAAGAGGAGGCACGGGCAAGGAAAAGCATCAAGGCTCGCAGAGAGAGGCTGGGCTTGACAGCGGCCGCAGCAAGCAGCGAGGAATCATCGTCGGATTCCTCTTCTTCAGAAACCTGAGCTGGTGCGAGTGGGAAAAAGTTTGCAGAAGCCGGGCATTGAAGTGATCCATTGGGCCTTAACGACCAAAACAACCAAAAATTAATTACCGGAAGCCACTCAGTGTGATCACAGCCGGGGCTCGAACCCTCACACTGTGGAAGTGAAGAATTGGAAACTGACGCTTTTACCCTTAGGCTACGCAACCCTTTGAGTGGAGGAGCCAACCCAACTAACCCATATTAAAGAAGGTGCTAGACCACAATATTCAGGCCAAACCGAATTAGCGGCAGCCACTAAATCAGTTTTCGGAGTGCGCCTCCAATCCAGAGCTGAAGCCACCACCTGTTAAATGTCTTGAAAGCCCACTGAGTCACCAATATGCGCGGCCAGCTGATTGCCCAATATGTGGACAGTGGAGCCCAAATTCACAGCGGCCAGAACTTCAAAACAAGCTTGCCGCAAACAGGATGGCTTTGATCTGGGAAGCCACCACCTTCACAGTGAATTGGTGAGAAAGTGGTGGGGTGAAGTGCCACCATGCAGATGTGTTCATGTTGGGGGCTTGGATCAAGTGACTTGTCGGTTTGATCCATAGGGCTTGGATCAGCGCTCTGATCCAGGGTTTGGATCACTCTCACTGCAGCGCGGAACGATCCATACCAGGGTTTCTGGCCACACCCATATCTCGGAGGAGCATTCCCCTCCCCAAAAAGCATGTTTTTTCCGTCTCATGCTTGTTGAAACGTCCCCAACCACATCCAAACCATCCAAAACTACCTCCTGTTACCCAGGTTGCTCAGCCACATCCAACCACCTTCGGTTTCGGATGTCCACCGCCCTCGCTCAGGAGGCTTTGGTGCTCGGCCTGGAACCGGAAATGCGCCGCGTCTCCGTGATCTTCCTCTCCATCCGAGGCCGAAAAAGGGCGGGCGAGATGGAAAAAGCAGGTTAGGGATCAGCAGGTGTTTTCACAACGGGTTGGGACAACGCGGATGGATTTGAGATGGGGTTTTGTGGCTGGTGCACCTGATGAAAAAGTAAGCTAGATGGAGCCCACGAACCCGAATGCACACACGCACTCGAAAGCACACGGCGAACCATTGTTTGACACTCTTATTTGTGGAAAACTCTTGCAGACACTCTCATGCGACACTCTTGTGTAAAACTCTTGCAGGCACTCTTGCAGGAGACGCTCTTGCGGGGCACTCTTGTGGGACTCTTTTGTGGGACACTCTTGTGCGACACTCTTGTTGGACACTCTTGCAGGGCACTCTCTTGTGGGACGCTCATGTGGGACACTCTTATAGGAGACACACTTGTGGTACAGTCTCGTGAAACACTCTTGTAGGACACTCTTGTGGGGCGCTCTTGTGGGACACTCTTATAGGAGACACACTTGTGGTACAGTCTCGTGAAACACTCTTGCGGGGCGCTCTTGTGGGACACTCTTGTAGGGCACTGTTGTTGGTTACTCTTGGCGGACACTCTCGGTGTTGCACCATATGTGGAGAGGCCGCTGCCACTTCCTCCATGGAGAGATCCAGTTTCCACTCCAAGGCAGAAGAGACAAGCCCTACTGTCACCGCCATCACCGAGCTGCAAGAGGCGGCGCTCCAAGCGAGAGAGTTTCTTCCTGGCAGGACTTGGGTTCATGGTGACATCTGCCGAGTCCGCGAAGACGGGTACTGCAAGCTCAGTGCCGCTGGGGCCCATCGAGCAGAAATCATGGTCAAGTTCGACTGGTGAAGAGTCACTTCATTAAGAGTCACAGGTTGTTTCGGAGATTAAGTCGATGTGGCGTCGGTAACATATCTATCCGACAAAACAAATTGGAGAAATGATTCAGAGACGACTGAGGCCTGAAGAAGGGCGAAACAGGGCCAGGATCAGGGGTATTGCGAGATCATGAGAAACAACCTGATGAATGCCAGTTCTTTTAAGTCCAACAAGACATGGCAGACTGCCCCTACGGCATCAGCAAACATGAGATCGACCACAGGTCTGAACATTGGTGTTTTCAACTTTGGCGACCTTGGTCAATCAGGCGGCATTGCTACCATCAGGGAGTGGCATCACTGTGGAGGAGAAAAACAAGAAGAGATCTATGAACCAAGGTGGTGATGAAGCTAAAGATGACTGCTTTGTAGCTAAGTTGCAAATGAAAAAATGTTTGGCATATGCTTCATTGAGCTTTTAGTTGACAGCCTGTACAGGCTCATTTGACAAACACACTATAATCACATGTAAGATGTCAGAATGAAGCTCTCAGGTGGCACCAACTCCAAGGTACAGCAAAAGCGACCCAGGCCTTGGCCACAACCAGTTCAAAACCAACAGCCAAAGCAAGGGCCAACACAGGCTGTTCCACAACAGCAAGAGGCAAAGCCACAAGAACAAGCACCAAAGACAACACAACCTGTGGCTCCACCAGCTGTGGCTGCACCAACTGTGGCCAAAACCAAACAGACAACACAACCTGTGGCTCCACCAGCTGAGGCTCCAACTGTGGCCAAACCCACACAGACTGCTGCACCACAAGCCAGTAAGTCCCCACAAGCTCCTGCACAGCAAGCTGCAGCGGGTCGATATAAACTTCCCAAGAGTTGCCAGGAGTCAACCGAACTATCAGTGCTCTCCGGAATCGTTCACAAGTGAATCTGACGACAGCGGCACCTCACCAAGGTTTCCAACAAGGCCCATGTTCTTTGTACCTCGCTTTGACAATACCGTGACTCAACATCCTATTTAGGGAGCGGCCATCATCAGGAGCTGGAAGATCTCTGGCTCAGATATTCGGCTGCGGAATTAAGCTTTGGATGGCTGCAGGTTGATCAGACACCTTTGCCTCAACTGCTCGAGCAATTGACGCAGCATTTGTGATTTGGACACACGCAATTGGCAAGCATTGTGCTCAAGCAGCTTGCTGACGACATGCTGTTGGGGCGACATTCCAGGCATTACACCATATATATATATATATATATCTATTTAGAATCCCACTTTCCAAGATGATCGGACGGTCGGATACCAAAAGTTACAAGGGAAGTTGAAAGTTGCGCACAGTCTTATCCAAACCGCTTCATCGCAGGGCGGATGGATGTTTCCTGAAGTTATGCGACGATTTCAAGAAGCCAATCATGCAGTTTTATGCGGAGGTCATTGACAGTTTCCAGGTTGAACATCTTGTGGCACACTCTCGAGGCTTCCTCCAAGTCACGCGTCAAGTCGCCAAAACGAGCGTTTCGTACGAGAGTTCCTCCAAAAGTCAAACTTCATCCAGCTCTCCAAAACGAGCGTTAGGTCGCTTCAAAAGTGAAGCGTTTCCAATCCCAGCCCCTCAAAACTCAACCTCGACACACCAATCCCACTGTCACAGCGACATTCACCTCCACCAAACGTCGCGCGATTCCTGGTGCTTGCCACGAAAATTCAACTTCGACACCTCCAACACGTACACGAAAAGTGACGACATGACATCTTCATGTCTTCAGCAAAGTTTGCACCACACCACACGTTTGAAATGATTTCGGCACTTCCTGAGCACACCCACAGCCACCAAAATCACAATTTTAGCTGAGACTTGTCACGAAAGCGCTGTTTCGAGGCAACAATCTCAACCGCAATATCCCACTGCCACAGCAACCTCCAACACCTCCAACAGACCACCCTGCGAATGCCAATCCCACTCTCATGGCAAAGGAAACTGAAGGTCGCACAAAATGCTGCACCTGCGCAGCAGAATCATCCTCCGCACTTCAACATGTTATGTTTCTAAGGTTACACTAAGTAGTAATAATAAGTAACAAGCAGGTAGTCTGGATATATAGAAATGAAAACGAAATGAAAGCAACTACTACTGCGGACCCCCGGCAAAAAAAATACTTTTGAAAAAACTGGCGAGCCTGACCCCCCTTATTACTACGGATCTCACACCACAATATTTCACACACATTTGCAACTTCGCTTCTATGCTTCTATCCAAAACCTCTTCCACAAACGCTATGACAACGTGTCGCGAACAAGACTCCACCCCCAAAGTCCCAAAGTTAAGTGAGAACCCTTCACGATGCATTCGGGAGAAAACATGGTTCCGTCCCAAAGCCGCAGTACCCTGGGCGTTTTTCGATTGAAACATGGGAATTTTTCGTTGGTTCTGTTGGTTTCCTCAAGGTCGGTTCCCCGAGGTCCGTGACGGGACTGCGCGGGCGGTTCTCCGCATGGACGAGTCCCAACGGTCAGTCCATGGGTCGTTTGGGGTGCAAGAATTGGACCGTCTTTGGACCTTCTCTTCATCACAGATGTGGGAGTTTCAGAGTGCAAATCACAGAGGTGAGGTGATTTTGGACAGGAAGAGAAACGTGAAACAATCAACCTGCGAGGTCATTTGGGAGGACATGGGGTTGTCCAGAGTCCAGACCATGCATGAGTTTGCGCCGTTTGTTTGTTTTGTTTCTCCGATTTGTTTGTTTGGTACACACATGGTTCTTTCACGCTATACACCATCAAAAGACCTCTTATAACTTCAATCTGTGGCAGTGAATTTGCGAAATATGACGGAGAACTAGAAGTATCAAACATTAAGTGAAAACGTATATGTAGTGACGGTGTATCCAACGTATCCAAATAACGCCGAACAAACGCACTGCCAGCCTGCCAGCGACTCCCATTCAGTTTTTGGACCATTTTTGGACCCGTCGCACAAACATCAAGCCTCGTGCGCATGGGGTGGCCAGGTTTGAATCCTGGTGGTGTTGGCAAAGACCAGGACGTGGAACGCACACAACTGGTGGTCCAACTGCTGCAACAAGCTACCTATGCCTTCGAAGGTGGCTCGGGCAGGGGAATCCAACCTAGTAGTTTCTTGTTACGTCCGTAGCGATGCCAGGAGCCCCGATGGTAGCGTCACTCCTAGTAGTAAGGCCAGGAGCCCGATCGTATAGCTTAGTCTTCCCGTGATTGCGACCGGCGGCCAATGTCGCTTTTCTTGGTGTCCAGCTTGGAGATGTCCGGGATCAAAGCCAGGGAAAGAAAAAGTGATTCGTTGATGGCTGGAACCTTGCGAACACTCGATGGTGGTGGAGGAGGATCCATGTAAATGGTTGTGTTTCAAACTCTGCCTTCTGAGTGAAGGAACAGAGGATACATGATGATACATGATGATACGACATGTTCAAAAGGGTCCCCACTTCTTTGGGACCCAAGGTCAGGAAAGAGTCCGGCTCCTGGGGATCTCATCGGGGATCTCGGTGGGATCTCGGTGGGATCTTGGTCGTGGGTCTGTCTCAGCCTCTCCATCGAAGGATTGCGGGAGGTTTAGCAAGAAGACCTACGTTGTTAGTGTGATTCTTCAGATTGTTCAAATGATTCACTTCTTGATCGTCCTTTGATCGGTTGGTTTGAATGCTGGTGGTATCAAGCATCAATCAACTCGTTTCAGACTCGCTGTGCAATATATCAACAAGTGGAGGCAGTCAGAGCCGGTTGCATGGAGATTGCAGGAGACAAGGAAAATCGTTGTTCCTCTCTTGAAGGAAGAATTCCTGCAGAACGGCTACCAAACCCTGCAAAGAGTGAGTAATTCTACCCAAGTTATTTTACTGTAGAAGCCACTGCTGGATTCCCCTGGATTGGAGTGTTTTCTTGTCTTATTTGACACAATGCAATGCATGTTAGTTGATGCACCTACCTCTTCTTTTGCTTCTCCCCTGCGGTTATTTTTTCCCTGGCATAAGATCGGATAAGTGAATAAAAACGCAAACATCAATCATCTCACATAAGATGGACACTGTGAAAAAAAACTCGGCCCTGTATAGTTCATCTCACCCCAAAGGAGCAAAATGAGGTGTTTCGTAGCTATCACTGTCACCATCACTTTGGCAACCCAAGACACTTTGAAGCTTCGCTTCTCAGAGGACGCCCGGCAGACACGATTGATCAGAAAAACGGGACGACACGACGTCGGTCTCTGGTTTGAGTCGAAGCGTCCAGCGGTTGAACACGGAGGCAGGCGCTTTCCAATGCTTTCCAATGTCCCGTCGACACGACGACCGACGTCTTGACCTCCATTGGGCGTTTATAACATGCCGTACCCGACTGACGTCCAGTTCGACGTCCTATTTTGACCGACTGAAGCAACTCCGAAACGTCCTGAACTCGGGCGACCTAGTGAGAGCATTCTTTTGATCGTCAAATTGACTCCCAGGGCATACTCTCGGAGTGTTCGGGGTGTTGTGTCTGCGGACCGGCAGGTAGTGTCAACAAGTTCTTGGTGGATGATAAAGGCGCAGGGCAGTCTACGCGCACGTCTGCCCCGTCGCACCGGGCGACGACCCAGCCGATGGGTTGGCAGGGCACCCGGTTTGGAGACCCGTCTTGAAGGAGAGAAACCGGTGCAAAAGCATCAACTTTGTGTGGGTTCACAAGCAAAATCCCTCGATTGCACCCATCCACGTGGCAAGCAATGGCCTTTACGGCACAGCGACAGTTGGTTTTCTCGGCGTCCCGAGTCCCTCGGGATGGGCACAGAGATGACTGATTGTTTGATATTGTTGGGGTCTAGTGAAGCACAAGGGAACTCCCACAGGGCCCACGAAAAAGCTTGAACCCCTCAGGGCAGCACCCTGTGCTGCCCATGGCAGCAGTGTTTCAGGTTGAGGATGGCAGGTGGAGGAGGCAGTTGAAACCTGCACTGTGGCCCCTATTTTGGTGGGTGTGATGTTTGGCAAAGCTGTAGCTACACAAAACGAACATGGACCGAGGTCCCATGGACCGAGTCTTCCAATGGCTTTGGATTCAAGACTCGGACTGCACCGAGTTTGGTCGCTGCGTTGTGGCTGGCACTCTTCGTGTTGAACGCTGAAACACATGTTTTCCGCCGACATGTGAACATCGATGGTGGCTTTCTCCCATGCAGGGATGCTTTTGCTTTGCGGCTTTGGGCTTCCACCCTTGAATCACTACATCGATGATCCGTGCTTTGGCCAATTCATGGGTCCGACGGGTCCGACGAGTCTCCGGGAAGGCCGGCTCGTCAGGGTCTCCATCGGATGACTTGGAGCGTTCCTTCGCCCCCTGGACGTCGCCCAGACGCGACCCGACGCGCCCGAACCGGTCGGGGGTCGGACCCGAATCCGGAGGGCTCCAAGGGGTTCTGACATCATCCCTGGGCGAGGGAGCGGCTGGGAACCGGAGTGTTTGGGTGTAATGTTGAAGACTACACAGAGTCCTACCCAGTCGGTGGATGGCCTGTTTTAGTAGCCAGTCCTCGGGGGATTGGCATCTCCACTAATATCCAGGAGGTGGAAAAGGTTAACCTTGATTCTCCGGGGAAACGGCTCGGGGGTCAGCTAAGCAATATGTAGGAATGGCAAACTTTTGACATCTCATTTTGTGCCATCTGAACATAAAGCCATCCCAAGGCTACCGTTTGACCTCCCACCCCATCAGCCTTCATGGATTTATCAATTTCAGCATCTTCAGTTATATCAGCATTGCCAAGTCCAGTTCTTCACTCATTAAGCCTCGAGGGGCCTTATGTCGTTCAAATTTTGCAGTGTTTGTAGTTATTTTTGTTCCCCACCCTCTCGAAAGTGTGTGTTTCTCTTTGGCAAAAGAATTGAGTTGACATGTTTAAACAAAGAAAACAACAAATTAGAACACAACATATGATACGCATGAAAGTGGTTTTTGCAGAGTGTGAAGAACTAAGGCCCCAAAGAGCTTACCTTTCTGGTACTTTCCCGAACTGGGAGGTACTAAGGTACTCTGGAGGTATAACTGAGTACACGACCAGGACACCCGACCTGATCTCAGCGTTCCATGGTCGGGACACCGACGGTCGGGTCCATTCGGATCGAACCTTGAGACCCACCCAAACGCGACCAGACGTGAAAAGCCCCAAAGCCGGTACCTCAGATTGAGCCGCGTTTGACCATGAAAAGAACCTTTGACACGGGTTTGTTTGTCTAAAACCATGGTTGTTAGTTCGGAAAACACTATTATACCGTTACATCAACGGTTTGGGCCAGGAAGCCTAGGGGCTTTCAACTAAACGCACTCACGCGCACTCACCTTCAGGCTCCGTGCCGTCTTAGCGGCCGCACGCTTCTGTGACACACTGGCGGAAGAGGGCTTGGAGGGCCAATGTGGAGTGGCCACCGGCACTGTGTGGTGTGGCGACTTGGCCAAGAGAGTTTTGGGTGATACACCCCAAACTTTGGCAAACCTGGGTGCAGATCCTTTCTCGAATTTTGTTGGGCAAGTATGGATGGCTGGCAAACCTGGTTGCTTGGTTTACACCTGTTCGATGAAGTCACTCGACTCCAACGATGAGTGTGCAGAACAGTTCACTTCTTCTGATAAGATGAGCCCATATGAGCCCCAGGATTCATCTGGATTCATCTATGCCAGGCTGCGCTTTTCAGGACTCATCTGAACCTGGACCTCACCCTTGCAGAACATGAAGCAGAAGAAGCTCCACCATACTGACTGAGAAGGAATCATGGAGTGACATGATGTGACATAGATGGCTTCTCGGTTTCGGGGGATCACTTTGTGAGAAGAAACAATGACAGATCCACACCTTGATGATGTGGTGGTAGTAGATTGAACCGTTAGATTGAACTGTTAGACGATGAAGCCCTCATCTTCCCAATAGTCCATGTTGTCCAGCTTACACCATCCATTCTTGTTGCACAGTGCGAAACCATGCATCACTCTGGCTAGGAGTGTGGTGAGTCAGCCCCCCTCTCAACCATGATCGGCGACTCCTTCAGCGTGATGGTGTGTACTCGAATCATGATTCACTATGTCAGTCAGTCAGTGGATAACCTTTTAACATCTGTTATATAACCCCTATGGATCCACATACCTTCTCAGAAGCTAATTGGACCCTCCAAGCCCACATAAATAGTCTCCAATCACCTTCTCGGAAGGTATGTGGATCCATAGGGAACTTTTTTGCAACTAAAGAATCGACTGGTGGAAAAGGTTAACCTTTTATTCTCCAGCAAAAACAGCTTGGGAGTTCCACCGCACCCATGCCCACCTCACACTGTGCGTCTCATTCTTGCGAGGCACCGTGGGCAGCACCATCCGGCGTGAGTACACCGTCTTAGGGGACACGGTGAACTTGTCACTCGGAGCGGAGGACCTGCGCAGGACTCACGGTGAGCCGCGGGAGCTGTGTGGAAGCAGCTGCCGGCCAGAGAAACCGTGGCAACCACATGGGTTTTTTTTGAGCGCATGGGTGCCACCCAAATCCGATCTGTTTTAGTTGGACCTGGTGCATCAATGGTGCGGATTCCGGGAAGAAGAATCCCCCCACTGAAAAAGACTCCTTGGACGCTCCAGTTCCAGTCCGGGGTTTTGGACCCGAACCCAACCCTTTCCATTGGCCCGGATTGGGTCTCAAACCCATGGAAATCCACCTATTCCTGGATCTTCCAATGGTGTCAAATTTATGCTGTTCCATCTATAAAACCAGCCAAAAGACTGAAATTTGGCACAGTTGGAGGATCTAGGTTTGTTTCTATAAAACCACAGGACCTCTAGAAGTCCGGGTTCCTTCACACGTGGCCACCGGGATCCTTTGAACCGGGGTTAGACCCTCCCTCCCCACTTCGACCGAGAAGCCACGTCCAAATCGACCAGTGAAACACCTAGTTTCTCGCTGAAAACATCACAGGGACCCTTTACAAAACCCTCTAGGGACCCTCTGTGATGTTCAACCCTCTAGGGACCTGTGGTTTCTATAAAACCTAGTTGTTTCTCCACCTAGGGATCCAAATCCACCGTACCTCAGAAGATACGACTGGACCCGACACTGGCACCTACAGTACATGTCACAGTGTCGAACACATCATCGTACCTGAGAAGGTACGACTGGATCCCTATAGGAACTGGTTTGTAAAGGAAAACAGTCGGACACAGGGTGCCCAAACCACGACTGGTCCATCGCTGAGTTTTCGGGAGCGGATCGGATGAAGGGGAAGATGTTCATGTCTTCCCAGCTGCTTGTTACCCTAATCTACCCTAAGAATCCGGGCCTGAACCAACACGTTGACATCGGGTTTTGAGGGTCCGGACCCCTGCCCAGCGGTCCAAGGATTGTTAGGGTGGTAAGTTGAAGACATGCACACCGGGTTCGCCGGGGTTCTCCCTCCGAGGTCTGCGCGCTTGATGGCGAAAACGGACCGAAACACCGTGCTCGTGGACGCAGCCCCTTGGAGACCGTGGTTCGGTTCGGCAGCAGCAGGAGTCGGGAGGGTGGTGGGTTTCCGAGGTAGGTGGAATTGGTGGGTTCCCTGAAGCAATTTCCCCATGTTGAGAATGGGTGGGCCTGGCTTTGTAGTCTGAAATCGCAAGAAGTAGAGTCACAATGCAGTGTATATAGGTAGAAACTTTCGGAACTAGTTTAGAATGTTTAGACAAGTAGCATCAAGAAGCTAAGTTCAAGAGCTACGGAACTTACAGAGTAGCGAAGTGAACAAATATATGCTGGCCACATAGAACGTCAGTATTTGCAAGATAGACATGTTCATTGGTCATGTTGAAGCAATATGATCGTCGCTTATGAGCTTTCATCTGATACTTCTGCCGTAAGGTCGTTTTGATACTTCTGCCCTTGGCGCAGACCAAGGTTATAGAAAAATGAGTTGGATTATACGAAGCAGTAAATCAGCTGGTGGTTCAGCCGCCGTTCGGTTCAGGCCACAGGGGTGGATGCTTCCCAAGCTGCAGGGGGAAACAACGGGACGCACCCGAAACAATGTGGGCAGAAGTTGTCGGGTTTATAGAGGGTATTGTGTGCAGAAGCGCGTTCGTGTGATAATTCTTTTTGCCGGTTCCTGGGTGTTCATCTCCGGTCCCGCGTGGGGAAGATTGTTGTTTTTTTTCCCCGGTTTCCTGGACCGCAAACTCATGGCAACGAGGAGAAGAACGTCGTTTTAATGAGTTGTTCACTTTGATGGGCAAGACAATCTTTCATGGTGTTTTGTGTGGGTTCAAAACAATTGTGTTTATGCATGTTTTGAGTGTTGCTCCTCTGTGTTTTGGTCTGCTTCTCTTTTTTTGTTCCTCGTCTCATGTGCCAAGAAACCTCGTCTCATTGGCGCTCCCTTCGCGATCTCATAAAGCGTCCAATCGTGGATCATTTGCAGAAAACACTTTTCGGATCTTTCTAGGGGATCGTGGATCACTTGCAGAAGCGTCCAATCTACCTCTCGGATCGGTTTCCCCACCAGAGAGGTAGAACAGGTGAAGAAATGACATTCCCGAGTCCACTCACATAGACCCGGGTCCGTCCTGGCCCCTTGGGTCCGAGTGGTTTCCTCTACCAACCGACGTGGTTTTCAGGGTCCATGGGATCGTCGACACCAGGGCGTAAGTGGTGATTCGGTCATAACCCCAGATCATCCATGTATGACCTATTGACCCACATTGAGGGCTTGGCATATCTTCCATACATGGATGGTCTGGGAAAGGGAACGTCTCCTGGATACCCTTGGTGTTCTCCCCGTAGATGTTATACCCTCCAACAATCGTGGTTACGTGGATTCGCAAGGCCCCTGGAACATCCTGCAACCATGTTCCTCTGCAACCGGAAGGCTAAAAAACAATGAAACACAAATTCCATATCCGTTTTTTTGGAGAGAGGGTCCCTACAAGTCAATCACCTCCAAGTCCCTGGAATTGCTCATACAAGTTCACACGACTCCTCCAGTAAGGGACCCTACCACGGAGACGGAGTTGGCCATTCAACCGGACTCCGGACGGACCGCCCGGGACGGACGGACCGCGGGACCTCGGGCGGGTCCCGAGGAGACCTTTCGGTCTTGCCGGCCGGGCCGCCAGAGACAACCGAGTGAAGCGAGTGAGGCATCGGCATGAAGACTGAAGACATCCAAACCATTCCACACCTATATTTCAAGTGGGGAAAGACATATCCAAACCTTCAACATGAGATATGTGTGGCCCCCCTGTGATTTCATGTTGAACTGTATAACATGTCTCGTAGGTTCAACACGTCTCGTGATGTCGTTTCGGATTTGGGTTCAAACATCGCTTGAAAGAGGATCTGCGGACCAATGCGTTTGTACATGGTCGATCCACAGGAGACAACATGTTGTTGAATTACGTTGAATACTGTTCGGATCTGTTTGATTTCTTAGATTGCTAGTTTAGTTGGAGCAAAGACAATGGACACCATCAAGGTTTCACGCAGCAAAGGGATTATGTACCGATAGTCACCAAATGTTTGTTGGACAGTGTTGAACTCACACCATGGGTGTTACTCGGACAACTCCCAAGTCGATTGTTTCTCGCCAAATGATTACGGAATTGGTGGGTTGTGCCTGGGACGTCCCGTCAGGTACCAAATTGGTGAACGTGTTTTGCGCAATTCAAGAAGAACTGAAAAGGCTCAGATAGAACTCAATGATACTCAATCTATACCTGGACCCGAAACCTGCTAGGTCACCTCCTGCCACTTTAAGTCTCCAAATGCCACCATTTCGGAGACCAGACCTGGAGGGTTCTGGTAGATCTTCCAGCCATACCTCCCCATCTCCAGCCTCACAGCCTTCGATCGGGTAGGTTTGGCCGGACTTCTCAAGTGTAAGGCCCAAATGACGTTTCCTCTTCGGATGGTTAAGGCAATCTCAGAACCTCAGTGTCATGCCTTGCTTCCGCCTACAAGATATCCAAGGACACCTAGGGATCCAAGTACCTTCTCAGAAGGTACTTGGACCCTCCAAACCTACATAACAGTGTCTCCAATCACCTTCTGAGAAGGTGCTTGGATTGTTAGGGGACTGTAACAAAGACCAAATCTCCGACGCATCGACCCAATCGTAACCCCTATGGGGAGAGGGTCATGACACCTGAAGCAAAGGACCAGTCCACCATCGAGGGAGTTGGACCAGTCCATATCGGTAGGTCAACCAAGGTGCCATGACCCCACAGGCAACTCCTTGAGTACGTAGTGTTGTTGCATGACCAACTCCAGGAACATAAGCAAGGTCATTGACTTATAAAACCATGAGCTTCTATTTGCTGGAAGATTAGGACACTGTGAGTTGATGTTTTTTCCGCCTCCGGCTCTTCTACTCGCTAAGGAGTAAGTTGTCCTTTGACTGTTTGGGCGCGATCCACGTGAAAGGCGGTGGCGGTTTCTTCGACTCATCGAATGGGAGTCGAGTCGGTGCTTTCATCGTGGGTGGAAGGACTTTCATCGCAGGTGACTTTCATCGTCGCCAGGTCACCCTTCTTGGGAACCGAACGAAGCGCCTTGAACAAAGGAAACCTTTCCAGTTGGGCGAACGAAGGGAAAAGAACGGGGCTCCCAACGTATTTGTACACCCGAGGATTGGACCGTCGTATTAACCGATGAGTTCCTTGGGTTCACCGGATCACGAACGAACAAGGATCTTTCTCGACTCCAGGGCGCGAAACGTCCGTTCATGACTGGACCGGTGTGGCACCAGGCAACGGATCTGTTCATCCCACAGGTGGAAAGCCACAGGCCACAGGCTCTCTGACCAAGAGAGGTTGAACAGTTCTTTGGCGCCCATCCTGTACCACAGACCAGGGTCCTAGTTCTGGTCTCAAAAAACCTCTCTTGGAAGTTTTTGAGTTGGGCCTTACTACTAGTAACAAGAAGCTACTAGGGGCTCCTGGCATCAGCTACTAGGAGCAATGTTCGCTACGAACGGAGCAAAGGGCATCGAAACGAACGGAGCGATCGGACGCTACGAGGAATTCGATGGTAGAACTTGAAGATGTACCGGGTGTCGAGACACCGGGGGTCACGTGCGGACATCACTAGAAAGCAAGTTCGTGGCCACTCAGTCTCAAGCAGCAACTGCATCACACTCCAGTCATTGCCACAACCTTTGGAAACCCGGATCTGTTCCTGAACTCAAGTCAAGACAAGCAGTTGCTTTCTTTGCCCCCCCTGTTTTGGGGGGATTGATGCTAAGCTGCTAATGGCTGACAGGTTTTGCGGGTCCAATGAACCAGAATGTTAACACCGTCAAGTCACGAGAAAGAGTGTACGACTCAGACTCAAGCGGCTCAATGACCATCAACAAACAAGAAGAAAGAAGCCGACAACACTTCGCTACCGCATTTCAGAAGCTGATTCTACTCTCAAAATCGCTCCAAAAACAACGAAAGACCCAACCCGACCGTCTTTGGAATCACCACATGCCCTTGACGCCCTCGACGCCGAAGCTCCATGCTGCACCCGAACCGAGCAGCGCGGCACCACCCTGGGCGTTCGGCAGCGTCGGCGACGCAGCGGACGCGGAGCTCGCGTCGGACGCCGCGTTGGAAGGCGCGGGTCCCGCGGCGGGTCCCGCGGCGGTTGGAGCAACGAAGCCCCACGCGGAGCTAGGCGGCTGAGGAGCAAAGAGGTCTTGAGGGTTTTTGTTGCAGTTGGAAGCAGCAGCTGCAAGAAGGCGCGACCAAATACGGGATATGTTGAATATTGAGGAATAGTGACTATATGACTATATACTCGATAAAGAATCAATCAAGTGTGCGGGGTGGCGTGTGGCGTGGCACACATCACACACCAGGGTTGCAGAACTGCAAGAGACTCCCCGCTGCCACGTTTTTGGACAAGTGCGACCCTCTCCATGGCAGGCCGGCCCTACAAAGTTGGCAAAGTTGTATTTCAATGGTTTTTAAGGATATGATAGGTCGACCCCCTAGTAGATAGGTAGTAAAGTAAAATCCCTTTCCAAATGTATTGGAAACCGTTGAATTCTATCTATTTGGGGACCACCAAACCTCTTACTCTGGGATCTTTTGGCCCGTTGGAGATAATGGAGATGGTGGCATGGTACCACCTCTCGCCATAGCTGGCTGAGAAAGTTCTTTACCCAGACTAGACACTCCATGAGACTGAAAGACATCAATCTCCAACTGATCGGCAGTCCTATGGCAGTCCCGAGACAACCGCGGGTAGGGAACAAGGGAATCATGACCCCTCAGCCTCCACATAAAATGATACCTCATCCAAGAAAGGACCCGGCCGCCCTTGTTTGTGTTTTTTTCCATTGCTTTTGCAAAAGGGTGATTCTTTAGTTCTCCCGAACTGGGTGAATCCATGTGAATCCCCTCTGGTGAATATATCTGCTCTGTTTCTTTCCAGCTCCATCCAGCCTATGAAGACCACCCGTCCATCCCGCGACCTCGTCGGTCCATCAGATCCCACCCCCGTTGGACCCACCGGACCAGGCGAGTGGCTGAGCGCCCAGCACGGCCGCCTCGTGGTCCGAGACCGTCGCGTGTGGCGCAGGCGGGCGAAGCGAGCACGGCCAGCCGGGTCAAACAGGTGTTCTTGACCATCTAAATGGGGAGGGGATGATGAATCAACAGGCTAGAGGCGGTATCTTCTGGGTGTCCCAGTACACCTGTAATTAAGAGTCCGTCATTAAGCAGTTAATAATGAAATATCCACGATTTTAGAGGTGGAAAGGCCTGCCTGCAACCTGACCATGATCATCCACTAGGCCCCTGGTAAAGGGATGTATACCAAAGGCTACTATAAGTGTGAAGTCTACCCAGACACGACTTTTAGTAGGACTGCCAATATGTGTGTTTCAGTTGACATTGAAACTGGGTCACTGTTTATTCCAGTCCGATGGAGTAGTATTTGGCAGGGATAGAGAATGAACAAAACACTGTTCGTGATGGTTGATTATCTTCGTTTCGTTGAGCGGGTCAGTTCCAAGTTTGTCGAATGGTGCAAAGATACAGAAAGATACCCTCAAAGATCTGGCTTTGCCCTATAGATCAAAGCCAGTTTAGTTACCCAGTTCATGATGTTTGATTCGCTATGGATACCTTGATGAACAACATGGACCGACCTGCTTTACCTGTCATTTAGCTAATGGAAAACCAGGGCTTTGTGTGACTCCTTGCAGCTAGCGGAGCAGCCATGGGGATCTGGGGATGTCTGGGTCGCCCCTATGGAAAGCTTCCCAGAAGATCCCACGTATCCACTTCTTTTTTTTCAGGAACCAGGACTTCGTTCGGTCTGTGGTTCGTGCGTCTTTGGAACCACTGCGAGGACCCTCCGTTCGGGGTGTCCAAACATTTTGGGGTCCTTAGAGGCGAGTCGGGTATCAAGGGGTGTTCGAATTCCACCAGGCTTGGAAGGTCCTGGTGGTGACCTGGCCCTGGAGCTTGGTATCTCAGAAGTTGTACACCAGGTCCTTCAGTCATCGAATTGGGCAAATCCGTTGGGCTTCCCAAGCCTAATGGTCCCCGCTATGAATTCAGATCTAATAAGGTCCCCTGGTCTCAAAAAGACCTCTGAAGCAAACATCCATCAATTTGCTACCACTGACTCACCCTTCAAATCCACACCAAACCCCCTCAAACATTGGCGGGTTTGATGACCGAACCTTCTGTTGAGTCGCCCCGGCCGTTTCCAGTGACTTCCTCTTCGGCCTGCTGTTGGATGCGGAGGGCGGCGCGGAGGGCCAGCTGCGGCTCCATTTGGCGCACGGCGAGGACGGCGCACGTTTTCGGAGCTCTGGGGTCTTCATCAAAAGGTGCATTTCAGACAAGAACTAGGGTGTGAGCAAGTAGATACAGTAGAATCAAGAAACGGATCCGAAGAGTGTGATCTTTGGAACATGCACTGACTTTTGAACCTGAAAAAAATTGCGAAAATTGTTGAATAATTAATGAAGTGCCAGCTTGCAGCTTCTTGGAATCATCTATACAGTTAGTGCAGCAAGACTGCATGTTTGTTTTGAATGAAATTTGAATGACAGGGTAGTCGGGGTGATTAACTGTCTTCAGCATCGAATCGAAGGCAAAGGCACTGGTTTCATGCTCAGCCCAATGTGTTTGGCAATTTATTTCATGTTCTTGCTTTGTTTTTGGCGAATTTATCCCCCCAATGATCATTGCGGAGAACTCTGCCCACCATCGAGTCAAGGCTGATCATAAGTCCAGTATAGACAACTGTTACCTCTCGGCCCTCTCTTTACCCCCGTGTTGAATCGCCATCACCACGACGACGCCACCACCACCATGCCACCACCGCTGCCACATCCGTAGCGAGTGGATCTGCGGCGGTCAGATGATGCGGGTTTCGGAACCGCCAAGGTCCGTGCACCGATCAACGGCCAACGTGGTTTGATGGTTACCTACCAGCGGTCACAAAGGGGTGGTTAATGGAGACCCCTTAACAGCTAAGGGGCTATAAATAGACACCCCTTGGAGGGTCCTGGTACCTGAACTTACAGTTTTTTTTTAATTTTACTGGTGAAATCTAGCAGACTTGTACATGGAAAGGCTTCAGACAGCCAAGAGGTCTACGTATTCAGGCCTACGAAGCGTTTGATCGATGAGTTTGGGGCAGTTGCAAGCAGCCGGAATCAAATAGTACAACACCCTAGAAGTGGAACCACCATTGTTTTAATAGCCTGAATCCCGAAGCACCATTGTTTTACCCTAGGGTTTTATACTACAAAAACCAAATCGTTACCGTTTGAAAAACAACGCCTCGACGCTGTGGTTGGGCGCGCCGGCAAGGATGCTAAACACAAGCAGAATGGGCTGCAACCGGTCTTTTCCTATTTTTTTTCTGAGAAATCATTGCCACAGCCAACTGGAATCTATTTTGATGTCCAGGTATTCGGATGGGTCTTTGAAAGCTTGCAACACTGTATTCAGTCCAGGTTGCGACAACAATCTACGAACAGCGAATTGGTTCACACGTGCCATTGCAGGACTCATACGTCCTAAAAGGTTTCGTCCAAGAACCTCCACCTTCACGTTTCAAAGCAGATCAATTAACATACAAACGTAAACAGGAGACAAAAGACAGATGGAACGCAAAACGGGAGAGGAAAAAGAGACAAGAACGCAAGCATTTGGCCCCCCCTAAAACCCCCGCTGTGCGAGACAACGCAAAACGTGAGAGGAAAAAGAAGCAAGAACGCAGGCATCTTGCCCCCCCCCCAAGCCCCCCCTGTGCGAGACAACGCAACACGGAAGAGGAAAAAGCATACAAGAACGCAAGCATCTTGAACCCCCAACATTGTGTATGTGGCCAAAACATTGGCGGCAGTGTGTCCAAAATGAGCAACAGCAAAGAGTCTGTTCATGTTGACGCAACACAGACATCATTTCGTGTGGCAGGCGTGGGAGAAAATACACTTTCCAAGAGGAGGAAACAAAATATGCATTTCGCGTGGCAGGCGTGGGACGAAATAGACATAACATCGTAATTACAAGGGGGGTTATGTTAGAAAAGTTGCGTCGAACCAGGGCGTCGGAGCCAAAAACAATGATTCTTTGACTTCCAGGGACGAGTAGATGAGCTGAAGAGAGTTCGCTGTTAGCCTTGCAATGAGAAGCGTGAAGCGATCTCTTGGACGCGGAAAGCTTCAGACGACGGGCTGTTCGGGGTGCAGCTTCTGTTCGTTCACGCACGTCATGAGGTTTGGTCGACTTGGCCCTATACGGGCAAGAAAGGGTTTGTCCCGGTGAACCTCGAAAACAATTGGTAAACGAGAACGTGCAGAACATCACTTATTTTGCAGATGTCGGCCTGTGCCAACTATCATACAAGTAGTTCCCGGGCAAGCCGGCGCCGGAAGTTTCCCACAAGAACAAATTGACCTATAGGAGTGTCCCGGTTCTTTCCACCATGCGTGTCCCTCGTGTCCCTCAGTCAGACGCATGAGTGATGAGTGATGAGTGAAGCATAGCTCTAGCTCTAGCTCCAGCTCCACAAAAGCGAACTGGAGCAAGACGTAACTATGATATGATAGCTTGTCTAGACACGAAGCTAATTAGCTCAAATATGTCAACCTCTCAAAAAACATGTTTTGAGGTCCCCAGAAAGTAATCGAAATGGCCACTTTTGAGTAAGCAAAGTAGCTAAAATTTGTCAACCTCTCAAGAGAGCCGGGTGGTCGGGAGACATGACTCAGCTGCAGGGGCGCCACAGCAGCCGCGAGAGATGACTCAGCCGCAAGAGATGACTCATCCGCATACTAAAGTTGTACTACAAAGTCGCCAGTTCTCATCTTCCAGCTCCCCAGATACTCCGCGTACTAAAGTTGTACTACGCCAGCTCTCAGCTTCCAACTCCCCAGATACTCCGCGTACACTGCCTGCCACGACATCTGCACATGGAGGTTCACAAAGTGCTGTGCCGGCCACGACATCTGCACATGGAGGTTCACAAAGTGCTGTCCTTGCCACCAAATCTGCGCTTCAAGAAACTAGTGAAACCTCTAACCACAATGGAGGTACGATTCCGAGCATGATCCGACCATGAGCATGACCCGAGACCGTCTCGCACACGTCGTTCTGCAAAGCTTGACTTGCCAGCTTCGGACCCACCCTTTCTATTGAAAAACATAGCATTATATGATGAGTGGTGTTTGATGAGTGGTGTATGATGAGCGGTGGATGAGTGGTGGATGAGTGGTGTATGATGAGTGGTGCATGATGAGTGGTGTTTGATGAGTGGTGTATTGATGAGTGGTGTATGATGAGTGGTGTATGGTGAGTGGTGTATGATGAGTGGTGTATTGATGAGTGGTGTATTGATGAGTGGTGTATGAACAGTTCTTGAATGTCCGTAACACGGAAGTTTCGTACACTAAACTTCCTTTGATCATCATCCACTGCTACAGGGGATGGGATATACATGGATATATCCCATCGATATTCCAAGCCGCCTTTTGTGAGACCAGCCCTATGTGTAACATGTTGAACTTCCCTGATCACCAAATGCCACGCACAAGTAGACAGTACACAACTCTCCAAACAGCTCCAGCCACAAAGTATCCTGGATAACACAGATTCTGTGCATGTTCCATTGTGACTGGGCATGGATGACGGTTTCAACATGACATGACGGCAAAGCCAGGAATTTCTTTCTCATCGGTACTAGTTCCGATTAGGTCGTGGTCATCCTTCAGGAGCTTGCGTTGAACACGCTCCTTTCCACGCGCTCCCTCCTCCTCTGGCACACCATCCCGGAGCTGGGCGGACCTTTCCAGGGCGACTCTCGGCGAAAGGCAGGTGATCGACCGGTCTCATCACGTCGCGGTCGGCCTGATGAAGCACCTGAAAGCCACGCCGTCGCCGTCGATCGCGGCTCCGATGTTTGTTCAGTTTGAGTGGCCGTCGTCTCCCGTTTTTCACTGCGGGGAAGTCGCTTGGGACGGGGAAAACGAACCTCCGGAAGTCGGATTTGCTGCAGAAAACACCCACCGGTTGCTGACAAAGATTGGCTCACAAACAAGTCATAGTGTAACAATCCAGCAGGTGCGTCCTGTTTTGTAAGGATCGGATCAGCAGATAACATCAAAACCCATCGCTGTCTACCTTGGTTGCCTAGAATCACCTGTGCCTGGTAGTGGCCCAGAATCACTCCACTCATGAATCATAGACATAATTACAACAATATCCCGAATTGAACTGTTGAATTCAACAGATGCCTTCCAAAACGACTTTCCAAGACGCTAGAGCAGTGAATTTATGCGTGGCCTGGGTCCTTGGCCTGGGTCCTTAGCCTGGGTCCTTTCCACATGGTGACCAAGGACACCTGGGACCGCACCTGGCCTGCAACGGGTCGCGTGGTCGGCGCCGAAGAACCATCGACCCCTCTCGGTTCCGATCAGTCAGACCAGTCGTTAAACAAGGCTCTTCCAACGCTCCGCATGGGACCAGTCGTTAAGCTCTTCATGTGTTTGGGTCATTAGTTGGACGATCCGATCCAGATTTGGAGGATAGAAAAAGAGATACCAGCACCTTCCAACAGGTCTCCGAAATGGAGGGTTGTTGGGCCCGTGCCCAGGTTTCAATTGGTGACCTGTTGGAGGTGCTGGTAGGAGATCAGTGACAGGAAGATACATGTGTGTTTTTGCTGGCCACACCTGAGTCCTTGACCATCGCAAAGGCGCTGCTTGGTGAAGCAGAAATATTGACAGCGATCATTGTTTGGCCGCCCCATTTTGACAACGATAGCAACTTCTTGCAAGACTTTTGGATATTCAAAGAGCTTCACCTCCCAAGAGAATGCATTTCATCCATTTGTCATTGGATAGCATGATCTTTCATTGACATGTTGCCATGCTTCAGCCAAGTCCGTGGGTGAAATACATGCATCCTCAATAGGTTGAATGGGCTGCATCAGATTTCCGTTGTTTTGGCAAACATTTTGTTGCCATCTGTTTGGGACTTTCCCAAGACATCCCACATGTTCAAAGTGGGTGCATCCATGAGAAGAGAGCCAAAACCCATCCAACACCAAAGGTACCAGCAACGCTTTACACCCTTCCACAGAACTTGCATACCTTCAGTGCAGATGGTGATTGGTCAAACTTCGACAATGCAGGTCGTCCGTTGCCAAACCGTTTTTGGTTGATGCTATACCGGTTACTGCTCAAAAAAACCGCACACTCCGACCCGCGGATCCCGCAATCGTTGGATGAAGTTGGGGTTTTGAAGTCAGACGTCTCCCAGACTTCTGGAGTCGGTTCCGAGGAGGGTTTTAAACATGGCCGTGAGCTCCCAAACACCATTCTCCGGCTGTTTCAGACCCCAAGCAGCATAAAGAGCAGCGGAAGACTAAGACTCAATGTGGTCACGAGATACTTGGTGATCAATGTTGGCTTCTATAAAGCAACTTGAATTCATTCACCGCAAGCACTCACCCAACTAGTGGTTTGGAAGTTGCAGCTTTCACCGGCTTCTACCCGAACCAGTTTGGGACCCTGCGATCTCTCGTTAGGTCAGGACGGTTGATCCCTGCGATCTCATCAGCCTTTCAGGAAGCGCGCAGGTCGGGCGAAGCCGCGAGCGAAGCCGATTTGACATCGTTCTCATCGTTTTAAATAAAATGAACGAAGCGACAACCCGGCCATAGCTTCCCTGGGTTTGAAGAGCTTACCAGGAAAAGGGGATCACCTGCAGGTCACCACGATTTTGTTGGAGGGACTTGGGATGTCCAGTCGTGTGAACGTGTGAAGTCGTGATCCCAAATGGTCAAAGACCTCAGTGCTCAGTTGGTCTTCAGGACCCGGAGACTGGATAGGTCAGAGGGTCAGACTCGTGTGACCAGGACTTTCCGGTACCTCTCGTTTGGTCTGATGTGCCTCTGTGAAAGTCCAGAATGGTCACTCCTTTTGCCTAGTTCTGAAGGTCCAGCTCCTGAAAGCCTCCATGAAGCCTTTGTTGAAGTGAACGAGAACCCAAAGAAAGCTACTCATCTTGGGATCCTCACTAGGGGTGTTTGGTGTTTCGGGTTTGGGGTCATGGGACAAGCGGCTTAGCCAGCAGTTCCATGTTGGAGTGGGTTGGCTCGTCGTATCACAAGTGGGGCACCGAGGGGGGCTCGAAGTTCGGCGCCCGGACCTGGAAATCCTTAGTGTTGGTATCTTCACCACTGGTGTTTGGGTGTTTCATCTACAACGGGCCGGACGGGCGAGTTTGGGTCTGCGGCCGGACAGGCCTGGCAAAGCTGCTTTTGAAGTGGTGTAACACCATGCAGCACCATGTTTCCGCACCTCACTTTGACCATGAAACATTCCCAGACTAATCCATCAACTACACGGAAGATTAACTTGAAAATGGACCAAACTGGAAGACTCTTTAGTGTGAAGGGTCCATGGTGGGTCTCTTAGGTTGGAGGCCATCGCTCTTAGTTTGAAGGTTCCATGTGGGTCACTTCCCTGGGCGGTCGCTCCGTTGTCGCAGGCATTTCCCTGGCCTGGCACAAGACCTCTCGCTGCTGGACTTGGCAGCGCCCCCGTTGCGCCGGAGCATCGGTTTTTGCACCACCTGTGTCTTGTCTTCTATTTCTATTGGAAACAACCATTGGACAAAAGAAACAGTATTTTTCCATATTTTTCCGATTGTTCAAGATATGTTCAATACAAAGTTGTTTTTTTGCCATGGTGTCCAATGTTTCTGCCAACGGCTCATATGGTATATGATCTTACCATGAGTCCGATGAGTCTGGGGAGCGCGGAGAGAATACCGTTTGGGCAAGGCGTGTTCCCCTCTGTCTGCCCTGTGTCTTGGGTGGTGTGCCGAAGGGTCCCGGAGTGTTTTGGGGGCGGGCAGCTCGGCTCAACCTCCCAGGGAACAACCGGAAGTAGACCAGTCGACCCGGGAAGGGCCAAAAACGGTGGTCGACACAAATACGCACCCCGTGTATTGGACACCAATCGTGTGGATTTCATGGGGATTTCTGCCGTTCCACAGGTCGTTATGGGACCGCTTCGAGTTTATTGCTTTGAACAGCTTCAAGGGTTCGAAATGGTCTGGAATTGTATTCTAGTCCTGGGAACAAATGTGTGCCTTTTGCTTGATTGTTTGACCAAGATGGATTTTGGGGTGCGTGTCCTTTGGAGAACACTCCACTGGCCCAAGTGCACAGATAGAGACAAGTTGTAGTGAACCATCCCTGCTCAGTCAGTTTTTTCTCGGTGTCAACTACTTCAATTGTCTTTAAGGCCCCAGAAGGGTCATCGACGGTTCATGGACCTCTCCAAGAGGGCAGCGGCTGAGGCAAAAACCGCTTATGGCAGCTGCGAGTGGCGCTTCCCATCAATCTCCTCTACGCGTGGCCCTTCCGCTTGTCGGTGTTGCTCAGCGCCAAGCATCGCTTGAACATGCCGCACCGGGGGGGCGGGGCGGCGCCCGGGCCCGGTCGGACATGTGTTCATTGAGGTTGCGGGGGTTCTGCCCACCTGGATCGCAGGTGGACTCTATTTATACCATATATATATATTATATATCATCCAAACACTCCATCCAGACTGGACGAATTTATGCCACCCGACAGGACCAGGTGACCAAGTGAAGGTTTCGATGACCATATGACCCACCCCTGGGCTTCCCACGGTTTCGTTTGGGGTGTGGGAGTGGAACTGAACCGTGACGAATCATCGATTGGTTCCTCCTGCAGTCGGACAAACGGGAACCAACGGCGTGGTGAGGTTTCACGAGAGAGGATGAAAGATGAACGACAGACGCTCCATGGGACTGCCATATATATATATATAGATATATATGCCTACATTGGGGTGGTTTGGGGGGTCAATGTAGGCATATATGCCAGTCCCATGGAGTGTTTGGGAACGACAGGTGGGAAGTTGCGCTCACCTTTAATTCCAGAAATAAGAACATCGGGCTTGGGAGTCAGAACTCTGTTGAAAAGTCTGACGAGGCGTTGCGGAAGGCGTGCTTGGAATGCTAGGTGGCAAAATGGGAAACTCGCTCATCTCCAACCCCCAAACACGCCATTGGTCGTGCAGTTGCTCAAGTCGGGCATCTTCAGAGACTGCCCAGACGCTCATGGACCCTCATATGGAGGGGTCGGGGGTCTCAATTCCCTACAATGTTCAGGGACCGAGAGCTGTTTGGAGCGTGGCTGGGACAAAAGGTCGCCCTTTCCTGCAGAACACGGGTCATGCCCCCAAAATCACTCAGTCCCTGTTCCGCGCCAAAGTCTCTCCGCGGCTGCTTCGGCCTCCAGCCTCTCCGAGGACGCTGCACATCGTCGACTTCGGCTCCGACGGAGAAGGCGGGGAAGGTGGATGAGAAGCCTAGGATCCCTACCAGGACCCGAAACCTGCCAGGTCACCACCTGCAACTTAAAGTAGATCTGCAAAGGTGTTAGAAGGTGCTGGTACAGAAACTGACCTTATTTTAATTACTGGTGCTGTTCGTGAACCTTTGCCCACCCATACCACCGAGCATAGTCACTTCCAGACTACCTCTTGTGGCGTGACGCGTGCACCCTAAGGGCTGTGCACATCACCTTTCACAACTGGAAAAACACGATGGAGGTCAGTTTGACCAGCTGCCTGGACGGTCAGCCTGGACGTCGGGTCGTCACTGTGAGTCTTCATAGCTCCCCTCACCCAGGGACTCTCAATTACCTGATCCAGTTGTACCGAACCTCAGAAGGTACGACTGGACCCTCAAAACCTACATAAGAGTGTCTCCGTCCTCACCGTACCTGAGAAGGTACTTGGATCCTTAGGGCACCTTTTGGCGGGGCTTATTGGGAGATGTTGCCTCGGAAAACAAATATCGGTGGATGAAGAGAGGGTTCACCTGTAATTCATGGATGGTTTGGGATACTTGGTTTATCTTGAGGTTTTTGGGTGAATTGTATGGTGTACATTCCCGGTTCCTGGGCAAATTGGGAGGCACAAAGAATAACAAGTCAATCATGTCAAGTAGTTCAAGTGTTTCGCAGGTGTCCAAGATCACAAGAAGAACATCCAAAGCCTTTTGTTTTTGGGTCGAAATGAAACAGAATGAAAAGTTCAATGTTTTCCTTCCGGATCTTCCAGTCATAACATATGGTTATATTTTGCTATTAGGAGCGATCGGACGCTACAATCGGGGCTCCTGGCTTCGCTACGAACGGAACAAGAAGCTACGATCGGGGCTCCTGGCCTTACTACTAGGAGCAAGACGCTAATAGGTCAATATATGTTAATATAATTGATATATTTTCCTGAGCCGTTCCTCTTTCACCTACGGATGTTTGTAAACGGTTTTTGCGCTTCCATGCTGACAAGGTCCAGCCGGGGGCTTCACGATACCAACCAACCGAAGAAGCTCGGAAAAGACGATGAGTTCACAGCTTCACGAGCTTCACCGAGGCTTTGCCTCCTCGCACTCCCAACCTCGCACGTAGAGTCCTAGGGCCCCGTTTCGGGTTCCAGTCGTATCTTCGTTTCGGTGTTTGGGTGGGTGAGGAGGTACTTTGGAGCCCAAAAGGGTATAAAGATTATCACGATTGTAGAGAAAGGCTTTGCCTCCTCATCCACTGGTAATGGGATATACCATGATATACCCAAGAGCCCGGCATCAAAACCGGACTTGTTCTGCCGTTTCCCTGCCTCACCCTAACCCACCATACTGGCATATGCCTAAACTAGATTGACCCCTTATCAACTACCAACTTTGCAAGAAGATTCCAGCGAACCCAAATTATACAAGGGGTTAATGTATAACATTGTATAACAAAATAACACAAGGGGTTCTTTGGTTTTAAGGGTCTTTTTACCAAAGAACCCCCAGGAAAACCCCTTCTTCTTCGGCCGCCTTGTATCCCCACAGTCCCGAAAGACGGATCCAACCGACTTCACCATCCGACAGGTTTTTCACGGCCGAATGTCGCCCATCCCAAATGTACCACAGACATCCACCTATCCGCAGAAGCTGAGATCGTTCTGGCCTCAAAAAACCTCTCTTGGTCTGTTCAGGAAAACCCCACGGAACATCACCTCAGCCGGGCTTTCGATTTCGGTGCAGCTGGGATCGAGCTCGTTGCGGTGACGCCGCCGTTGACAGCCAGACACCCTGGACTTTCTGCTGCGTACCTGCCGTGTCGCCCTTGATGCTGGCCTTCTGCGGGTGTACCGCGTGGAACCGCGGGATGGCGCCAGGCTCTTCCATGTGGCATGGCCAGGGTCAGGGTCCACGTACTGTGTGTGGTTTGGGAGATGGTCGTGGAGCGTTCAGAAATTTGGAGCGTTTGGAGATAGTTTTGATGTCCGCTTTAACTTGAAGACGTTCAGACGAAGATGCGTAAACATATTATTAAATACTGAAGACTACTCAAGTACTTGATACATAATAGAAATGATATACCAAAAACTAGTAACATGCAATACCAATTCCTAAGAATTAAAGATCATTTCAAACAACGCGACACTCCATGTCTTTTCGCTCGCGACATTCCACGGGAGCGGGTCGGTGGGTTGCCGTTTTCTCCTGTGGGTGGGACAGACAACCGTCCGTGGCAAGGAAGTCTGTAGATCATTTGAAAAAAATATCTCTTTTGAGAAGAACTTGACCCAGTTTCTGTGGATGATTTGCTCCAGCAACTGGAGGATTTGCCTGGTTTGGGACGAAATTCAGGACCAACGAAATCACCGTCTTTTTGCGAGAACTGGATCCAGCTTCTGCGGGCTATTCTTTTTGCCTTCATTGAACCCCCTTTTGAACGTGGTGAGGTCGTTCCACTGAACAAAGTACGCCCTGGCGGACTAACATGGACCCTGAAAACCACTGATTGGTCTGGTTGGTAGAGGGTACATGAAGAAAATACTCTTTCAATTGGCCATTGTCAGGGTCTATGTGAGTTTTCGGGAGTGTAGTAGACCGTTTATCAATTCAACAAATGGTAAAGCCATATTGGAAAGGGGTCATATAAATCAAGCGTCTTCGTGACATATATAGGGCCCCCCAAGTCAAGGTTCAACTGCTCGAGACTCGAGACACGACCTGTCTGGGACTGCCATAGGACTGCCGCCCCATTGACCCCCAGTCAACCACCCTATTGGGTTGGCAGTCCTATGGCAGTTCCATGGAGTGAGTGTCTGGGTTTCAATTCCTGGATTTGTGGATCGGGTGATGAACAAACCGTTTCCCTGGCTGTTCGTCCTATGGAGTCCTATTGTTCGGCTGCCTGGACAGCCAGGTCCACGTCTTTTCCCATCAAACCATCTGGATTTTTTCGCCCCATCGCCTGCCTCATCAGGGTCCCAGTTCAGACTCTCATCTCAACCTCTCTTGGTAGCGATGCCAGCAGCCCCTAGTAGCGAACCTTGTTCTGGGGAAGATCGATTTTCGTTTTGAATCAGCCAAGCCAAAGGCCTCCATCGCGAAGAACACCGCCCACGCGGTGGCCGACGAGGCCAGGTTGGTGACAGACCACTAAAGCCCTCCATGGGACTGGTATATATGGGAGTTGATCTAAAGGGGCATGTAAGGAGTTCTACATGAAACGATCTTTCAGATGGTGTACTTTCTACATGCAGGGCCTGGGTTTTGCGAAAGTGGATCACCGACGCGGTCTTCCAACTACTTGAAAGAGCTGAGGTGCCACCCGTGGGTGTTCCTCCCGTGACTGGTGAAACTGGCCGGCTCTTGGGACGTTCGCCATGCACACACGCTGGCTGCCCAGGAACATCGGTTCGCCATGAAAACCCGACAGCTGGGTTGTTATTTTTTCCACTCAAATCCGACAGCTGGAAGGTTTGGGTCACCTCTATGTTCCACGGAAACGGCTCGGGGGTCAGAGGTGTTCTTCACAGACCTTGTTGAATCAGGCAAAGGAAGCAGTGATGTTGGTGCTTCCCAAAATGTAGTAGCTGGGACTTTTGAGCATGACTGCAAATGATCGGCGTTGTTGCGGTCAGGCGAAGTGGTCCTAAGACATGTTTGTTTTGCCGACTCCTGGTGGGTGGTGAGCGTGCACAGGGCCTTCGTCACCACATGCTTACATGGGTTCGTAAAATTCACCCAGCAGCGTTGCGAACGCCAAACGTTAAGCCAGTGACCAAGTGACATTCCACCACAATGTCGCACTTCAGGGTCAAGGCCATCTACCAAACTCGGGTCAGGTTTCTGTAGGTTTCTGGCCCCAGCTGGCCTTCTTTGTGGTATTCCACGATTTTTTGTCGAATCGATTTGGAAGTGTGCCACGGTCTTGGACAAGAATTCCAGGACGGTCACGAAGTGGACAAGAACATATGTGACTGCGTACCTTTAGAGTACAATCTCCACAGCCCATGCCGATTGTTTTGACATCACAGACTTAGACTAGTTTTGAAGCGGCATTGTCCTGATCCAAACATGACCAGCAAAGCCCACCCAGTCATGGAGAACCTTTAACCTTTTTGGAGAATTGGTGGACCCACTAGAGTCACTAGAGATGCACAGGCTGAACAAGGTTAACCGTTATTTTCCAGGAAACTGAAGGGGGTCAAGATTTACATAACGGTCAGCAAACGGCCACATCAACATGACATCCCCAAACGGCCACATCAACAAGCCCATCAGCGGCAGCAGATTCCCTTGGCTTTGTTTAAGGTTCCGACATGGCAGTCCCAGACGGGTCGTCGTGTCTGGGAACGTCATGCGGTCGTCGTCGTTGATCAGGAGATCCTGGTGAATGTCGATGCCGACAACATCTGTGGCCCTGGCTTCATCGAAGACGTGACCCGCCGATTTGAGAGACTTGGCTGGCGCCGCGAAGACGGGCGAAGTGGAGGACGAGACGCGCCCCCCCGTTGTCCGGAGGATTCCCAGATGGAGCCGAGAAAAGGCCGCCAGGGGTGGTTGAAAAGGGGTCAATGTAGGCATATGTTTGCATAGGCATATGTTTGCATACTCATGTATACATACACCAGTGAGCTTGGTGGCAATCCACAAGTGTTTTGAAAGAGATCCGTGGGCAATTGTAGACGACGGATTTGTCCCACAAAACCTCTAGACGGTGAAGGTTTTGTTGGTCACCATCGGTCACGCATAGTCGGGGCCTGAAACACGATCGGCCCTATCGGTGAGCTGTGCAGACCTCCCTCGTTGTGTGGAGACCGTTGTGTGGGACCGAAACAGGACGTCCGGGACGAAGGGACGACTCGTTCCGGACGAAAGCGGAGAGAGGTGGACCGGGGCGACGGGTGACGGGTCACCGGTGGTCTTGACCGTTCGTTCTGAGAAAGCTATAGATGTAGCACTAGGCTTTCTAGACCACGAGGTCAACACTGGTGTGTCGTGTAAAATCCTGAGTAAAACAAGGTTTTTTTTGGTGAAGGCTATTGAAATGAATGGTGGACGGAAGGCTAGATGTAGGGAGAATATAACAGGACAATCTTGGCCCCCATCTACTCCACGTCCAGTGTGTCCGTTTGCTGAATGGAATCGTGTTCCCGGCGCTATGCCACGAGATCTGATCGTTGAGCCTCAGTAACTCCCCTTTGATTTGTTTGTTTTTTGGCTTCAACCCACTACAGACTACAGTCATACTTCCAAAAGCTGAGGCTCATTGGACTTCTTCGAATCTTGCGCAACCCAGTCCCGGCCAGTCCCCCTGCGACTAGGGTTGACCCTTCCGCAACAGACACCAACAGAACATTGACCAATGTACCGGCTTGTCCAGCTGTTCTTCAGACCTGAGATAGATACCACCCGACTCAGGCGTGGAGTGGAAGCGCTTCATTACAACACGGAGCATGTCACTGGGACCTGTGGTCGGGTCGTGCTCCTGCAGAAAGACTTCCTGTTTCTGGGCGGCTACGACCAGGAGAATCGTCGCAAGTGTTCATCATGGCAGAGTCGTCGGAAGGTGCATTTAGAAGTGATGGTGTGTGTGTGTGTGATATGGCTGTGGGTCTCAACCCGTATCCCCAAACCAGGGTAGGTTGACGGTTGACCTCCTCTTAGGTCGTCCATTCTCATGTTTCCTGGTCAACCCAGGTAGCCCGGTGGAAAGACCCACAGTGGACTGTTGATGAAGCAACCCCTGCCCAAGCGTGGAGATGTAAAACCATTCTGGGCACAAGGTTGGGTGATAAATCAACCCGTTGCATTCGCGTGTTTGGGGCATGGCAGATGTCGTTGGTCGGTCTCGGTCCAGGGGACACCCCCCCCAAGTCGGGCCAGCAAGGTCTGATCCTCGCCAAAGGCCCAGGCCGAAGGCCTCTACCTTCAGGGTCCGCCCCCAACCGCCGACTATAGATATGTTTTTTGAACCTCGCAGGCCACCGGGGAGAGCGTCGAGAGACGCACTTATGTGACACGAGGGTTAAGCAACTCCAAAGACATGGTGACACGGGTTTTCGCAACCGTGCGTTTGTGATCGCAAGTCGCACCTCGCCTGCGCTTTAAGCACTTGTTCAAAAGTGCACATTATGCGAGGGACGACGGACCGTTATATCCACTCATGTTTCTCCTTAGTGCTTCAAGCGGTTTCGTGCTCTGGAATTATGCCGATAGATCCATTGGAAGATTCTCTCCCAGATCTTCCCGTTCAGGGTTTCACCCCGACGTGTCTTCATCTCTGTCGCAAAAACTTTTTCAAGTGGTGCCAACATCTGTCAATCTGCTGTGTACCAGCGAGGCGACAACTCTGTGCAACCCTCACAGGCTTGCTCCATTCGCTTTTGGAATGGACAACAGATCTCACCTTCAGTTGTTGTGAAGCCGATGACAATGTTCTGAAAACGATGATAATGTTGCGAAACCGAAGATTACATATCGTGAAAACATGTGAAAACGATGACAATGTTGTGAAACCGATCATTACATATCATGAAATCGATGAATGGAAGCAGAAATGGCAGAAATCGTGCATATACATGTACAAGAAACACCGAAGATGTGACAAAATGTGAACGCCTCCACGGTTGTGAAAATCCGTGTCACCAAAGACATGGTTCTAAATCTAGAAAATACAAAAAAATCAGCACCCCCTCAAACGTAAAGGCTGGACCCGGACCCTCAAATAGAGAGGTGTGAGCCAGTTCCTCTCAGGGGCATCAGAGTGTGACCTCATGAGCGTGGACGCTGAAGTAGATCCTGAGTCAGTGGCTTCATTATATCCTTTGGTGGGAACCAGGTTGATGTCAAGCTGGCGCAGGGTATCGCTGATGAGCTGACAGGACACCCTCTCGATCACCAGCACGTGGTTGAAGGTGTTCACACGGAGATGGGGCAGCTCGGAGGCCTTAAAGTGGGAACCACTTGTAACCCGGAACGCGAGGGGAGAGAGAAAGGTCAGCGCGTCACTCTTTGGTTGCAGAAGGCAATGAACGGTCTGCGTAGAGCACCTTTGTTATGGCTTTTAGAGTTGCAGCGAACCATCTATAGTCTTGGTAGGGATGAGACTTTCGTCGACTTTGTTTCGTGTTTCCAGGAACAATGGGGAATTCCCTTTGGTGTTAGTGTGCATGGGACGATGTTTTGATTGCGAGCAAAGATCCCGGAAGCAGTGAAACCTTCCTCAAGAAATTGCAGGACATTTGGCAGTTTAAAAGGACAGGTCAGATCCCAGCCAGGGTTTGTTGGAATTTCTTGGACGAACCATTTATTGACTTCGAGATCGTGAAGGGTGTTTGTATTTTGGGGTTTCACGTAGAGAGTTGTCTTCGTCGGAAGCTCAGCGCTATCGCCGTGTTTTAGGACAACTAGCATGGGCATCTCTTTCCAGGGCTGACTTGGCCTTTGCGGTTGGGTTCTTGAGTCGGTTTCAATCGAAGCCACATGTTCCTGCGGAAGTTTGTCTTCGTAGCTTTCTGCGTTGGTTGAAAGGTCATTCGCGCTTTGCTCAACAGATGCCAGCCACTTCACCTGGTGGTACGCCTGGCTCCAGTTCTTACTGGGGTCGTAGTCGGGGTTTGTGGAATGTTCCGAGTACATCTGGAGCATTGATTTCTTGGCGCAGATGCTGTTTGAAGTGTTTTACTTGATGACAGGAGGTTCCAGCCCTGTCTTCCGCCGAAGCTGAGGTGACTGCCATCATCACTGAGGCCAGCAAGGAGCTTGTTTCCTTGGGAATGTTGGGGATGGCATTCCTCTTGATGAGCTATAGGCATGCCAGCCAAGACCACAGGCAGCGTGAAGCTACACCTGTACAATGACGGACAGGGCGGCGATTTCGATCTCCACGATGGAAGGTTTGCTTCGTCGGGTCATGGAGTTGCGGGCCCACTATGTCAAGTACTTGCATCGGCAACGCCGTTTGACCATTGAACATGGGTCGGGTGCGACCAATCCGTCGGATGGATTGACCTAGACTTGCCGTTTGACTGAGATGTGGGTTCATTTGTATGATGCTGTTGGGTTGGCTCCAGGCTTGTGAGTTCTGACCAGGCGGTGTTGCTTCGATCCGTGTCTTGATTGGCTGATGCCGTGGACGACCCTCCAGCGTGGGCGCTTCCGGTTCGAGAAGGGGAGTATAGGCATCGGTGGCGTTTTCTTGCGCGGCGTGATGTTGATGCTGCACATCGAGGTTTTTGACGTGTAATCCTCAACGAGTTGCTTTTTCCGGATCAGTTTTTCTTTTTGCTTTTGCCTTTGAGAGTTTCTGAACTTGCTTTTGTTGGTGTTTGTCTCCGTTCGGAGGAGTTTGCAAATGATCGGTCAGTTTGTGTTTTGCTTGGATCGTGGTTTTCAGAACATTTCCTTTTTGCTGGACGGAACTCTAGTTGAAGGACATGTCCTTGGAAGCCTTTTTGAAGAGTCATCTCAGTTTTCGACTAAGATCGAAGGTGAAGAGGATGACGGGGTTTTAGGGACTTTGGAGCCTTCGGTTCCGTTTTGATAAGAATTTTCTTTGTGTGCAAATTTTGGTCGTTGATGCATGTGCAGTTTTGAACCTTGTGCAGTTTTTGCAGTCTTGTCGTTTGTGTCTGAATGAATTGATCTGGATGGAAAGCATCCACTTGGAATCGCTTGAAGCTTCGGTGATAGAGATTTTGTCGTATCATTGTGTGTGACTTTTTGTTGTTCAGTTGGAAGCCTTGTCGAATACAGTTTGCTTTTCCGAATATCCGGATAGATAAGAACTCTGTCCTTAAAGGAAGTTGAGATGTGTTGAGAACTGCTTTTCCTTTCCTTGTTTTTTACCTTGGTTTGAGACTCTCTTTGCTTGGAAGATGGTAGTCAATACTGTTTGATCCGCTGCCATTTCTCGATCTCAAGCTTTGAAGCTGTCAGGGCTGGAATTGGAGGCGGGGTTAATTTGAGTTGAGTTTCGTTCTCAAAGAGTTGAGAGGAGAGGTATGAGGAGCTCTAGAACTATAGCTGTTTGGGAGGACAATGAGCCTTTCTCCGCATGCTTGTGAGGGTTTTTGAGTGCAGTTCACTTCAAGTTGAAGGGGTCTGGAGCCACTTTGCTTGTGTGACATGTCATTCGTTCGAGTTTGATGTGCGTGCATCTCCTTTCTCTGTTTGAGATTTCGTTTGCTTTGCTTCCTTCCCCGTTTTTCATTTCTTGTGTTGCGCTGATTGAACTTGCAGGTTCTGCTTTGGGGCCCCAAAGCCCTGTTATAGAGGCTTCGACCCTTTGCGAACTGGAGGGTCCAAGGATCTTTAATCCTTTTTGGAGTGGACCACATCTCCAAAATTCCGTTCTTACCTTAGCACATCTTGGCGCCCGGCTCCTTTCCGTAACCAGTCCTTGAATAACCTTTCACTGTCCTTTGAAGGTTTGGGGACACCCTTCGCCGTTCACACACGGGTGCGCGGAAGTTCCCTTGACCTTCGCCCCTCGCCCCTTTTCCCCATCGATCTCCGGCCGGTCCGCCGTCTCGTTCCGAACGCCGCGCTAGAAGCCGATCGTGACGGGCTCCTCCAGGAGGCGCACCCCATGGGTGCCCAAGACATCGACCTCTACCTTCGCGCCGGCATGCTCGCCGCCCAGCGCCGCCCGCGGGGGTCGCGGGAGGGCTGGCGCCCCGCACGCGAGACGGTCAAGGACATGTCTTTGACGCTCGGAGGACGGGGCCAGGTCGACCCAATGACTCGCCGGAGGACTGAGGAATCGCAGGAGACTGGGCTGGGGGGGCGATCGCGCGTGTTTCTCGAGAAAACGCTGGCGGACCGCCATCCAGGCCGCACAGCCGCAGTTTTGGGGTAAATATAAGTTGTTTCGTACGAATAGGGGGAGGGTTTGTTTTTTGTCTCCAGCTCAAGAGGGCAAGACGCAGAGAGCCACAGGTCTCAGTCTTTTGACCTTGTTTGTCTATCATTGGATGGGATTCTGTGTTGGACCTGTGGCCAAGTCTTTAATCTACTTTGGCTGCATGTGGGCGAAGGCTCTCAGATAGACCAGACGAAACCATAACAGGTGACCTTTGGGTTCAAGTAGATGATCAGCAACACAGCCTTGATCACCTTCAGCAAAGTACCCTTCCTCGAATCGTCTTCGTCCTCGAATTGTCGGTTGGTTTGCTTTCCGCATCTATACTAAGGATGAGCATTGCTATCCCCAACAGTTTGAAGCAAAAAGTGGAACACTGCGCATCGCAGCTCAGCTGGGCGCAGATGAATGAGAGTGACCGGTCCGCAGTGGAGTAGTCTGGTGGCCGTCTCAGAGGTGCAGGTTCTTGGGGTGTGGGATGCTACAAGATGGATCTGGTTCTATTTGCCCTGTGCATTCACTAGTGGCCCGGTGGTGGTTTCAGAGTATATTATCTTCATGTTCAACCTTTATAGTTCCTGTCGGATTTGCACCCGGTACTCAAATGGGAACCCACCGTTTTTTTTATATTTTGGGTAATGGGACAGGGGAGGTCTTTGGCACCGGACGTCCAGGCGTTCGGCGCGCCAGCACGCCAAGACCTTCACCGGAAGAAAGCGGAGCGGTGACTGAGTGAAGAAACGGAGGCGCATCGATCTTGGCGGTGCACTTCCTAATGTCATATTAGATATTGGGTTTCAGAGGTTCGGATGGGACAAAACATATAGTTAATGACCAAACTTCGGGATTGTGCCGTACTCTCAATCCACGATAGTTTCAGGCATTGCCAATAGGTTGGAGGCCATCACTCTTAGGTTGGAGACTATCGCTAGTAGGTTCCTTTTGCTATTAGGTTCCAGTTCTTTGTGTTTTCCTGTTTTCTTTTGTTGTGGCTTTTGAGAAGGTGCTTTCAAATCTGAGGCAACTGGGCAAACTTCCTCGAGAAGCGCGAGCGCCAGGAAATCATCCGAAACAGGCCACAGGGATCTGCTTTGCTGGAATGAAATCTAGCTGTTGTTGTCGACATCCTCCAACGCATTGACTTTGGAGCGAACAGCAGAATGCAATCCGTGCTGACAACTTCACTAGATCATCCATGCTGCTTCGATCCTGCATGTAGGCTAGGCGTCGAAATGCAAACATTCGTAACAGCAGAATTTCCTCAGCGAAACTCACCTACGACGCGCAACTCGGTATGTGACCGTGCGCCCTTTCGGCGACAGGAACGTGCAATAGCAACTTGGCGGGCTGCCAGGGGCTGCCAGGGGCGGTATGTGATGACCATGTGTGGGTTCCTCCGGAGGCCGGGTCCTCGGTGTCTTCTTTCTTGCAACTCCTTTGCCACTCAATACATACAATACGGTTCTTTCTCAAAGATCGTACCACGTGATACCTGAACTGAACCTTAGAGAATGCAGACTGCTAATTACTAAGCTGTTTCCACACCCTAGGGATCAAGTCGTACCTTCTCAGGTTCGCTTACGACTGGACCCTCCAAACCCACCTACATAACAGTGCCTCCAATCACCGTACCAATAAATGTTACATATAACAGTGCCCTGAGAATGTACGACTGGATCCCTATAGGACAGTCAATGTTCCACCGGATCTGGGCTCGGCATGTTCGCCGTTGGCCAGTATCATGAACCTATACTTCGGATAACTCTTACATACTGAAAGGCCCTTGTTGATGGCAGCTCTATTTTCCAACGTGTTCTCTCCGTTGTTTCTTCTAGCAAGTTCGGGTGGGGCCTTCCTGGGCCTTCCTTGTGTGGGAAGGGTTCTGGTTGTAGACACATGTTGTTGATGCCGTGTTCCGATATTTGGAGGGAGACCATGAGGCCTTTGTGCTCCAACAAAAATCTCCAAAAGCTCCGAAATGTCGGACGTCGCGGCCTTTTCTTGATTCGGTCCGGCTCCGCTTGATCTGCCAACTGCCCGGAATCTGAGTTTGGGTTGTCCAGTGAAGCGCATCTACTTCGTTCAGGGCGATCAGACCGTCTACATGGTGGAGCCAGGGACTGAGCCTGGAAGTCCTCCTTCGTGGTTTCAGGAGATGGCCACATGCACCTGGAGGGTGCTCCAAGTGGAGACCAAGGTGTATGGTGTCCGGATGTGTCGGGAAGAGATCCTTATTAATCTGGGGGCAGGTCGGAGGTTTCCAGGTTCAGGTCATTCCTGAAAGACCCATCCTAGGTGTCCAGGCCCACCAGTGCAGCTCATTTGGAATATTAATGTTTTGCCAAACAACCATTGTTTTACATCGTTTTACTAAGGATCTTGTTAAAAACCCCGTCATATGGAGCATTATTGTATTCCAGCCAACTGAGGCATAGTTGACTATAAAGCATGATAAAACCTCTTGAGGTCAAGGGGGTGCTTTCCTCATCAATAGTCCATACCAGCTTCTTCAATGTGACCTTTTAGTATATGGACCCTCATCTGTCGGGGTGCCAGTGCCGAACGCGATCGAACCTCTGAAGCGTACGCGATCGAACGCTCTGTGGGGAAAGACGCTGAGGCGCTTCATTCGGCCTTGAGCTTCATGCGGCGGGTGCATGGTCTTTCTTGGATCCTTCGCTGTTGCGAGGCCGAGAAGGCCAAGTTGTGCCAGCCCATTCTTCAGTTTGGCACGATGTAGGACGGAGTACCCTGTGGGAGGTTGAAGCTGCTATGACTATGACTATAAATGCCAGATGTCAATGCACTTTCACCGCATCACGGTCGAGGTGAAGAGACAAAAGAGTTGTTACTATAGTAGCGTCCTTGCTCCTAGTAGTAAGGCCAGGAGCTCGTAGTAGCGTCCTTGCTCCTAGCAGCGATGCCCTTTGCTCCTAGTAGCTTCTTGTTCCTAGTAGATGTCAATGCACCCAAGCCACCGGAAATCACCATTTTTCACCACACACCGCCACTCGTCAGTCATGGGGGATCGATCGCAGGCATAGTGCAGCCGGGCAGTGCAGCCGAGCAGTCGTCCAGTCGAGAAGGTGCAGCCGGGTCATGAGGTGGGCAGTCGGGTGGATGAACTACGATTCGTCTCGTAGTTCGATGGCACTGGGCACCCCAAGATGTTGTACCCTATGGATCCACTGCCACCGTACCTCAGAAGCTAGACGCCAGGACCCGACAATGGCGCCTACATAAATAGTCTCCAATCACCGTACCTCAGGTTCGGTATGTGGATCCATATAGGGTTAGATCAGATGGGGGTCACCACCTCAAACCTTAGACATTTGTGCCAACGAGGTCCTCTCAATCTGTCGAGGTCCGACTTCTTCGTGGGGTGATCGGAACGCACGGCGCGTTGGGCATGGCCCGGCATGGCGAGTGTGGGATGGTGAGATCCAGGGCAGCTTCCTGATGGTTAAAATTTTGGGGGGCAAAGCACAGCATCATGTGCCAACACCAACCCAAAGGGTTCTTTTTGTATGGTAAACACACGCATGCTTGTCAGGGGTGTGTTTCAATGACTTAAACCCAAACTCCGTGATACAGGTTGTATTTTTGTATATGTTTTACCATTTTACACCCTCCATGTCGGACTCGCTGGCCATTCTCGTGCACAGGCGGGGGCCTGCTGTCCACCCATCGACTGGGACCAAGTCGAGACGAGACCGATGAGGCCAGAATCGGCGCAGACCTGGTGAAGGGAGCGACCCAGAGCCGGAACCCTTCGTTGAATTGCTTTTACATTTGTTGAATTGATAAACGGATATCAACGGTCTACTACACTCCCGAAGACTAGACCCGGGTCGAATGGCCGGTTATGACCATGGTCCTCGTTCCAAAGAATCCGGGCCCTCAAACACATAGGGTTTTGAGGGCCCAGACCCCTACGTTTAGGTCTCGGGTCCGACCCCTGCCATCGAGAGCCCCAGGATTCTTAGGGATTTGTTGAATTGATAAACGGATATAAACGGTCTACTACACTCCCAAAGACTGGACCCACTGGTTATGGCCCACTGGTTATGACCATGGTCCTCGTTCCAACCCAGTCGTTTTCAGGTTCGGCTCTGATCAGTCTCTTCCAGGGTGTTACTGAGCAACTTGCAATGCTGTCTTGTATTACGGAATGCCCACCACAATCTGTGAAGTAGATCGAAAGCTTCCAAGCGAGAATGGCTTTTGTGCGACATCATCTCTTTTGCACGACGTCCAGGACTTTCAATTGACTGCGAAAATGAAGAAAAAAAGCATCCTCACTGCCAGGTCACCGCCATTTTGAAGTCTCCAAACACCCACTGGAGTAGTAGACCTGTAGAGTCGGGTACTAGCATTTGGTTGAAAAAGTATGGAGACTAAGAAGTCGGTCTCTTTTCTAAGAAGTGGAGATGGACTTTTCTGTCGAACAGTGGCCATCGCCGGGACCCTCATGGTCTTCTTTTCGCCCGCGTATCGGTGGGCGAGAGGTGCCAGGCACATCGGGGGGGGAAAGCGGAGCCCCTAGTAGCATCCTTGGTACTAGTAGCTTCTTGTTCCTACTAGTAATGCCAGGAGCTACTAGTAGCTTAATTCTTGCTCCGTTCGTAGCGATGCCCTTTGTTCCTTGTTAGGACGGGCCACGCAGCCTGGAATTCGGGATAGGGAAACAAGATACCTAGAAAACGTAGTAAATTAGCAGAAAAAAACGATCCATTTTTGGAAAAGACAATGTTTTCCAAATGGTGCGTTTGGGATCTGACGGCACGTACCTGAATTTCGGACACAAGTCACCAAATGTCGACCTCACCAAGAAATACCAACATCTTTTTTGAGCCTTCAACATGCAGCTACGAGCCTAAGAACTCACAAATGGCGTTTGGTGATGCAAAACAAAATATACGGGCTAGTATGGGTTAGCACGGGTTCCGTACGGGTTCTCAAAACACAATGTTTTGTGGGGCAGATCGAAAATACGGGTTCCGTATGGGTTAGTACGGGTTAAGTACGGGCTCCGTACGGGATAAATACGGCTACGGTGTCTTATGTTTTCAGTCAAGTCGCCCTCCAAATTCACAAAAAGGCAATGACCAAAACAGATGGAAGAATCGGAAGAATACTCGACATTTGGTGACTTGCGGATCGATCAATGTCCCACGGCACTCACCCAAAAGCAAGATCCGGGAGACACGTGTTTGTTTGTGGTAGCCGGGGCTATTCTTCAGTGTTTTTACCAAAAGACAATCTTTGTCGAGAAAAGACGATGTTTTCCATCTCTTCCCTGGAAAAAGTGATGTTTCATCCAGGAGCCTACAAATTGTTAGTGTTTTGCTTCTCTAGGTTGAAGCGAGAATGGAGAACTGACAGCAAGAACGCCCAGCAGTTCGGAAATCGAAATGGGTTGGGCAATTCAAGAGAAGGGCCATCACAAGTGGGCGTAGTGCACCGTTTTGTTTATCTCTCAAAGCAAACGCGAACCAAACCGACAAGTAATAGCAATTCTGCAGCAAAAGGCATGAGAGGTAGCATCAAATCATATTTGTTTTGTGAGAAACGCTTTGTTTCGGTCCATCATACATCACGTCAACCATCCAGGGTGATTTTCTGGGTTAGGTGCAACCTAAGACCCTCACACGGCTCTCGGCAAACAAATCTTCTGGCAGGTTTTGTGGATTGCTTTGGCATCTGCAAGCCAGGCCAGCGACATGAAATAGGAGTATAGTATAGAGTCTATAGCAAATAGCAGCTCATAGTAGTGCAAATATAGTAATTAAGAGTCTGGATGCTTCAGTCGCACTTGACTTTTTAGACTTCTGCTCCATGTTTCGCTGCAGGAGCTCCGCTCGGATCAAGCGGGTGTCGCTCGGAGGACGAGGCAGGCGCCCGGCAGGTCGAGCGGATCGGGGGGAAGTCGAGGTTGGTGAGTGGAAGTGATTGGAAAGGGGGTCCGTGTTGCGGCCCTATAGATGAGAGATACTGAAGAAAGTGGCTGTTTTCCTTTCTAAATAGCGCAAGTTGTGATGAGCCGGAGGTGTCACTTCACGAATTTGCCCTCGGTTGCTGAAACTGGGAGATTGTATGACTCCAGCGACAACCTGTGGGCGCCCTCCAACTCGCGCCACCTGTTGTTCCACGGCAAAACTGGACCTTTTCGCGGCTTCTTTCAGGTTCTTCCGCGCTGCGTGGTGCGCCTTCCCCGCGGGCCAAGCTTTTCGGCCCCGCCTCGCCGTGCTTGGGCAACCAATGGCGAGTTTATGTTCCACAGAAACTGGGAGAGGCAGTTGAAGAATGTCCATCAAGACATTCTTGTCCATCAAGACATTCTGCAAACAATCAGCTCACTTGACCTGAAATCTGTGGGTGTCCAATTGTTTTCACCGTCTTTTGGAGGGTCAAGATGATTTCTGCGGTCGGAGCGGCACTTAGATCTCCAAAATGGCATCGGGTTCCTTGGCTTTCACCTGCCCTAAGAATCCTTGGACCCTCCATGGCATGGCAGGGGTCAGACCCTCTATGGCAGAGGGTGAAGAGAAGAATTGTGGCGACTTTGTGTTTTTGTTCAACAGCTGTGTGCATCTAGGCGGAAGTTTGGGTTGTTTGTGCATGGATCCTTTTCAGCTGGGCATAGAACTGTGGAAGTCGTGACATCTCTGCACTTCGTCTAGACCTCTCGGTAGTAGGAACAAGGGCATCGCTACTAGTAACACAGGGCATCGCCACTATATAGTAGCTCTTGGACTTACTACTAGGGACAAGAAGATACAATTACCAGGAGTCACAAAGGGGTGCCTATTGGAGGATAGGGGTGTCCATTATCCACTCACTGGATGGGACTAAAAACCACTCCGTCTTGTGACTCCTGGTATGGCAGTTATTTGTAAACCAATCGCCTTCATCTCACTGAGGTGGCACGCCCATCGCCCACGGCCGTGAAACGCGCGGCCGAAACCGCCAGCAAAAGCGAGTCGAGTGGCGCCACACTGCGCAGTGGATGGAGTCGATGCACTGGGCGCGCCCCACAAACGACAAGTGCCCTCTGAGATGGCATGGGGTTGTCATGGCTTGTGGGACCAAACATGGGCAAAGACAAAGCCGCTGGGACATGCAAGAAGAAATGCTTCAAGACAATGCTTGTTCAACTGAATGCTTTGCAGAAGAAATGCTTCAACTTAAAGAGTTCCTTCTACACTCTTACACTCCATAACCAGTCTCCAGGACCGGGGTCACCAAAAAAGAACAGACGAAGACCGTTTCTTCTACGGTGTGGACCAGACCGACCAGACCGACCTTCACGCAATGACCCGGTGCGACGCTGGACTTGTTTTCGTTGGAAGATGTTTGAGGAAGGAAGCTGTGGTCCATGCACTCCAGCAATTTGAAAGATCACGTCCGGCACAGCTTACCAAAGTAGAAACCATCATCCATCGCCCTTGTTGAAGCAACTCTGGCAAAACCGAGATGGTTTATGGCACCTGAAGCCCAACCAGTCTACCATTTGCCACAAGTCAGACCTTTTCATTCGGAGGCTTTCTCGTGCCCGAAACCGGTCTCCTGGTGTCATGGGCGTGTCATGATGGGTCAGCCAGTGGATTCCACTGATGGGTACGACGTACTTCTCACACCGTCCGCCCCCACCCCGGTGGCGTTCGGGGTTTCGCCTCCGATTCCCGCCCTCCCGCCCTCCCGCGGACGTGGAACGGACGCAGATGCCTAGCCCCGGAGAAGTGGATGAGTTGCCCAACCTTGTTAAGGATCGGTGACAACCCATGGAAAAAAGAAAAGTAACCATGCAGATGAACAGTTCCATATGCCCAAAATGCCGTCCGACTCTTTGGGACGCGACTGTGTTGCAACATGTTGAAACGACTTGGGTCACAGAAACCGTCGTTCTCCGTTTCGCATGTAGGTCCACTGATGTCGACGGTCGGGCGGGACGAACTTCGGGGTTTGGTCGTCGGAGGCAAGAAGGATCAGGTCGAGGTCTATCGCTTCAACGGACCCCTGCGAGCGAACCACGGAGTCGAGTCGTAGGTTGTTCGCACTTTCCGTGCGCTGGGTGGGTAGAGGGAGGCAGAGGTGGAGGGGCGATTCTTCTAGGGGCGTGTTTTGGGGAAAGACGTGTAACAGGAGTCGTTCCTTTTGGAGTTGACACCCGGGAGCCCTGGAAGTGTGAAGGACAAAGTAGGTGAAACAAAGGAAGTGTGATGCGCTGGAAGCTGCATGGTTTCGTGGCTTTTGCATCCAGGACGTCACCTACTTTTTCAGTTTGTGTTTTTATCAACAGATCTATTTGGGGCGGAAACCTTCGTGAATTGATTCACAACCTCACGCAATGTGAGTCACAGTACGTGAGGAGTTCCCAGTGGAGGTGTTCTCATGATATTTAAGTGCGGCGCAACTGTTTGTGTACAAGCTCAATAGGATGTTTTGAGCATTCCGCGTTTCAAAGTGGTGTCGGAATTGGCTCAACATACCCTGCCATGTGACTTCACAAAACCAATCATCATGAATTTAGATAGTGTCCTATCGCAAGTACAAGGGTGACTGTAGCTTTCACAAGGTTGAATTGAAGTTAATTTGGTTCAAAAAAGAATCTGATCAACATCATCAGCATGTTTGGATCATTTGTGTTGTGTTCAGAAGCTGCAAAAAGCAGAGCATAGAATAACGAGACCCGACCATGAAATTGTCATTAGGGTATACAGTGACATATACATTCTATGTAAAACATTAGAACATCCAAGCACCAAGACTGGTCCAAAGCAACATTTGTAACTTGCCGTGTCCTCATCCAGTGTGATTGGCAAGAAGAGAACATATAGGCTCATAGTTTTGATACGTGTTGACATGTTGAAATTGAATAAACTCCTGTGAAGCCATGTGCGGTTCCTGATCTAGCTCAATCCCACAGAAGCACCATACTAAACCAGTGATTTGTACAAAACGGGCTCCCAGAGTCTGAGTCCTGGAGGACAAAACCTATCTCCATGGACTTCCTCCACCTTCCATGCTCATCGAACTCAGCATCCCGCAGGACAGCTACTTCCACGTCGCGACCGAGAGCGGAAAGGCGAGCGAGCGTTTGCGCCGTCTGCGCAGAAGGTCTGCGGGTCGACGGTCGACGGTCACCTGGACCGACCGACCGGTTGGCGGTCTTCGGAGGGATGGAAGTCATGAGCATACAGGCCCTAGGGATCCGGTCGTACCTCCTCAAGTTCGGTACGACTGGACCCGGTCCCATGGCACCCGGGGGTTTGTCGTCCCGCCTTCGAAACGAAACGAAACGAGGGTACGACTGGATCCTTAGGGAGGATACACCTCAGAAGTCACTGATCAATCGTTACCATCTGCAAAATACACCTCTATGAGAGGTGTAACATCAGTTGTTCTGTAACATCTGCAAAATCATGGTATGGAACTGGGGTGAGTTTGGGGTGTATCCACCTCCTAGACGATCCTGCAAATCGCGTGGCTTTCCTGCCGGGCAAGGTGGTGTTTTGTTTCTTTCTGGTGGCATTCCGATCCAAGGAACTGTGACATGACGAGAACACCGCAGTGCCTGACGCAGTCGCTAAAGGCTTTGCCCCGCTGTTGGCTTTGCCAAAGCTACCACATCACTTTCATGGACGAAAAGCTGGACGTGCATGGGTGGAACTTCGCGACGTGCTGTGTGATTGGCCCAAAAACAACACGTTCTTAAGACACACCCAACGTTTTACTCGGCTCCGAAAACACTCCGTGCACAAAATCGAGGACAACCTGTGGGATGAATCGTGAGGTCTTTGATTTGCTTTGAACTTCCACCACTTCGTCCCAACATGGTGCCCTATCGCAGGGTGAACCCGGATGTTGAAAGGGGATGTCTCCCTTGTGTCGCAGTGGCTATGACTGAGTTCCATATTTTCAAGTCTGGGTGGTGGTGTAATTCAGATATTTGTTTGTTCGACCTTTACTTGGGATGATACCCACAGGATCTTTGATTGTTTGTTCCTTTTCCTTGAAACACCCGAAGATCTTCCACTCATAGGGCGTCGACCCACAGGTTATTTAGATGTTGGACACACCTGACGGATGCGGATCTCGCCAGGGCTGACCGCTTCCTTGTTGTCTTGGGAAGAGTGGCCCACCAAGGAGGCGGACGCCGCCCGGTTTGGCCACTGTTTTGTTGCCTAGACTGACCCCTGTTCAACCACCCCAGTGTATGTACTTATGACTTATTCCATACATGGAGTGTTTGGGTTGCAAATCAGTGTAAGGGTTGTTTGGAAAACCTGGTTCAGTCGTGGTGTGAAGCGGTTTGAGAATGGCTCAACGAATCGCATGTCTTGGACAGGCTTCAACACTCTCAACGACTCGTCGAAAATGGCAGTTGGCTGTTTAGGGGTTTGTTGAAAACAACACGTGTGCCCAGTCTGCCCAGTGCAGAGGTGGTGAAGTTGGCCGCTTTAGGTGTCCTCTTGCCCACGTGATTCCATGTCTTCCATGTCCAGAAGCTTCGTCCCATCAGCCAAGCCACTCGGCCAGGAGCTCATCTCGGCACTGGATCTACAACTGGAGAACGGAGGTGGGAGCTAAAACTGTAACAGCCGCCTACACTGCCGAAAACAAACTCATGGACCCGGTGGTTTTGGCACCCTCTGTCCGACTCTTTTCCTTTACAAACCAGGGGTTTAAAGCGTTCCAAGCGTTCAAAGCGTATGCATCGTTCGCCATGGCGAACGAGGGGTCCTGAACGCACTGACCTCTTCTCCAGGGCCAAGCTTGCCATGTGGCCAACTCTTCCCATGCACTCTCTCAGAAGGGATGTCGCTATCGGCGGCCAAATGCATGCAGAAGTCGGTGTCTTTTTTGCATGAGGTTTCGAACCCAAAGCGCCTCGAAAAGAATCAGGTTTTGGTGAATCCACAGGTCGCTTTCTGAGGCATTTGACAACGACCCACCTGTTAGTGGGTACTTCCGCCGCGTTCGATGCTTGTTGGCGGTATCGAGGCTCCCGTTTAATGTGCGCGTACAGCGAGCCATTGCGAGCCATATTCCTGTTGCCTTTAGCTGGGCAAGTTGATAATGAAGATGCTGAGGTGCTGCCCGTGTGCAGCACATTGACGAACGAAAACCGTCACTCTGAAAGAGAACTTCTTCATGTTCAGGCCCGCAATGTGTTCAAGTACGTCTCCGTCCAGCTGCACAGTTGTGCGGAATGGGCTCTGCTTGGATTAATAAGAAGTGGTTGCTCTCAGAGTAACTTAATAACAACTAACTTCCTTCACTTCTTCCTTTTGAAGGGCTGCTTGCAAACTTCCCAACGAATTCCGTTTACAAACCAATGAATCCTGTTAGGACGACCTCGAAACACAAGAACTGACACGTTGGACACGTTCTCACATGGTCTGGTGACTCTGGAGAGTGCAGAGTTTGAGTATTTCCATCACACCACCGACTTGTTGCGGTGCTTGAGGTGTGCTTGGTCCTCATAGGAGGGTTCTCAAATGGGTTCACACCTCAGATCCAACCACAGCCGCAGCCTTCAACTGCTCGAAGTCCAGTTCATCCGAAGCTTGCCATCCCGGCCCCCCGTCATGACTTGGGTCACACATGGTCACACGTGATCCTGCCGGATCCACCTTCCTCCTCGCCGCCTCGAACTTGTATAGAGGTTCCGCGCGCAGGAACAGCTGGCAGAGGCGGATGAAGGGCAGAACACGTTCAGCGGTTGAGGCCGTTTGGCGGATAGTTGGATCAACCTTGCGGTTAATGCGCAGCCGTGGACACTCTGGGCAGCCGTAGGCTTGCGCTTGCAGATACTGGTCCTCCGTGCATGCAGCACGTCGTACCAACTCATGATGCGGGGGAACCTCTCCGCAGGTATGTTAGCTTGACGCCCGCGGAGCCTGATCCGCGGTCTTGCCTCGACGGATTGGAGGGCGTGTACGTTCACAAGATTTCACAAGACTTCCGGCCTGCCGGCCGAGAAAGGACCGAAAACACCAACTTGAGGTGCCGGAAGAGGTGGAAAAGTGCTTGGCCACGGAGATTAAGGCCGAGGGGGGTCGGAAGCCACCGAGCCTCGTCCGCTCTGGACCGTCCAGATCCTTGCCTCCAATGTCTGCATGCCTATGCTCTTTTGGTCAAGGAACAGACCCCTTTGCACCTAGTCGATCAGCATCTCCAGCAACACTCTCTTTGCGTTACGGCTCCGCTGCTCGCCCTCCCTGTCTTTCGCGGTGGAACCACTATCTTAAGCGGATCCCTTCTTTCGTCTGCTCCAAGACGCTCGCCGTCCCTTTCTTACACATCAAACACACGCTCTTCCTTTTCCAGCGCCTTCAGCCTCTTTCCACCTCCCCTCTTCTCCCCAATGAGGCTCTACACTGATCTCCGCGAAAAAGAATTGTACGTGGTAATGCAGATTTTCTTCCTGTCAGCCACTCAGCCACTCAAGATCCTGAGTGGCTGAGTGGCTGACACGAAGAAAGCCTGAGTGGCTGACAGGAACAAAATCCTGAGTGGTTGAGTGGCTGAGTGGCTGACAGGACGAAAAACCTGAGTGGCTGAGTGGCTGACA
>CAXAMN010013825.1:131910-165430 GCA_963970005.1 Durusdinium trenchii
GACAGGGAGAAAAGCCTGAGTGGCTGACAGGAAGAAATGCCTCAGTGGCTGAGTGGCTGGTGTGGAGTAGTCGTGGTAGTAGAGCTAGTATTGGTAGTAGCTGATCCTTACTTGTAGAATTGGACAGCTGTTCTATTGGAGTCAAAGCCGACGCAAAAACTGAAGTCTGTCTCCTTGTCTAAAGCACCCTCTTTCTCTAACAGTTATTATATAGTATATACACAAATGTGAAATATCCGCATTTTCGACCCAATGCGTGCAAAAAGCCGGAGGTAAATTTTACCCCCCCAGATTTGCCATAACAATTAGCCAGCTATTTCATCAAGACACTCTATTCCTTATACCTTTTTGGAAGCCTTATCCTGCACTACGGACGCTAGTGCATTTACAATCCTTGTGATGCCAGAAATGTGTTGACCCTTATTTCCGACCCAATGCGTACAAAAGCTGGGGGTGAATTTACCCACCAGATTCGCTACGACATTAAACCAGCTATTTCATCAAGACACTTATAATACCTTTTTCGAAGTCTTATCCTGCACTACGGAGGGCCTGGTGCATGTACATTCCTTGTGATGCCAGAAATGCTTACCTCTATGTCCGACCCAATGCATACAAAAGCGGAGGGTAAATTTAACCACCAGATTTGCAAAACAATAAGCCAGCTATTTCGTCAAGACACTCTATTCCTTATATGTTCGTGCCTAAGTATGCGAGCGTCTGCTAAAATACCGAGGTGGATGTTAGGATGTAGGGACGTTCCAGGCACTGCACATGCGACTCCCCCGTGAGGGCTCCGTAGCTCTATGTTTGCGCTTGTGCTTTGCAGCCAAAGCCTTGCCGAGCCTCATTGCGCGAAAGAGCTGCTGACAACTGTTACTTGACACCCCAATGAACAATAGGCCCCGTGCTCCAAGGAGCAATCAGCCCAGTGCTGTTTATGAAGCATGCAGGTCACCATCATTAGTGTGCTGCAGCTCACTTGCCGACTGATTTCGCGCCCACTGCGAATGGTGGTGGAACAGCAGCAGGATCCGTTTCAGAAACGACACAGTCATTTTTGTTTTCAACAATATACATTATACCCTGCAGCTGAGTGCCATGGAAATCCAGCTCGAACCCTGGCTTTCCGTATGGGTACACGAGATCAATAAGTGCTGCACGGAAACAAACACCTCCGGTGCGCTTCGGCTAGCTTTCGACCTCCTCCTCCTACAGTGGCTCTACTGCCACTGCTACTATTACTACCACTACGACTACCACGTCCACTGCTCCGACCACACCGACTGCTAATTATAGAACTATACTGCTGCGACTGCTTGAGTGGCCGCTCAGGATCTTGAGTGGCTGAGTGGCCGCCGGGAACCGCGACCCGGATTGCACATACTCTCATTTAAGGCTGCCGGCTGCCGCGCCATTTTGTTACATGCATCTCTTTTCTGTCTCTCCCTGCACCGATGCCAGGTACAGCCATCTTCATCGCAGAGCGCTGCCGCACGTGGAAATCCTGGCTTTCGCTTCCCCCTCAGGTAATGCATGCAGATGCTGAGTATGCCGCTGATCCTCCAATGGCGCTGGTGGCCCCTGATTGTCTAAGTCGCCTCGATGAATGGGTCCACCGGACAGTGGAATTCGTTCATGCGTTGCATCGACCAGGGGCATCTGTTGATACAAAAATTTTTGGCGAAGTGGTCATTCGATACATTTACTTGTTTAGTGAGCGTTTTTTGGGACTTGTAGCGCAAATCCCCTATCTCGAGCACTTTCTCAAACTTCGAGCGTTTTCAACATCTGAGAGGATGTTTGGGACTGATAGAGCCATTTTGGCTCTCTTTCCTGAGTCCCTGGGCCCATCTGTGCCCTGTGCTGCGTTCCAGTGCGCCCATCAGCATGTATGCATTGCGCACGCTACAGGCATAGACTTTGGAGGCATACCTGCAGTGGCAGGTATGTTCAGATGAGATCCTACCATATCCTGCTTCAGCTGGACTACTTCAGGTGCCAATCTTTGTCGTTCATGACGGACATAGTCTTAGCATGTTCCAATTCCTCCCGCTGGCAGCAATTTTGCAGGTGGAGGTAGAGCTAGGCTAGTTAGAGAGTCCCTTTGCAATGTCGCTATCGAGTCTATCATCACCTTTGGCTGAAGCCTGGTCCAAAAGTGATACCTTGACCAGCCGGGCTTCAAAGGGTAAGTTGACGATTATCCCCAACAAGAGCATCACCCGTGAAGACTTGATTACCAACGAAGAGTTGATGGCCCCTGTTTTTAAGCACTTGGGTTTGAGAACTACGATCGACAGCATCTCTGAGCACGTGGAGATCTTCATGTATTGGGCTGGTCCCAGGGGCAAAAACCAAGTCAGTCGACCCTCAACTGCACACCAATATTTTAATACAATAAAGTATACCATATGTCATTGTTTAACCTTTGATGCTTTGATGGTACCTTGAGAATCAGGATCCTGTCAAGCCACCTAGGCTCCACTGTGCGCACAGAAGCTTGGAAGATCAAGCGGATGGTTTCAATCTTCAGCCGTCATGCGAAGCGCGGGCACTTCCCCAGGGATCTTGCGATCCGCCGTATCTACAGTTCAGCGGACATCCCTTTGCCATCTGACTGTTCCCAAACTGCGTTTTTCCAGATTGAATCAAACCAGGGAATATAGGTTTGCTACAAGAACGCCCGCCTGCCCAGGTTCCCGCGGTTCCCGCGACCCTTCACCTTCTTGCTCTGATGATCACGATGAAGCTTCAGAGAGTTCGTTGGCGACTACTGCTGCTTGGCCTATCTTGGCCCCAGATTGTATAGCTAGCTCAATGGCTCAATATCCCATGGATCTAATCTACTCAGGATGAGGAAGTGGATGTGGATGAGGAATCGGAACCTGCAAAAGATGGTGATGAGTCAGGTAGGGGCCCTGCAATGTTGCCATGGGATACGAGTGCAAATATAGCAAATTTCAGCTAAAGGCCTTAGGATAATATGTCCTCACAGGTGGGTTGGAGGATGTATCCTAACGCCTTTCACCCTTGGATCCTTCACCCATGTTTCCTTCTACCGAGCTGCTATGTGCAGGTGTTAGGGAGAAACTGGCTGAGCTCAAGGTCACCTCAGCTGTTCCAACACCTTCTTCGGTCACGGCCACCCCTTGTCCGTCTCCACGTGGAGTCTTGATTGCAAGTGATCAGTGTTCATGGGACATAGGATGGACTGACTGAACATGTCCCAAATTCATCAATTTATCCATGTGGTTTTCAATGTTTTTCCTAAGGACCTCCAAGATTGGATTTGCCAAGTACTGAGAAAACGTTCGCACATCAGCTTACAATGCAAGAAGGTCGTTTTGAATGCCTAACTTGTGGATGCATTTCCAAACAGGCTGAAAGCATCCTCTCTCAGCCCTGCACAAGACGTGCAGATGTGACCCGCGTGAGTCCTCACAAGCTAGATCTTGACCCGAAGGTGAGGTTGGTCACATTTTGCCCTGACTGGCCAGCAAAGGTTCAGGAAATGATTGGGCATAGGCTTGATGAGAACTGGGAACTTGTCCTACAAGATGGGTCTTTGATTCGGTTGGTCGTCTCTGCACAGGGTGACCTGTGCTGTGATCGGATCCCAAACCCTGAGGATTTTCCTGTGATGATTGGGGCTGTTTCCAAAGAACAGCTGTTACAAGAAGAACTAGTGGAACTTGAACTGCAGGAAGCTCTTTTGGAAGAAACCTTGGTTCTAGAGGACATGGAACGGCAGGCATCTCAGGCAAAGGTTGTGTCCAGCAAAGACTGCGCTTCAACCACTACACCTTCCAGTGGTGTGGCATCTTCAAGTGGTAACTTGGCACAATCACCTATGCATCAATCTATGTTCGAATCTATATGATTTCAAATTGAACCAATTCAATCTCTCAACACCATATGGGTTGAATTAATCTGCAGAGGTAAAATGGTCATGGACAATCTGGACACTCTCCCTTTCGATGGCACCATGGATGGAAGCATCGTCTTTGCTGAATCCCAGGCCTGAATTTAAAGCCCATGCATGTTGACCTGATACCATCAGCCACTGTTTGATCATCCCCCACTGTTCTTCGATTCAGGAGCCAAGCGCAATGCCTCCCAAGAGGTTCGTGGATATCATGGTCAGTCCTTGTGGAGAGCCAGGGCCTGGGCCAGCAGAGGGCAAATTGAATGAGATGAATCCTGCTGTAGTCCGGGAACTGATGCATCAGGGTATGTCAAAGGAGGAGGCCCTGAGTGTTGAACGGACACGGCGCCTAGCAATGTGTTCCAGCTCAATGGGTGCTGGCTCTACTCTTGCACCCCCTGTTGCTGCTGATGGTGCCAGCCCTGTGGGTTCATCTCCTGCAGCCGCAGATGAACCCAATGGTGAACCCAAATCAGAGGAACCCAAAGGTGAGACCCTTGAGGAAACACAGAAGTCCAGAATGCGGTGGACAAGAAAATAGAGGAGGAAGCAAAAGGTGAGACTGTTGAGGAAATCACTGAAGACCAGAATTTGGAGAAGGAAAACAAAGGTGAGAGCACTGAGGAAACCGCAGAAGCCCAGAACGTCGAGAAGGCGGACAAGAAGATGGAGGAGGAAGTGAAAGGTGAACATCTTGATCAGGAAATCACTGAAGACCAGAATGGGCAGAAGGTGGACAAGAAAATGGAGGAGGAAGTCAAAGAGGAAATCGCCGAAGATGAGAATGGGGAAATGGTGGAGGAGGAAACCAAAGATGAGACGACTGATGAAGACAAGAGGACATTGTACTATGAGGAGTGCCCAGGAAAAGGTGGCGAAGAAGGACACATGTGCCGTCCAAAAGTGCTGGAGACCCTGCCAGTGATCTCTCCCAAAGACCAGGTCACCCAGAAGGAGAAAGGCAAGAGAAAAGGGAAGGGTGGCAAGAAGCGCAAGGCTTCCAGCGATAAGAGTGAGGAGTCAGACAGTGCTGAAGAGGAGGAAACCAAAGCCAAACCAGCGGCCAAGTCACGAGCGAAGAGTTCCAAAGAAGCAAAGGTGAAGGCTGAGGAGACTCATAAGAAGCCTGAAGCAAAAGGGAAGGCAAAGAAGACAAAAGCAGAGAAGATGGCTGCTGAGCCTGAGGTGGCTGCAAAAGAGAACCAAAAGAAAAGGACAAGATCGAAGAAGGATGCAAAAGAAGCTGCAGCTGCGGAGGAGAAGGCAGGAGGGAATGAGGTAGAAGCCAAAGAGCTGGTTGACAAAACCAGGAAGAAGAAGAAGATTGAGCATGAGGAAGGTGAGATGGAGAAGGTTGCCAAAAAGACACGAAAAAATGAGAAGAAGGTGGCAAGTGAACCGGAGGAAGCAAAGGATGCAAAAGAACCCACGGAAAGGATGAAGAAGGACACCAAGCGGAGGGCTGAGGTGAGTGATGAGGTTCGAGAAAAGAAAGCTCAAAGGAGCCGCAAAAGTTCAGCTTATGTAGCTGCGAGGAAGAAGGCCTTGGATGCAGGCCTTTCTGAGGAGGAAGCCAAGGAGAAGGGACGGGAGGTGTCTAAGCTACAAAACTATAGAACTTGGAATGCCAACCTTTCACACATCATGGTTCTTTGGGGCCACAAATCCTACCCATGTCGCCGCTCAGGCCTACCACTCCACCGAGTGATGGGGTTCTTCTATGACATCGCCGTGGTTGACCGGGGTTTGTCTTTGCAACGAACTGGCTGTCCAAACTTGGCCAGTGTTGCAGGGGTATGGGGTAGCTCACGTGAACAGTGTATGCCAAAGGCATGTTGTGCGCAGCAGCCTTCGTGTCTCTAGCTGGCAGCTGTGAAACATGTGAATGTCTACAGGATCTCCAATGGTGAGAAAAGAGCAGGGTGAATGGTGAATTGTTTTTGTTCATGTGTCGCATCCTTCGATGTGGGTCTTGCTGACTTTCTCTCTCCCTCTCTCTCCCTCTCTCTATTGAGTTTATACAGCTGGCGTTTGCCACCCATGCCAGGTGCTAGATGGTCCTCACTGAGCGGTGGGCCTTGCGAGCAGCCAGCTCTGGAGGTGCTTCCCTGCCTCAGCCATGCCGGACATGTCAGCCCAGGAACTTCAGTCCATGTATATATATATAGGGATTTATTTTGCTAGCTCTCAGCAGTGGCCTGCAGTTTGGGCAGCTCTTGACTCAGCATACAGTGGCCTGCAGTTTAGGCACAAAGCGGCTTCATACCGCCCAACCAGCCATGGAGAGTGAATCGCTGGTGGTCAATTTGGGTCATGTGAACGCGCCCAAGGCTAGATCTAGCTCCATGTGGTGAGGTTCAGTTCAAGTGTTGGAGATTTGAAACCATATGCGATTGAGTCCTGCTTCTTGTTTTTTTCATCCTGATCAGATATTGGTGGGCATTGTCCTTCTCATGATGTGGTCTACCAATCTGCCAGCTATACAACCTCGATTTCACCTACTTGACTTGTTTGCTGGGGGCGCTGCTGCCACCAAAGTCTGGAGTCTTACTTAGTACGCTACTCTGGGATGTTGTAGTTGTTATCTGTTTTTGTTTTAATGGACGGCCCTACAGCTCAGGAGAGCTCATGGATACCAATGTGCAACCATAGATGAAATGTATTGCAAGGGCGAAAGGACTATGGACTTCCTATCCCCTGCTGGATGGCTGTTCCTCGAAGAATTTCCTTTCTTGCGTCAGCATGGCCAGCAATCCCATCCCCCATGGCCCACTCAACTAAGGCTTGTGCTGTGGGCAGTTTTATGCGAGTTCCCGGAAGCAGTGAACCTGATGGGGCCAGAGTGTGGGTCATGGGGTGTACCGGCAAGAGGGACCTCGTTGCGTACAATGATCAATGCGTTTGGAGCCCTCCACCTGCCCTTCGTTTCCAATGCTGACATGACAGTGAGTAGGAGTCATGGCCTGCAGGTTCAACTCCATTTATCTATATTTATATGATGTTGTGTTTTTCCAGTTGCTGTGTCGGCTAGCCAAGGATAGTTCTTTTGGGATATGTCATTGTAGCAAAGCATTGCTACCTAGTATTGGAGCAGCCTGGGGGCTCACTTCTGAAGAAGCACTGGCGGTGGGAGAAGTTTGTGAACGAAACCATTTATGTGTTTTAGATGAAATATGAAATGGTCAAACTTTGATTTGGGTGTGTGACCAAATCCTACCTATATATAGTTCCACTGAGGTCTATGAATGCAGGTTCTGGATGATGTTGCTGGGGGCATCGTCGAGCAAACCCACGGAAGTTTATTCAAATGGTTCTTGGATAGCTGGCCTCAATGTTGGACAGCTCACGAAAAAGTTCAAAGAGCAGAACACCCGACTTCAAACAACACGTGTGAGCCCTAGATATGGTACCATTCTTAATGGGCTTATTTGTCAAATTGGCCCCTCAGGCCGCTATACCAACAAAGCTGGTCAATGCAAATTTACTGGAACTGCAGGGCTGAAGCAGTCAGCGTCTAGGTCTTAGTATCCAGCCCAATTACATTTTCCCACTCAGCCCAGCCCCCAAGCTGCCACACATGCCACACGCTCTTCTCAGGTGCTATCCTGAAGGCTTCGCACGGAAGCTCCTGGAATGTTTTGCAGGACGTCGAGGTCTCCCAAGACACATGAGACACAAACACCCTGTTGATGTTTCCCTGACTGATCGGCAGCTGTTCGAAAGAATGAGTTTGACTGATCCATGGATTGATGCATCCATGTGTGAAGTGTGGAAATACCTGTATCATAACAAACACGTGGTCATTCCTGAATCGTGGACTTCTACCATGGCTGACTTTGACAAAGAGCTCACTGCCCTAGCTTTCTGGTCGCACAAGTGCTTTTTAACCTGCTGGTCGTGATCATTGCTATACTTTCTATATCTTTCTATTTGATGGCCCAGGTTTGTGTTCCTGATCGTGAACGGGAGGAATACAACCGCTCCTGCTGCTAATTCATGCAAATTTCCATATTAAAATTCATGATGATTGCTAAATGGGTTTTTAGACCCATGGCAGCCAACTTTAGCTAAAATGCTCGAGCGCAAATAACCGCCAAACGAGCGCAAATCCCCGCAAAAAAAACGCAAAAAGCCGCAAATCCAAAAGTGTATCAAACCTAGTCGATGTAATTGATAGGTTTGCTATGATTTGTTGATGTCTGTGTAGAATCTGGGTCAAGTACTATGCCTTTGCCTGCAACCTCTTGTGACACGTTAGTGAAAGGGATTGCTATGACCATGGAACCTGGGGTGCCTGATGCTGCTGTGGAGATGGATTTGGCTACCAAAATAGCAGCACCTAATCTGGTATATATATGCATGTGTGAAACTTCTGAATGGTGCATGTTAATATTGTGCATATACACGGACTGCTTAGCCCAGGCATCAAAAGCTAGGATTGCTGCAACGCAGACCCGTCTGTCCTCTTCGAAGAAGGACTGCGACAATATTGCCTCTGGAGTGCCAGGTGTCTTTTGTTTGAGGGATGCTTGCATAGGGTGGGCCCCCCCAAAAGAGTAGACTTGAATCTTCAATGCATGCAGTGGCCTGCAGGTGCTCCTACGATTGCTTCCAAGACAGGGGAGTTTGTAGCTGGCAATCGTCTCAAGCGTTTGGCTTCAGCAGCTACTATTCCAAGTGGTTCTTACAGCTCATTTGATGAAATGAAAATTGACTCTGCTTGGAGGGTAGATGCACACCAGGCTGAGAAAAAACAGCGACTTCCTGAAGTTTCAGTCCCTGAGTCACCTGCTCAGGGTGTCACCAGTCCAGGTGAGAAGTCTGTGATCGCCGAGGCACCTGCAGAGATTGTACCAGAGTCTCCAGGGAAGTGTGGGCTTGGTTCGAGGGATGCTGATGGGGTGGATGATATTCCTGTGGGATATTCCCCTGGATCAACCCAGAAGGTAAAGGCAAAGCCTGCAGTCATTCCAGAGAATGCTCTCAACAAGTTTGACAAGTACTACTATCGGAGCCTAGCTGGAATACAGTTCTTGCAAACAATTCGATAATTTGTTATCATGCCCATATTGTAAGACACAGCTTTCAAACTATACTCATTGCCCCAGGATCCGACGCTATTGTGATACCACAAGCAAGAAGAAGGTCACAGCGTCCAAGGAATGCCTAGAACTTTGGAAAAATCAAGCTGGACGTCTTTTGGCTTTATAGTGGCCCAACCTGACCCTTTGGTTTATGTGTTGTTGTTTGGAAGGGTCTTTCTGCCGCCACAGGTGACAAGCTCAAGGAGCTCTTGCAGAAGTTTGGCAACTTCAAAGATGTTGAGATTGCTGTGAAGAAATGGACCAAGCGCACCCAATCTGATGGGCAGCAGGGGCGCTGGGTCACGAAGTCCTATTTGGCTGAAACTTGCTCGTATACGAAGATATCTGGCTGCATGTATAGATAATATATATATATATATTATCGTATGGTTAGAGGGTCGAACCTACATGTGCTATAGAGTCTACCCCCAAGGCCTATGATCGAAGCCTCATGGAAGTGGGCTGCATCACGCAATTTGCTTCGAAAAAACCCAGTGCATGGTGAAGAAGAAGCCAAGTTGGTTTTGGCTGAAACCTTTGCTAATGAGAAAGAGAATGGAGAGATGATGGAATGGGAAGGTCAAGCGGAATGTGAGGATACAAGGGGGTCTGGGTGGGTATGTCTGACTAACTTGCAAAACTGAACACCGTGTCAATTGTTATGCCTTGGCAGGATGCGGATGGCGCACTCCTGGGATCGCACCTGATTCCTGATGATGAATTCCCAGCTCTTCCTGATGGCAATGCTGGTGACTCTGAGACTGCAATCAAAGAGGCTACGGCAGCATCCTTGGCAAAGACTGCTGGAAGTACCAAAGGGTAACTGGATATAGTACAAGTCACAATCTGATTTGTGAATTTGTCTCTGATGTTTTTTGTCGACTCTGCAAAAAAAACAGTACCATACAATTTCATCGATCTCTTGCGGGCTTTCTTAGGCAAGTTGTTTTCCCCTCTCTGCAGAAGAACGCGTCACCATTCAGTATCCTTCCGGCGTTCATCAAATGCTTGGGTGTCAAGATTGACAATGCAGTTGTTCAACAGGACCGTTGACTTCAATTATAATTTGATTTCCAGTATGCACCACACCATGTTCACACCACCTTCTTGCTACTACCCCATCTGCAGGAGAAGCTGGAGAAAATGAACGTCGCACGCGCTACAGAGATTCTTGGACCATTTTATGTCATGTTTGGCAAGGATCGATATGACGTATGATATATGCCATATATGTAAGATAAAATCCAAGTGTTTTCCCATGACTCTCTTCACCATTTGTGTTTGCAGTGTGACCGCTGAGGATGGCAACCGCCATTTCCCGCCTTGTGAAGACCCTTGAAGGGAAGTACAATAGTCTCAGTGAGAAGGAGGCTGACTACCTGGCAGCAAGTGATTCGAGGTGTGGGTGTGGGCCACTGATGCTTCAAAATACTATATATATAGACTCTCAATGTCTTTTCAAAACATGTCCAACCAATTGTGTGATCACTGCATGTAAATGCATTGGTGCCAGTTCGTTGGAAGACAAGAAGAATGCGATCATGACTGATTTTGCTGAAGTCACCAAAGCTGATGTAACACTGAACAACTATCTCACCCGGAGCAAGAACCTTTTCTATATATTTTCAAATATTTTCTGTTGCAGTCACTTTATGCTCATGAGTCTCTACAGAAATTGTTGCGCCATCCTTTGGATGATTGTATGCTTTTTTGCCTCCTTCCTACTGCCTTGCCTTAAGGAACATCAAGTCGGCACCGAGTGTGAAGGGCAAAGGTGCTGCAGAGAAGACTGAGGGTGGTGGCCCAAAGCGAAAGCCGCGTGCAAACAAATCTGAGAAGGCTAAGGCCTCTAAGACCAAGGAGTCTGGCAAGGCTAAGGCCAAGAAATCCAAGGAATGATTGATGCACTTTTTTGGGGGCATGGTGGTAACAAAATGCCACATGTGTTAACTTAACTTTGACAGGGGATTGCTGGAGTGTTTCTAAACACTCCGCTTCCATCCAAGTTGATGGATGATAGCTGCACCGGATCAAAATTCGATATGTGGGCATGGTGGGCTGTTCCTTCTGGTCAGGTGTGAACGCTCTTCACCCCACCCGACACCCTGATTGATTTGATGAGTATATATATATATATATACACGATATATGAATATGTCAGCTAGAATGTTTTCGGTTATCTTTGACCCCCTGGTAGGCCTGGAAGATAAGCTAGAATGTTCTGAATTATCTTGGACCCCCTCGCAGGCCTGGAAGATGAGCAGGGTCACGTTGATTCCGGAGGCCGGCCTGGCTCAGGTGCAACTTTTTTTCCCAGATCGCTGTTAAAACTTTGACAGGGGATGGTGAATCTTCAAGTGATGACCTTGCTGCGGCACTAGTTCAAGATGCAGAGCTAGGGGTTTCTGGGACCAAAGAGTTCAACATATACACAATAATACCAGCTCTTAAATTACACAAGTGGCCCGGCTGAGGCTGCATCATCAACTGGTGTGATACGGATGGCGGCTGTTGCAGCCAAGAGGGACTGGAAACTAGGCGTTTGTCAACATACTTGAAAGTGAATATATATATATATAGATAAAGTTTGATCATCATAAACAACAGCAAAGGGGTTAATTTCGCTTTTGACCCTGTTGTCCCTGAAGGTGTCATGGACCCGAAGGTCAACAAACTGGCTCGTTTCAGGGGAACAAAGAGTGGAAAAACTGGTAAGAATGCTTCTCGAGATTTCCATCGGTTTTTGCGGAGAGAGGGGAAGATGTTCAATGTCAAGATATCAACACCTGAGATTCCTATCCGGCGGAAAGTTCGTGGGAAGCATGGAAGGCGTTGCAGTCATGAGTTCATGGAGAAGCACCCTTGCCTATACCTGTCTAGTTGGATCGCATCCATCTTTGGAAACTGTCCCAAGTTTCTGTTAGGTGGCCATGATCCCCGGACTGCAAAGGGGCTCTTGCAGGCTGAGAACATGTTGAAGGAGTTCTGGGCTAACTTTGCTTCGGTGCAGCCCTCCCACCCCATTTTCGAAAGGAGCCCTCAAGAGCAAATGCGAACGTTGCCAGTGGCTATACATGGAGATGAGGGCCGGGGTTTGGGGAAGGTCCCAGTGTTGGTACTTTCCTACCAGTTGCTGATCCCCTACACTGGGCCCAACCGCCTGAATTCCACAACGTTACTGGGTTGGATTTAGTTTAAGCTTTGATGGGTTCTCCAAAATTTACTTGAGCCTACAAGATTCTATTCCAATGGGCAGGGGATCTCATGTTGAGGCATTCGTTCACCACAAGATTGTTGTTCAGCTTGGTTCCATCAACATGGTATTGCAAAGATGATGCAACCGTCGACAGCTTGCGCGAGCACCTTGCGAGTGATTGCGTGGATCTTTTCCATAAGGGTGTATCTGTCAAGGTTCATCACCAGAAATGTTTGGCCACCCTTGAACATGTTTTAAACTTCAGGGATTATGATCTGTTGGAACTATTTCCCCAACAACCATCCTCCCATATAGGTTGGTGATGATGAGACAACTTGGTTCGTGGCGGTGACTGGATGCAAGGGGGACTGGCCGTGGGTGCGGAAGGCATACCACCTCGCAACTGGCTTTCGATCTCTTCGAATATGTCACTTGTGTCCATCCCAGGTTCCCTGCAGACATAATTCAGTTATGTTTATATGTTCTTTATGTTGTGTGTCCTCTTTTTGCTACATAGGCTGTGCAACCATCATGAATATCTTAAGGAGTGGTGGGATGTAAGTCGAGAAGGGCAACTTCGTACATGGGCAGGAGGAATCCCGACACCTTTCAAACTCAACAAGGTTTCCCCTTTGAGGTCAATCCCTGGATGTGATACACCAGAATGCATACGGCCAGACCTCATGCACAATTTCAACATGGGTGTTGGTGGAGACCTTTCCGCCAGTGGTTTGATGGCAGCATGTCGCATCTCTATTTTTGGGGAAGACCGCCGATTTCAATCCCGTCTTGATCGTGCCCATGATTCTTTTCATGAATGGTGCTCCCAGAATCGCAAAACAGCTTCGATCAAGTCGTTTGAACTGAAGAAGTTCAAAGCCAAGACGACCCTTGCAGATCAATTAACATATGTTTTTGATTGAGCAAGTTAAAAAATCTCAATCCTGTATGGTTCTTTCCATGCCTTTCCCATTCCCAGTGCTGCCTTGTAAGGAGCGCCGACTTCCCGCAAGGAACTGGTCGGGCCCATGACACTGCCTTGCTATGCAAGTGGCTGGCATGGGAGTTGAACAAATGGGGCTCGCATGATGTTGTACTTTGACTATACACTTGTGTTTTGGTAGGCCCTGAAGATTGAACCAGAAAACTTGGGGAATGGATTGATGTTTGATGTTGGGTTGTGGTTTTAATGACCGCTATACGAAAACCAAAGGATGCGGGAGACATTGATCTTCTGGAGCTTCTGAAGTGGACATTGAACAGTGCCAACAGCTTTTTCTCTGGTCTTCACAAAGAAGGCATCTGGTTGAATCAGAATTGTGCCCGCTCAATTTTGGAGCATGCTTTCAATAGCTCGGAGTCTTGATTGCAAAGCTGCATTCATTTGCCCAGTGCTGAAACCATAACCTGGGCCCATACAATAGTGTTTGTCGCGCCCTCCATCTAAGGAAGGCTATGCGGGATTGGCATCTCTTTGCGCATCTCGGGGCTGGGCCCTATTTCGGATTCGCCCCAAGCTGCACCTCTACACCCACACCCCGATTCTTAACAATCGTGGTTTTGACTTCCACAATGGGGAAATAGATAACTGTTTGATCCTGGTATTGGTCGACTTGATCCATGTTTGGCTTGTTGCCCAGGAGAGCCATGGAGCTACAACTTCTTGCTACATCCAATCCAAACGAGAAGATCCTCTCCCCACTCTGCTACTCATCATCCCTGTGCATCCTATTTTTTTAGTGGAAGCCACCCAAAAATGTTTTGGGGGATATGATATTAGCTATGGGGATATGTGTAACACATCACCTGCAGCCCAGGTTGGGCTTGCTGGTCCGATGAGGACTTCGTTGGAAAGACATGCAGAGTGATCAGAAGGTTGAATGCTGGTAACCTCATAGGGTGGCGATGTATCAGCAGGTGCTTGCTGAAATACAAGCGCTATTTTGACAGACGGCTCAAACACTGAGTCTCCGACCTTAAGATGATGTGACCGCAGAAGAGCACAAAGTGTGGGTGGATGTGGAGGGTCAGCTTCTGTGAGGGCAAGTTGGCAGGGATCCCCAACACAGTTCGAGCACTTTTCAATAAAACGAACGTTTTCTGGAAAACGAGCGCAAATCACACATGAGGTGCAGAAAACATGTGATACAGAAATTTGTGTAGCATTGGAGGGCCCTGGGAAGTAATTGTTCGACCTCCGTTGGCAAATTGAAAAATCGCGCAAAATCATTTCGTTTGTGTAGGATGGTCTGGCACCGTAGCATCGACCTTTGCAGGAAGGCAGACTGGACTCTCTGGAAGGCCTTCCATCGTCGCTGAATCGGTGAAGACCGGGCGAGACCTGGAGGGCAAGACCTCACTTGGACCGCCCTTCTTACTTCTCGTGTCGAAAATAGCAGGTCTCTGAGCCGCCAGCTTGGCCCAGCACTGAAGGCCCGCTTTGCAGAAGGCGTAGTAGATCTTGCAGAGACGGCTTCGTCCTTTTTGAAAAGCTCCCATGGAGTGAAAAGCTCCCATGGAGTGGGTAAACGGAAGGCGTGTTTGCCTCCTAAAAAGGCATCGCTGCGCAAACTCGCGACTGGTGCCAGGATCAAAACAACCAAAAGGCTCCGGCCAAGTCAAGCCACTCAGGCCACCATTGCCCCGAACACAGACATGGGCGGAATGACTCTGTCTGCCATACTTGTATAATATGTGGAGTGTCTTGGATTCTTGGATTGGTGAGCTTCTTTGGGAATGTGTTTTCTGCACGTGGGGATGGAGCATCGCTTGCTAAGAAAGGGGTGCAAAACCCATTTCTTCGGCGTGTTTTGACTTCGTTGGTTGACCGGGTTGCATTGTTCGGCAGAGTCGTTGAAACTAAAGGCAGCAAAGCAACGACTGCTGCTGCTCCGTCGTTCACACACAGCAACGCAGCTTGGTCATGGAGGTAGGTGCTGCCATGACCCTAGAACACACTGCGCACTGCGTTTCAAAAAACAACAACATGAGCAACGCAGCAATACATAGTACGCTCAAGATGTTTTCCACACAGCCTTTGCTAAAGTATGCTGAAGTATATCCACCAAAGATGAATGAGTTCCTGGCTGAGGCGATTTGTGCGTATGTCAGCACGCGCAATCTTCCCAATGTCGATCTGGTTTTGTATGGGTTTTGTATAACAGTTGACAGTCGTAAAACCATGGCTCTTCCGTAAAGACTATTACAAAAACACCACCATTTCACCAGCATCGACACCAAGCTTCGGGCGAGGACCCCTCCACGTCCGCGCAGTTTGAGCGCTCGGGCACCGCTCCAGGTGGCTTGGTCTTAGTCCACGGGGGTCCCGGAAGCGGCAAGACGGAGTTGGCCGCGCACGTCCGCGCCTGGGCCAACGAGCATGACCTGACCGTGCTCGCTGGCCGGGAGGCCCAGATGACGGCGGAGACCGTTGGAAGACGAAGATGGATAGAGAGACGCATGAACCTCAGTGGAGGTAGGGAATAAAAGGTGAGACTCTGAAGATCTTCCAAATCACGAACTGATCCTCCTCTCCAAGCCTGCATAAGAGGCTAATTGTAGATTTTTGTGTTGTCAATGGATTGGATTGGTTGCCTATGCTTCCTGTCGTGGTCTTTGCTCCGAACATCACCTCCTCTCGGGTCGCGACCACATCCACCACACGTCAGTCTCCGAGTACGTCCACGAACGACGCGACGCGGACGCGACGCGGACGCACGCACCTCCGGACGCCTCGGCGAGGTCAAAACCAGAGTCCCACCGGGACGATCACGGTGCCGAGGCTTTGTTGGCAGGAGGCTTTCTCCGGTCTGTTTGCCTGGTCTGGTGGTCTGGCGGTGAGGGTTTTGAGGTGGACACCGCACCGTTGATTGGTTGAGATAGGGGGGGGGGTGGTTGTAGCTGCTCATGACAAATTTGTATGTTTGGGCAAATCATCACTGCGATTCTGAGGGATGACACTCCCTAGAATCCTGAAGTCAGAAGGCTGTTTCCCTCTTCCTGAAGCCCACTTTGACCCAGAAGCCTTCCATGTTCCAGGTCTAAAAGTTAAGTTATGTTTAATGATTGATTGACTATGGTTTTATAGACTACCACTAGAAAATATTTATCCTTTTTGTTTATCTATATGGTTTTCTAATGGTTTCTACAGTTATTTGGATGTTCAGCCAGCAGACATCCGATTCACCCGGGGGCCACCTCTAGCGACGTTTCAGTTCCCGGTCATTACGACCTACCCTGGCAGTCTGCGGATCACCTGCAGGTCACCTTGGAGCATTCTATACTTGGGGGACACCTCACCGAAAGCATCGAAAAGCATGAACCAACAGAGGTTGAAGAACTGAAGAGCCTTATTATATACAGTATCCCATATAGGTACCCCAGGTGACGGGTCCGAGGTCACTGAACCTCTCTTGGAACAGGACCGAGGGCACACCTTCGATCTCGTTTCGACCAATCCTCTCGGATCGATCGAAGCTCGGGAGCTGTGGAATTGGCCCGATCGGTCCCCCAGATTCTTTGCCACGTCGCATGTCGCTGTGGAATTGGCCCATGGGCCCCCGAATTTGGTCGATCGCTGTAGCTGGCTCGACGCCATTTTTTCGAGTTCCCCTGTTGGTCGGAGCGGCACCGGGGCGCCGACCTGGCCCTACTGGCACCCTGACGCGTCGGGCTCGACGTGTGTGGCTCCGCCAGGTCTTCGGGGCCTTGCTGAAGGAAGCGCGTGCCGATCCGCGACTTGACGTGAGTGCGCAGTCTGGAAACCCCAACCGGAAATGAATGGATGGAACGAAACACAGTCCCAACCACTTGCTATGTAAAGGATCTCAATTGCCCTGTTGGAACAACCATTATTGTTGTTGTTTGAATCTCTAAAAAAAGTTCGATTGGGCAGTTTCTTTCTTTGAGGGAGCGAAGGATCACAAGGATCTGCATGTGGACTCTTGATTATACAGTAAAAACACGTCCATTTGGATTGTAAAACCTTTTCGTAAATATAATATATATGGGGCGTTTTAATACAAGATTCTACATCAAACCGTCGTTTTGCGGACGGTGATGCTTGTGCCTGTGGGAGTGGTCCCCACTTTGTGAGGGGCTTTTGGGCCAAAAGTTCCGCAACGCCACGCCATAAGGATCAAGACCTCCAACTGTTTGCCCCTTGAAAGCTGGCCGATGCTCATGGATTTTCGGTTCGTGGACATAGAATTTAGGGTCGTGAAGACAAAGTGTGCATCTTGCTATGCAGGCTGTGGGTGAGGAAAAGGTACTGATTTGGGGAAGCATCAAAACCTGAAGCCCAGCCAGTCCACCATTTGCCGCGAGTCACACCTTCCACCAGAACCGCTCGTGCCCGGTCGGTCTCCGACTAGTGCCATGGCCCACAGCCACTCCCTCTTCATTGGCTTTTCCTGGTTTCTTCTCGAAACCAAGCAGAGCAGCCTGAAAACGAAAGAATGCGCGAACCGACCAGCGAATGTGCTTTCGGACAATCACTTGGGTGTGAGACCACTGGAGTTTCGTCTATTTGGGATTCTTCCAGTCTTTTGGTGTTCAACCTGTGTATGTTTGACACCAAAATTGAGTTTTGTTGTGCGCTTTAGCAGGTGTTTCCAACCAGGGTCTCACCATCTCCACGCCGCCTCTTCCAGCACTGCGCTTCTCCTGCCGGTGCACAACGCCCGCCGTGGTTGGAACACCGAGCGCCGTCGGTCGCATCGAGGTTTTGGAATCCGAAGAATGAGTCGGTGCTTTGGGCAGCAGTGCTGGGACAGAGCCTGGATGGTGTCCTGGATGGGTGTCCCAGACCAGACCTGTTTGCCCATAGACTCCATTGGGGGTCAATGTATATATGTATGACATACATGGAGTGTTTGGGACTGGAAGAATTATAACTTACTATTGACCGCGGAAATCCACCACGCCAGGCCTGCTCTCACTGGTGTCACCAGCGAACCGACAGGGCTCGGACCACACGGACTCCGTGTGGACCTTGACTTCAGCGGTGTGAGAGGGGGCACCAAACGGATCCAGAGAGGTTTTTCACAATCCTTTTCACCTTTCCCTGAACCTCTCTGGCATGGTCTTCATTTTCATGCTGGTCGAAGTCCCCAATGTTTCTCGCGCGTGGTGCCAAGGCTTCCGGGAAGCCTGGGATTGCCTTTTGATGCGCCTTTCAATGGAAGAACCCCCGGCAAAGCATTTGCCAAGAGGATTAATACCAGGCCCCCCTAATAATAGCCCCTTAATTAAGAGGTTAAGGAGTGTCCATTCAGCTGCATTGCCGCTGTGTTTTTTCTCCTTCAGACATAGACATCCCGACTCAATGCACTACTTCCGTGGCCAGTTCTGCTTCTGTTTTGCCCAGATGCTCCTGGACCCTCATATGCAGGGGTCGGATCCGAACCTATGGAGGGGTCTGGACCCGAACCAAACCCTATGGGTTTTGAGGGGCCCAAGGGCTGTTTGGAGCATCTGGGCACATGACGTTTCAGAGTTCTCTGAAGAGTGCGTGGCTGGGTGAATGGCTCAGATATGTCTATGTTCAACCTTTACTTGGGATAATTGAACCCACTGACTGATGAGGTTTGCTTCTGTGGGCTTGGCTGAAGTCTTGGTTAGAGATCTTCAGGAAATCATACTCGTGGCTGCTTCGTTAGCCATTCCCGGATCCAGATGTCCTCTTGGCTCCGCTGATTCGTGCTGCCTTTCACACCCATCCCCTGCTCCGGTCCAACCGGCGTCTGACCGTGACACCGTGGGCCCCCCCGTGCCACGCGAGGCCAACGATCGGGAGATCTTGCGACGGCTCCTAGACGTGGCCGGCGCCACGAAGGAACTGCTGGCCGCTTCGCAAGCGAAGACGACCTGCCGAGGGGGGGGGTTGTGGCGATGGTCGGGTGAGGTGTCATTGGTTCTTCGGTTCTTGGGTTTCCCTGGCATGGGGAAGATGTATGTTTTTTCTCCAAACGGTGTGGCTACTAGGGGTTCTTATGGTAATTAAGAGTTAAGGCCGGGTTCTGATCGGAAGTTCTCGCATTTGTCAGCGTCTAATTCGCTGCTACTTACAGCCCATTCATTCACCTCGAGATTTTCGAAGTGCATTTGGACTGCGCAGGCTCGCAGCATCTGCTGGGCCCGAGTGTGTGCTCTTGTCGACTGCGCTCTCGGACTTGGTGGTCACGTTTCGTGGCAGGCGCACGGGAAACCTCCTGCAAAGTCCACTTCATGGCAGGCGCAGCACGTTGGACCTGGTGGTGGTCTTCGGTGCGCTCTGTATTTTTTTTGGCAGGTGCATGGAACCGTGACCTTTGGACATGTAGCTCGTTTTCATAAATCGGCGGATATTTTTGGATACGTGCTCTTGCTGCGAAACGCCTTGGCTGCGCAATGTGAATCTTGATGTGCAGATCTCGTGGCAGGCGAGAGGCGCGTGAAAGCTTTTTTGATGGTGTGTTCTACAGCCTGGTCAAGACAGGCGGCTTTGACAAGGACTATGGGGAACGCATGCTCCATCTGGTGGATTCTCGCTCTTGTGTTCAACAGATGTTTCGTTGGTAGGGTGTTGGAAAACCTTGGGCTTTCTTGGCGGGAAATTGGGAGAGACTTACAAGTATAAGGACTCGCTTCCTCCGCAGCAGAAAGCATGAGCTCTATCATCCTTTCGACTTTGTATACCACCATGTCCCGCCATATCCGGACGCGGTCACGCTCACTGAGCGGAAGGTGAAGCACATCCAGTCCTCCGAGCATGAGACAAGTTCCAATCCCAGTGCCTTGGCTCTCAGTCTCATTGAGTGCAAAGTCTTTGATGTCTCCCTTCTGTCTCTTGGAGTTTGAAACCAAATATCTAAGGTGAGGCCTTGATGGATGAAGTCCTTTTGGATGATGGTCCCGAGCGGCTGTCGGAGGTGGCGTCGCGCCTTCGGTCTGGACAGGTGGAACGCGCAAAAGTAACTTGGCTTTTTCAATGACTTCATTTGATTTGAGCAGCTTTGGAAGGGCTTCACCCCATCAGTCTTATGTAGTCATTGGAATGTCATTGCCATGATCATTGCAATTGATGTCAGGCACATGTGGAATGGGAGATCGATCCCCACAATGCCAAGCAGTTGGCGCAGCTGGCTATTGGTGAAGTGGAGCGGATCGGATCAAGAGGACGCACATTCACTGTCTGCTGAGTCTGCGCCCTTGGACCCATCGGTGCATCATCCTGCTGGTGGCACAAGCACCCAAGCGGGAGCCCATCCGACAGGAAAGGTGCCTCTTTTGCCTCCTCCTTTCACATAGATCCAGCCACCTGAGCCTGGTTCGCCGGGTTCGCGGTGGTGTTGCCGCATACTCAATCAATTTCTGAAGGCGCTCTTCAAGGGTCAAGTTCGCAGTGGATTCAGGCATCTTGGCAAAAACTGATATTAATATATTATAAAATATTATACGGATACAGACTGTTACAGTATGTCCTTTAAACTAGGGATTGGGTGTGGACGCTTGAACAGCGCCACGCTAAATCTGGTGTATGGGCTAGGGTATCCCAGCGAAGCTTTTCAGATGTGGCTTCATTTTCATCCCAGCCAGCACCTTCAGCTGGCCCAATGCAGGATGTGGCTTTAACTCTGCCTATGTTGGACCACCAGGCCGCTTCACATGCATATTACCTGTGGTGGTACCAGCGTGCGAACAATTAAATTTAAGCTACTCAGAGGTTGCTCAATTTGAGCTGCTAAGTACGTCAGTGATTCTAATTGACGAGCCTTACCTCGTGCATGTCTGGGAGAGAACCACGAAGTTGTCAGACATACTCGGTGTGCAAGTAGTCTTCTAGCCGAGGAACAGGACGTTTGTCAACACACCTCAATGCCGGATTGATGGCCGGCATGGCGTCCACCACGTGCTCATGTGCCCGCTGGCAAACCCACAGTGCTTGGTTCCATCCCATCAGAACGGCTCTCAGGCAGGGGCATACTTTGTCCCGGGCTCCACTCTTCTTGCACACAGCCTGAGCAACCGCAGCTCATCCAACAAAGCAACAAACATTCCAGTGACAAAAAGAACCCACAAGGGCATATCACCCACCATTGCTGGGTGTGAGCTTGAATCAACATGGCCTTCCAACTCACGAGGTTGCAGCGGGCTATGGAAACACAATCACAGGGAAAAGGTTGTGGAAGCTGCGATTGGCAACCCTCCAACTTGTTTGTCAGGGTCGAGCCAATGGGAAACTTATTGAGAAGTTGGTTGGACACTTCACCTTTGCTGGGCTGTTGCAGATGGGGTTCCTGAGCATCTGCCAGGCCACCGTCTTCATCCGGAGACGATCGATATTTGGCCTCAGGTGCATCGGGAGCTTCTGTGGGCCGCATCTCCGATTTGTTTGGTTAGGCGGGATTTGGCTGCACAACGGAGCCCCAGAGTGCATACAACTGACGCCTCGCTTTGCGGGAGAGGTGTAGTCGCTGGCGACACGGACATCGAAGAGGTGAAGGCTCTCGGCTGTGATCGCTGGCGCTTCGAGCCTTCATTATTAGGAGGAGGAGCGTGTGAATGACATCGAACTGAGACTCCAAGCTGGCCATTTTGACCTTGAGAGTGGATCACATGTACCTTGGCTTTATCGGGGATAGGTTGGTGGGCAAGGTTGCGTTGGACTTCATTGATGGGGAGTGCATGGTTGCATGTCGACGGTTTGAGATGGAATCAGAGTGAGTCGATCTGGAAGTGGCTTGCTCAGCCTCTCGCTCGACCTGGGGCGGAACACCTCATCCTCTCGGACTCCATGTCTGTCACTCTTGCGTTAACGAAGGGTCACTCTAGCAGTGGTCCCATGAATCGAGTGTGTATGCAGGTTGCGGCTTTGACTTTACGTTCAGGGAGTTCAGGGGTGCATCTCCAGCTTCGTTGACTACCCTTCTATAGGGCTCGAGATGTCAGAGACTTCAGAGTCTCTGCAAGGGCTAGAGAAGCTCTGCGAATCAGATCTTGAGCCGCAATGGAGGAGATCCGGAAGGCCAACTGTCCTTCGGCCAGTACCCGGGGCTTCAACCAGGAGGAGTCAAGACATTCCTGGAGAAGACAGCGGTGACCATGGCAAAGGAGAGATCCTATTGCCGGGCCATGGACGACTTCGTGGGCTGGCGCAAGATGTTCAATCTCAAGACCCGAACCGTGGTGGAATTGGATCACTCAGTGACACAGAAGCTAACCACATGTTTTTCGAGGGACACGACTTGGCCGACGGATTGACGCTGGTGGCGGCCGGTGAAGTACCTCAGAGACGACCTGGGCAAGACAACGACGCTCAAGCGAGCAGCAGAAGCCTTGAAGGGCTTTCACAAGTTGGTGCGTGCCATCGTCAAGGAGCTCTGGCACAGCTTCCGCGTGGGTGACTTGCAGTCGACCAGCAAAAGGTCTGAAGAGACCTAGCCTAATCGCCTGTGCAAGCACTGGGTGATGATTCCGAACACGCACCTATCAGATTCGTCACGGCAGTGCTTAAGATGTGTTCTAAGCGGTCATCGAACGCTGGGAGAAATCCAGAAGAGGCGACGGTGGGAGACCGCAAAAGTGTGAAGCGATATTCTAATGGTGGCAGGGTCACCCTTAACATTCGAGGTGTCTTTGCTGGTCTTGACAAGACTTGATCTCAACAATGCAAGTGTTGCCATGCGGCCCTGTCAGAGTTCTATCTTCATCCGACCCTCCAAAGTGTGTTTGGAATGGGCCCGCGTCTGTCTTCCAGATCCATTGTTGCAGGCCTACGTAGGTGTCTATCACCGAATTGGTGACATTAACTTTGGTTCTGATTGGAAATCACAGGAAGGTGGGCAGCGGATCCACAGTCCAAATGGCACAGCATTGGTTCAGTAGCCAGTATCAGGCCTCCCACCCAATGCTTTTGCAAGGCAAGCCTAGTTCTACTTCTACACCTCTAGGCCTTAGACCTTTAGACACACTGCTTGGTTGGGGTCTCTTGCAGGGATAATTTGTGTTTCCTCGGTTTCTGAGTCGGCCGCTTTTGACCAAAGTTGGGACCACCACACTCGCGCGTTTTTGGGGGCAGTGTGTGTCGGATTGTTTCGGAACATGCGCGAAGTGGATGGGGTGGGTGGGTGGATGTTGTGACAGGGACAGTTCACAAGGAGTGGTCGAAGATTGTCCAAACGGTGGAAAAAACACGAACGTCGTACACTTAACTACCGAGCAGAAAACATGCCATCGACAAGTCCATGTATAGTCCAACTCTACTATGGAAGGGTCGATGGGTTTTTGGGGGGTCAAGGATCCGAGACCCTCCAATACGGTGCTCCAAGGCGTGGTTGCCCGTGCTGCGGCTATTCTTTCCCGGGCTTTACTTTGGGCCCAACGTGCCTTTGGCACCGAACAAGACGCCGGACGCGGTCCGACGGTCCGACGCACACTACGGAGGCGGCTTGAGGTTCAACATGGGTTCGGCTGCAAAGACCACAAATGCTAACCCTTTTTTTACCTCCAATCGTGCAGCACGTGGTTGCCCAAGCTCGGTGGCGGATGTTGTGTTGCCCAAATGTTGACATTATCAAAAAACTTAGTTGAGTTGTAAGGCACGTTGACACATGAATCTTCGGGGCGGGTGGAATACATAGGTGGGCATGATTTGTTTTTTCGCCACATGTTTAAGTTGTGACAAAGCTGATGTCTTGTCATTCCTTTTAGGGTTTGTAGTTGTCACATTGAACGTTTGATTTTGGTAGTTTGCATTCCACAGATGTCATAATAAGGCGAACTATAGTGACTGATGAGTGTTTCACCAGGATTTAAACCACATGGAACGAACGAATCCCTACAATAGAGTGCAGTTTACCATGGTTGCCCAGCTCGAATTCCTGGATTCTAACGTTCCCAAACAGGTTTGTCGCTGTTTTCTCAAGAGCCAAGAAGTCACGCCAGGAATCCTACCAATCCACAGCGAAGCCTTGCCATCTTGCCATACTACTTATCTCGTGTCTACCAGGTAGATGGCCAAAAGAAAATCCACCAAGTTTCACTGGACCATTCATGAAAACCATCCCGTTTAAAAACGAATCTGTCGTGGTTCTTTGTCATTTCTACTCTTTGGTCGTTTCCAAACTGAACATGACCCACCCCCTAAAGAAGTAAAAACTTCTCCCGCCAAAAAGTCGCCCAACCCCCCGCCAAAAAAAGAACCCTCGCGCCCCATCCTCAGTCCCCCCCCCAAAAAAAAGAGGTCCACAATGACAAGGTCCGACGTGTTTTTTCACGTCGAGGTGGTGAACGCCATGGTCGAACGGGACGGCCTGCATGCGACGCGGCCTTCGCGGGCGCGGTGTCGGTGTGGTGTGTCGGTGGGGGTCGAGGGGAGGGGGGCGCTGAAGCAGGGTGGTTCTATGGAAGAAAAACACCAAGCAGGCAGGATGGGGCCGATGAGCAGCACATGAATGAAAACTGCAGGTGGAAGAGATGTGGAAATGTGGAAATTGGACCGTTCAGGGATTGCTGTGATACCAGTTAGTGTGACAGGTGCCTACCCAGTCCCATCCACCCCGGTGTTTGCTTCCACAATCTTGTTGAAGCCAAATTTGTTTCCTTCACAGCAGACTCGTGTGGCTCTGTGGCCATTGATGGGATTATAGCACCATGCTCTTTTTGCTCGGGGTGAGTCTATTTTCCCTATTCCCTTCTGGTAGAATATTACTTATGGTCTTCCCGATTCCACAGCAAATTCAACACGAAATGGAACAGACCTGTGAAAGATCTTGGCCCCATCAGACACATCCAGGCGATAGATGTGGTGGTTGTCTGCGGAATCATCAGGGTGACGTGGATGCCGGCCCAGTTCGCCCCGACGTTCGGATGAACCATGTTCCGTTAAAAAATAAGTGTTTTTCTCCACATCCATTAGCATCCATTAGCCTACTAGCGATGGCCTTCAACCCAATAGCGATGGCCCTATTCTGGGAGCGTCATGACCCCTATTCTCTCCCCCTCCAACGGTCAATGTTCGCCTGCAGGTGGTCACGCTCTGCAAGATGTTGATCAGTGCCTTTGCGAGGCACTCGACCACCAGCAACGGCACCGTGGTTCTGTCATTTGGCGCAGTTGCAGAAAGGGTCTGTGGAGAAACAGTCAAAAAATGGTGTTTCCGACGGGTGGTGGGTTTGTTTTCCAGGATCTGACAGATTGAACAGCTCTGAGATTGTATAATTGAAATGCTTCATGTAGCGTCAAGTTCCGCATGCTGCTGCCTGCGTGGTTTTCACCCCAACATTTGCACAACTGTTGATCGCTGACCAATCAGATGCTTCTGACCCTCACGGCATCGCAGTGAGGAAAGGCCACCATTTGCACAACTGAAATTGTCCCTAGGATTCCTAGCCCACCAGCAATTCAACGTCTGAATCCCGAACAACCATTGTTTTACTGAGGATCCTACACTTCAACACCGGGTCCTTCCCATTTGAAGCAACGTCGAACGGAAGGCGAACGGGTGAAGAGAAAACCGTCCGTTGACGGTGCAGCAGCGCTGAGGCTTCACTTGCGTCGTTCCACCTCCTTCTTTGGCCAATCAGATGTCGCTTGGAGAAGTCCTTGCGGCGCCGGCCGGGCGCGCCGTGAGAAGATGCGTAAGTCGTTGGACACGGTGCCGGTTGGACACGGTCGCCAGTCGAAGGGAGGGCACCGAGGTCCGGTCGCCAGGACCGGACGGATTCCGAGCTTCTCATTGGACGACGCGGTGGTCGCATGGAAAGAATCCCAACAGCCTGATGGATACCGAAGAAAAGCAGTTGTCCGGGAGGGGAAAAGTGTTCTTCACCCCCTTCCAAAACCCCCGTCGATCACTGCGGACAGAGAACGAACGAGAAACATCGTTCGAAACCCTCCTTGAAACATGAACAGATAGAGCTCTTTGCTGGCAACACCGGAGGAGATGATCCTTGCAGACAAAGGATCTAATCCTTAGGTTCTGCATGGCAGAACCTACAGTTTGGTAGATCATGTTGCACCATGACACCGGCGCACGGATCTTGAACATGAACTTTACTCCACCAATGGGTTGAATGTTTTCGCTCCAACTGAAGCCGATCTTGGCCAGAATGTTTGGGGCGGTGCAGTGTGGCACCCATGTGCGGTCGGTTACACCACAGCCCATGTCGTCAGCAACAAGTGCTCCACCTGTAGTCTTTGAGATAGCAAATGGCGAGAGCAAACAGTGAATCCCAGTGACCACAGGTTTCTAGGCCTATGGTTTTTGGTCTTCGGAACCACTGGAAACACCAGCGACATTGTGGAGCCACTGGAGCCACTGGGAAACACTGTTAGTGAAAGATTGACTCCTTCTCCATGGTGAGCCACGTCCTCTGGCACACGTGGCTTGTCATGCTGCTCTTTCTCGTCCAACACGTCAGGACTACGATGAGAGAATCGATGCTCGGCTGTTTTGAGGATGTTCGATGCCTTGCACTCCGCTGAGAATTCAATATACCAGGACCTTCCAAGGGGTGCCCAATGGAAGCCCCAGCCCACCACTAAGGGACCTCCATTGGACACCCCTTGGAAGGTCCAGGTATATATATATATATACATTTGTTCATCGTTTTTTTCCCAGAGCAACCTGAAACACGGGTCCTGGGCTTCGCCTGGTCCTGGTCCTTGATATTCACAAGAAGCATGTGGTGCCGTGGCCCAAGGTCTCCGAGAGACGGTCTGAGATCAGACTCGACTCCTCTGACCGTCTCTGTTTCTGACGGTGTTTCTGGGGCCCATGAACAAACCATTCAGATATCTCTTCTAAGAGAATACATGAGGGGCTTCCTCCATTTGGGCCAAAGACCAGATGTCCTCTCAATATATGGGGCAGGTTTGACCTGGACCGCGGAGATGATGGACATCGAAGACTTTGCTGTGTTTGCACTGCGTTTGTGGTGCAGGAAACTTGAATCTTAGAGGTCTATCAATGTTGTTTTGGGTCATGGGAAGAAGACTGACCTGCTTGGTGTGGAAAGAGTTGTTACCGTTTTACCATGTAGAAGAATTCGAGCATTTCTACAAGCAACCAAAAGCGAAGGGACAAAAACCTCCCCAAACCTCTGGTGTGTGCGGCCAGGTACCACATGAGTATATTATGAATTCTATCCCTGAGAGTCCAGTCATGGGTCATGACTCATTTTAACCCTATGCTAGTCGGGGATGATGACTTTTAGGTAGTAGAATGACTCCTTATGGAAGCTCTGTGATTCTTTCTTTTCTTCCACTTCAGAGTTGACACCACTTTCACCAGGGCGTGCATGACCCTGTGATGCGCCACAGCTCCCGTAGAGCTCCCGCAATCCAGCGCCCCTTCGTTGCGCCGAGCTCGCCGACGCTCGCCTCACTGTTTCGACGCGGTCGTGGACGCGGCTGGCAGTGAGGTGGATGGGATCATGGAGCTCACGGAGCTTCGAGGCGCCAAGCCGTTGATCTTTTGCCTGGTCGCCCGGGAGGCGGGACTGCCCTCCAAGGCGCGGGTCATGGCTTCGCGCACGTTGCACACGTTGCATGCGGGCTGGGAGGAGAGAGGAGAGAGAGGATAGATAGGAGAATGGGATGGAGGGGCAGAATGGATCCATCTTGGAGACTGAGAACGTGTCTATCTTGCCCAACCCTCCCTCCAACAATCATGGAAGCGGAAAAAAAAAACACACCTTTTGATTCAGGAACATAGTCTTCCACTGGGGCTATTGTCCACTTCTATAGATTGTTGGAGGGACGGGAAGCAGTACAACCCCACGGGCTTCAATCACACTCTTTATCCCATTGATCATTGATCCCCTCTCCACCGAATCCTCCGCTGCGCACCAACCCCGCCTAGTACCGGTCGAAAAACAAAGTCAACATGCTTGACGACCTATGTGTGACTAGACCTAGAAGTCAACAAGTTGTTCAAGACTTGTAACTCTAAATCGCAGTATTTCGTGTCAACCACTACCAAGCCTTAACTAGAATTCACGCTGTTTGCACGGGTCACTCTTCATGGCGTTCCTTCCCTTCTCCAGAGCCACCCGTTGCTCCTACGTTGCTCCACGTCCTCCCGGCCGACCCGGTTCATCCCCGGCGCCGAAGCGTCTCACGACGACGTCTCCAGGCGGTTCAGCCACGTGCGAGGCAAGTCAGCGGCGAAGTGCGAGTCAACAACCTCTCGCTGGAGCTTCGGTCGAAGAACGACGAACCGTGGTGCAGCATGGTCGAATCATGTCGTAGACTCGAAGAAGATGTTTTCATCCCCCCCAGAGATGGATTGTAAAAACCTTTTCGTATGGAGGTTATATGAAATCAAAGTCATTAAGAACCCTGGGAAACTCCACTGGGACCATTCTGAAATGCCAACCCAAGATCTAAGATGAGTCTGAACAGGAGCGCAGAGCTGCAGCTGTGCAAACGTTCACGAAGAGTTGAACGTGGATCAGGCGATCTGTATTCTTCTTCCCGGTTCTGGGGTGAATCCTCCATGGGGAACAGGTGCTTCTCCGGGTTCAACGTCCGCATGAGGAACAAGAAAGAGCTTGGACCGTGCACGAAAGTAGCGTGCGGTTGACGGATGACCAGGTAAACAGCCGATGCACTGGACAACTGTAGATCCTCATGCTATGCAGGCTTCAGCTTTGAGATACTTTGGGGGATACCTCTAGCACGAGTGGAGGCCTGTAGTGAAGGCCTTGGCATCAGAGGTTTATGGACGCATGGAAATGCATCCCATAATTGGTCCTGCCGTGGACACATGGGCGTTGAGCGGTCAAAACCTTCAAGAGTCTTCAAGGCAGGGGTCAAATTCTTGAGGATCCTTTGCGAATCTAGGTGGATTAGAGATCTTCACACATGCCCTGCCGAAACGACCAAAGCATTGTTTAATTAGGGAGATGCCTTATCATGCGTTGCTTTCTTTGCAGCATTGCATCTGTCTTCGGACCAGTGACTGACTGCAGTGGAATTGGGGAAGACAAAAAGTGTGGGGGAAGGACTATGAAAAAAAAATAAACAACTGTGCACCAAGGGCTCTGGCTTTTGACTCACAGCCAATACTCTGGCTTCGAGCTCCGAGAAAAGAACTGCCCGACTTCGTTCAGCGCCGCCCTCAGGACCTCACTGAGATGTATGTCCAGCACATGGTCCAAGCGACCGAGGGCGTCCACCCAGACCTCCTTCAGTACATCTTCGCTTCTTGGACAGCGATGAAAACCCTGAAGCTAGTAGTAACAGGTGCCTTACTAGTAGTAACAGGTGCCTTACTAGTAGTAACAGGTGCCTTACTAGTAGCAACAAGAAGCTAGTAGTAACAAGTGCCTCACTATAGTGTATAGGGCTCCCCTTGGCCAGGGCCCAGTCGACCAAAACCCACGGGATCAGCGGGTGATTGTTGGTGGGTTTGACGGGTTGGGTGTGATGTTGCGGTTCCGCACGGGGGAAGATGATCTTGGACCTTTCTCCCCGACTTCCTGAATACAGCCAAATCATGCCAAATCCAAGATCGGGCTGAGTGTAGACCTACGGCCAAGATCAGCCTTTAATGGGCACCGCAAAGGCGCCGCGGGCGGCACGCCGCCTGGCGTCGGTCGACCGTATTCCTGGTGACTTCGTGATACCATAGAGTCGGTCGCGTCGCCCAGTCGACGTTTAAAACATGACTCGATGACACGACGTCGGCGTTCGATTTTCCTGAACACTTCGGTGCACGACGTGCGGGTTAGTCGAACTGGACTTCGACTTTTGGGCTGCCTACATTCCTCCTTCTCCAGGTACTTCAGTCTTCTTATTATGCTTCTTTGTTTGCTTTCAAGAGCGGCTGTTTGTTGACCCTTGGTGGTGGCCCGAAGTTTTGGAGCTTGTGCTCCGGGAGTAGGACCGCAGGATGGTAGATCTGTGGAACTGCCCTTTGCAGGCCGTGGAACAAAAACACACAGACCAGCATTTGCGTTCCAACTGCAACGCCAGCAGAAGTCAATAAGAACATGTAAAAGAACATAATGTAAGAACTCAAAGTCGCCAAGAGAAGCCACATCAACAGACACTCACATGATGCGATGCACATCCCTGCCCTGCTGGGACTCCTCTCTTCACTCTTCAGTTCCATTCCGCTCGCCGAAGAACCCAGCTCCGCTGGAAAGTCGCCGCGACGCTGGTGTCACCGCGCATGCACTCCGCCCACTCGAATCACACGCTGAAACCACCTGCTCTCAACATTCTAAACCTGCTCTAAACTCTCCAAACTCTCTGGAACCATCCTCAAAACTCCTATAAAAAGCCATTCCACCATCGCTCCTCTTCGGGCGCCTTCGGCCCCCCGGCCAACGCCGCGAAACGCCGCGTGCCAAGGAGAGCAGCGGCGGGAACCCCTACGGCACCCAGCTGGTGCTCTCGGAGCTCCAGCAGCGAGGCACCGTGCAGGTCCTCGAGGCCCCCGGGGTGGAGAAACCGCGGGGTTTCCCCCCGGTGTCCCAAGCGGAAAGAAATGAGAACGAAAACCCAGTCGTTTGGTCGTTTCCGTTAGAAATCTCAAGCTGACGCCAGAGCTCGCAAAAACCAGAACTGTTTCTGGTCGTTACTGCTTCCAGGAATGGTGTCAGGGCGTGACCGGGCGACAAAATTTCTGCGCACAAACCGAGCGTGTGGATCTTGGAACCGTGTCCAAAAATAGGCTCTCCCAGTTGGGTACCCCAGGTGTTCCGGGTCTAGAGTCTAGCCGCCTAGCCTCTCTCCATCTCATTACCTCGCACCACTTCGTTCTTCCAACAGCCTGAAACGCTTCCCGCTTCCCGCTGGGATCCGGTCGTACATTCTCAGAAGGCACTTGGACCCCTCTACAGCCACCCCAGTCCCACCGTACCTGAGAAGGTACGACTGGATCCCTAGGGCTTCCAATGGGCTCCTCCTATTTGACGGTCACCTGAATTCAGGTCACCTCTCTTGGAACCGACCACGGTCCCGACCGCGCTCGTGTTCACCCTCTTCGGTCGCGGCACCTGCGCGCGAAGGGCCGCCTGGAGATCGATGGCACGGGCCGCCTGCGTCAGGACGGGCGCAGCGCAAGCGCCGGAGGTTCGGCCGAGCAGCGCCGGAGTTCGAAGAGTGAAGGGAACGCCTTAGGTGGCTGAGCCCTGGATGGATCAGAGAAATGACCAACCTCTTCCAAACGGTTCGTACAACATGCAGTCATGGCACCACACGCCTTCAGGCGGGCTCAGGACATCCGGCTCTGGAGTCATGAAGACCCAGGGTTCGAGTGTTCTGGTCAAATCATCCCAAAGGATTCGATGTCTGGAGGCTCCTCAGGTTTCATCAAAGCACATTCAATGATCATGAGCGGATGAAGGTTTAGCTGTTCACAACTGTTGAAGGTTTCGGGGACTGAGCCGCCCAGTTCAACCAGCCTCTTCTTCGCGCGCGCAACACCGCGGACATTCTCTGGGTGTCTTTTGCACAGAAGGGTTTTCTTGACGGGAAGATTGAGTGCGAGAATCCATTCAACTTAGTGTCTTGTTTCGGTCACTGTCACAGTGTACAGATTTGGACGTGTGTTTGCTCTGCGAACCTGGCTCCTCATTTTGTTAACGAAGTAAGACAAGAAACGTGCATGCGTATTCACGGGTCAGTCCAGCAAAAAGTTGTTGACAACCAATGCAGGTACTTGCTTTGCTAAAAAGGGATTGGCATCATTGGTGATCTATGATCCTATGCAGACAAAGTGAGGGTTCATTGCAATCTTTTGGTGGCAAACAATTAACGTCCTCGTGTCATGAGGGTCTCATGTCTTGAGGGTCTCATGTCAGGATTCACAAGTGATTCAATCTAATGAATCACAATTCAGCACTTTTGGAGGTACCGCACAACCCCCAGTTGTGGATTCAGTGTAGGGGATGCGCAGGAACCCACACAATACCACTGACTCCGACCTTGCCCTTCTTGCCAGGAGTACCCACAGGTACCTTGGATGAAGATCAGTTCCTTACTGCAGAAAGTTTGTAAGACAGCCGCGTTGCGACAGCAGTTCTAATGAAGAGCGTTTCCCTTCAGGGGTGACCCAACTGGCTACGGGATGTTACGCAGTTCTTCAGGTGGATGTGTCATGTGTCCCGGTTCCTGGGTGATCGGCGGCGTGCCAGGGAAGATGTTCTCCGAAACGTGGGGTCCGAAACCCGCCAATCCAAGGTTCTCTTCATCCAAATGTGGATGAAGGGTACCAGGACCATCCGACCATCGGGGTGCCCTGTCAGTGTCAGCCGATAGGTACTGTGGGGTAGTCCAGGGACACCCCGATGGTCGGATGGTCCGTTCGACCACCCTCTGGGCGGTGCTGGTATTCGTTCGGACCACCGAGAGTCCGCACCGGTTCGGACCCTCTTTGACGGCAGGGGTCCAGAAGCGAAGCAAGCTCTTGAGAGTTTGGGGGGGGGGGGCGGATTCTTATGGTACTCAGAGTTGTTCTAATAAGTAACTTTGGATCCTTGTTTTTCTCCTTCAGAATTACTAACCGCCAAGATCCGTAAGAAATTTGTAGATCTGGTCTGAGCATCGAACAGCTGTTCGGAACAATTGGGCAAGCTTTTTGCTATTCATTGGTTGATTTATGGAGGGGACACTCCCAGGTGCACAATCAATTGGGACATGGTACCAAACTGACCCCTCTATTCTTCCCAAAAGGACATCACTGATTGGCTACCCAAAACAATCCCTCAGAAACCGGATGCCCAAAATTGCAGCCACAAAAGTCCAGAATTGAAACAAAACAAGTCAATCGAAAAATAAAACTAACAATCTTAAATGAGCTGCCAGGTGTTGTTCTGTTATATAAACTTGTCCTAGCTTCTCCAGAGCCTGAAAGGCTCAAAACAGCGCGGCAGCCGCACTACCCAGGTGCTCATTGGCATGGCCTTGGCCACCTTTGAGAAGTTGCCTCATCGACAGCAGGACTTGGCTTCTCGACAATCAATCGTCGACGGAAGCGCACCGGTTCCTCAAAACCTAGGGATTGGTGAGAACCAGACCTCTCTATATAAGGATCTGGCCTCGCTTTGGAGGGCCCATGCGCGTTTGCGCACTTGCAAAAGCTTTTTGGGGAAAGACCGCTCAAGATGGTGGGAAAGTCTAACCAGAGTGTCCTGGCTACAGTCAGTTTCACTGGCTTGATTGATAGAACACGTGGACACTTTGGTTCACATTTCTTTTCCAGAAATCGATCTTTGGCATCAGGAGTCCGTCAATCAACGGGAGGGGCGAGTTTTCCGGCGGCAGCGCTGGGGCCGTACGTACTTCGGAGTGGCTGGGTCTTCTGGTATCGCTGTGTTC
>CAXAMN010013836.1:0-61330 GCA_963970005.1 Durusdinium trenchii
GGCCATCGAAGGCAGGTTGAGAGGCCATCGCTAGTAGGTGGGAAACCGCAAGACAGCAAAGCGGTCAAAGTTGGAGGTCTTCGCTCTTAGGTTGGAGGCCGTCGAAGGCAGGTTGAGGGGCCATCGCTAGTAGGTTGGAGTTGGAGACACGAAACCACAAGACAGCAAAGCGGTCAAAGTTGGAGGTCTTCGCTCTTAGGTTGGAGGCCGTCGAAGGCAGGTTGGGGGCCATCGCTAGTAGGTGACAAGAAGCACAAGACAAACAAGACAGCGAAGCAGCAAAAGTTGGGGGTCCATTCTAGTGGGTGGAGGCCAAAGTTTAGGTTAAAGAACCCCTTACAAAGTTTGGAGGCCTACCTGCAACCTATAGGGTAGTTTAGAGGAGAACAGACGGAAAGGCACCGACACACAAGTGTGTCGAGTACCATTTCCTCCTGTTCTCCTAAGTAGTGGAACAGGTACACAGTGGGGCGTCCCCTACTGTATCAGCACCTGCTGGCATCCTCTTCGTTGGACGGGAAATGCCAGAGGTGTCCCGTCCCCCTGTTCCAAACCTTAAGGTTCCCTTTGATTCCAAGGGTTACACACACACACGAACCACGACCTGTTGGCCGGCACTTGTGGCAAAGCGCCACCATGACAGCACCTGAATTTGCAGCACTTGAACATGTCATATTTTGACCAGTGCGCTTGCACATCACTTTCCCACAAAGTGCGGCATCTGGATCTTGAAGTCATGCCCGTGTCTCGGTGGGCTGGCTCACTTCTAGCGGTGTTTCTCCCTGGCAGGATCCTGGATCCTCTTGTGGCATGTGTCATTGATTGGCAGGGGAAAACTTACAGCGCATTCATTGTGGCTGCGCGCTGTTGTCACAGAGCTTTTCTTTTGGCTTAGCGCGACAGCGCTTCAAGCAGGGAGCAGTTTGTCCACTGTGTTCGTTTTCAGGCTTGTCCAATTCTCCAATTATGCCAGGGAAACAGGCCAACACCAGACTGGACAACGCATGGGCAAGTGCACCACATCCAAGGGCAGAAACCCGGTAACATGTCGGTCACTGAGATCCACTCTCATTGGGTTGGCATGGCTTGCTCCACACTCACAGGATTTGCGCCCTGGAGCACCTCGCTGACAGACATTGTCGGGAAGTGATTAGCGTGCAACAACAATCGATTTGCAAGAGTCGATTTACTATTCTGAGCGGCCAATTCTGTTAGAGATTTCAAATGTACATGAGCACACATACATGTAAAGATGTAAGAGCAGTATCTGTTCTTATCAGTGTGACTCCGCAACACAGTGGCTCAGCGATGAGTGAAAAGGAGCGATGAAGCTGCCTAACATGGTAGCGGAGCTCCTGGGGGCGATCCTACTTGTGGCGCCATGGCATGGTGCGCATCTGGCGCATGAGGATGGAGTGGACATCATCGAGATGATCCACGCGAAGCACCTGCCGAAATTCGAGGCAGAGGTGCTTGGAGAGCCCGACGCAAAGCCCCAGGAGGAGATGGACGAGAACAGGGATTGGCGCCCTGGTGGAAGAGAAGAAGGTGAAGAAGGAGAAGGTGGTTGGGGATTTGGAAATCCCCATGGGACTTCAAGAGGATCTGGTGATCCTATGGAGAAGGGGATTGGAACCTCTTCAAGAAGAGAGCAGTGGATTGGCACCACTGGCCAAGTGGAAGGAGGTGGATTGGAACCGCCCTATGGTGACACCTTCAATATGGAGGAGCTCTTCGACTCCTTCAATGGCACCTTCGAGGATGGGGAGGCTCATGACTTCCTCTACGAGTTCAGGCACTTTGTGATCTTCATGAAGTGGAGCGGACTTTTCCTTGGTGGCATTTTGCTTTCTTTGATGGCAGCTCAGTTGAAGAGATGCAGAACAACAAGACGACCTTCGAGCCACTTGGGCCGGCTAGGACAAAGGAGAAGAAAGACACCCAGGTGGAAAGGAGATTTGGCAGTGAAGTGGAGGTGCAAATTGCAACGACATGGATTTCTTTTGTTGACCCTTCTTGGACAAGCTCGTGCAATGGATGCAGCAACTCAGGAGGTTTTGACCAAGGTCATGGAGTTGTCGGCAGCTGCAACAACAGCAGCAAAAGCATCAGCAGATGCAATCCAAAGGTTCGAAGCAAGTTCATCGAGCACGGCCAGGAGCAACTTTGGTGAAGCTTCAAAGGTGTTGAAACAGCCTGAGACCTTTTCAACAGATGATCCAGTGCAGTTCATGTTGTGGCGTGAGCAATTCCTCAACTGGTTGGTGTTCAGTGACAGCAGGTATGGAAAATTGGTGGAGATGGTCGAGAGCATGACAGAGGATGTTGGCAACGACCTGACCGACAGCACAAAGGAGCTTGCAGAACGGCTCTTCTCGATTCTGTCTTCCTACCTGAGAGGACCAGCATCACAGTTGGTAAGAGGTCAATCCTCTACGAGGAATGGTTTTGCAGTATGGCAGAAGCTGAAGCAGCTCTACGCGCCGAGAACCAGGCCCCGGACCTTAGCATTGGGGCAAGCAGTGATGCAGCATCCCACTTTTTCAACTTCCAAGACGATGTTGGAGAATCTTCTTTCCTTTGATGCCTTGCTTGAACAGTATGCAATAGCAGCTGGATCACCAATGTCAGAAGATTTGATTGTTGGTACAGTGCTCAGATGCATTGATCCAGTGACACGAAAGCACCTACAATACAACATGCCTGACGACATGTCCTACTCCGACCTCAAGGAGAAGCTGATCACCTTGGACAAGAATACCAAGACATGGAACAGCGAAAATTTCTTGAAGACCTTCACGCAGCAGCTGGACAATGGTCCTGGTGGTTCACAAGCTGGAGGCCCGCAACCCATGGAGATTGACAAGGTCGGCTTCAAAGGCAAAGGAAAGAAAGGAAAGGACAAAGGTAAGGGCAAAGGCTCACCGTGGCTTCCTTGGGGCTATGGAGGTGGACGAGGAGGCAAAGCTAAAGGCAAGACCAAGTCGAAAGGCAAGAACAAAGGAAAAGACAAGGGCAAACAGAAAGGCAAAAACAAGGGCAAAGGCAAAACGCAATGTCGAATTTGCCAAGAATATGGTCATTGGGGTAATGAATGCCCTCACGCTCGCTATGGTCAAGCGCCTATGCAGGTGAACGCAGCCTCAACAGTTCACCATGGAACTTCAGAAGTTTCAACCAATTTGCCTGACAGTGCAAGTCAGATCAATGTGACCTACCTCAGGCAACCTTCCCAGTCAACTTCATCGACAATGACTTCCCAGGCTGGGAGCAAAGGTCAAGTTCGACAGGTGAAGATGTACCATGTGGCAACACCCCCAGAGGACTATCCAGAGTTCTTTGAGCTGGATGAAAATGATGAGGAGGAGTGGTATTCAGTGCGTGTGGTGTCCTATATCCTGGACGACGAGATGTTCCAACCAGAGCAGGACAAATTCTATGAGTGGCTAGCAAAACCTGTTGAGCATGTGAGAATGGTGAACAGCAACGACCTGTTGATCCTGGACTCCGGAGCAGACATCAGCCTTCTTCCATATGAGCTGTGCAAGGACAAGGAGATGGAACAAACAGCGGCAGCCTTGGAAGATGCTCAGGGCAATGTGGTCAAGTCCTATGGAAGACGCATGGGACAGATTGAGATGTGGACGGAAGCTGGTGATGTTGTGTTGGTGAACGATGAGTTCATTGTAGCTTCGGTGCAAAGCCCACTCATCAGTTTGGGCAGGCTCTTTCAAAAGGGTTGGAGCTTTCGCAACCTTCCTCAAGCAGAAGCTCGAACAGGGTTAACTTCACCAGATGGAGAGTGCATCATCCCTGTTGTCTACAAGCGCAATTCTCTGGCAGTTCATGGACACATTCGACAAGTGAAGTTGAAGAAATCCACTACAACTCCTATTCCTAAGAAAGCGCTGCATGTTCAACTTGAGGAGAAAGACAAGGAGCTCTACCTTGTGCAGACAGTGGTCAAGGTCGCAGATTCGATGATGGAACGTGTTGGTCTGAAGGGTTGGAGGTTTGACAGTGGTGGACGACCCTTTTCCATTTCGACCAACAGCGACACCTTTCAAGATCCTTCCTACCTTTTTAGTTGGAGGTTTTGGCCGCTGAGGAGCACATTGGTACGACAAGGTGAGGACAATGCTTGGCTCATTGTGGAGTTTTGCAGTCGCTACATGGAGCTGGAGAACAGAACAGGCCAGATTGCAGAATGTGATGAACCATGTGATGTTTTGACAGTTCTGCACAATTCCAATGAGGAAGAAGACGTCTTGGGCGAGATCATTGGAGAAGAACGGACGCGGAGTGACGGCAATACAGTTGAGCAAACAACTAGTGGACAGCCTGACTTCCAATTCGCTTTCCGTGGAGAACCAGGTGTGCCCCAAGAACTACAAGATGGTTTGACTCAAGAAGAAATGGAGCAACCAGACACAGGCAGGGGCAATGAGGAGGAAAGCTTGAAGGTGGCAGTGGAGGATCGTAATGTCCTGATGATCAACGGCCATGAGGTCCATCCCAACAGTCCGATCAAGCTTCTTTGGAATGCAGCTGAGTATTTGGGACTTTCTCGTGGAGGTTCAAAAGCTCAAGTGTGGAAGAGACTCAATGAGAAGATTCAGTTGCAAGAGGCCATTGAGGCATTTGAAGTGGCCAACAAACTATACCTTGAAGAAGCACGACCTCAAGGACTTCACTCCCTTCCGTTGCCGCGACAGCCAACAGAAGAAGAGGTACAGCTACATCAGCTGACTCATCTACCATTTCGACCGTGGTGTCCCCATTGTGTGGCATGCAAGTCAAAGGAGGACAAACAGAGGTTGTTGGATGAGGAGCCCAGAAGGAGAATTCCAAGTTTGGAGGTGGACTATTGCTATGTGAAGGAACAGTCCCGAGAGCAAGGAACAACGGTGATGGTGGTTCTTGACACTGGCACGAAGAACTTGCTGGCTATTCCAATTCCTTCCAAAGCAAGGACGCTCAAGTACCAAGCAGAACAGATTGTTCGCTTTAGTCTCTACCTGAACTACTACGACTTGATGGAGCTGGTGAGTGACAATGAACCAGTGTTGAAGTCCGTGATGGAGGCAGTGAGGACCATCAGACAAAGTCTTGGGTTTGCAACGACTTTGACCTTCGCAAAGCCCTACAGCAAAGGTCGCACAGGCCAAGTTGAGCGGGCAATACAAACTCTAAGGAGACAGGCATCTACAGTCATGCACCAGTTGGAAGAGCATTGTCAGATGAACTATGGAGTTCAGCATCCGTTGGTTTCATGGGCCTACATTCATGCGGCATGGCTTTTGAATCGATTTCATTGCCACAGCACAGTGAAATGTTCACCCTTTGAATTGGTGAATGGTCGCCGCTACTCAGGACGGCTTGTGGGATTTGGTGAGGAAGTGCTCGTCCTCAACAAGAGTGGACACAAGCATGGACCTCAGTGGTTTCCAGGAATATGGCTGGGGAAAACAACAGATGGCAGTGATGACCTTCATGTGGTCTCTACACCCAGCGGTTTGGTGAAGTCAAGGGCAATCAGACGAACAGCAAAGCCATGGGATTCAATCTACACATGGATGGTGAAGGATTTGCCCTACAAGCTGGCAGATGTACAGAAACGTGCACCCAGAATTGTTCCTGGATTTGCAGCTGAACCAAAACCCGTGGAGAAGCCTAAGGACAAAGATGCAGAGGATGTGGAGCGCTATGCACTAGACAATGCCGATAGTGAAGAGGAACCAAATTTGATGGAAACCGCCCAGACAGGCCAACCGGGAGTAGAAAGTCAACAAACCTCAACTTCCATGCAGGAGGAAGCACCCAACTTTGGCGAGGCAGGGCTTCAGATTCCAACGACACCAACTTTGCCTTCAGCAGAGGATGCAACAATAGAGGATGATACAGAGGCAAAGGAACCAAAACAGAAGGCAGCAAGAACAAGTCCAAGCTCAAGTCCTACAGCTCGGATGTTTCCCCCGCATTTTGCTGGGAGCATCAACCGAGTGGTCAATGACTACCAGTGGGAGCAAGATCTCTACGATGACCTTGATGGCGAAGAAATGGCTCTTGAAGACTTCGAGAACGAGGAGTACGAGGACATGGAGGAGCCTATGGACAAAGGGCAGCCACCTGACCTTTCAGCAGAAGAACTCGAGAAGGTAGAAGCTGAGGCAGGGATCATCGAGATCACAAGACTCTTAGCAATGGGAGTCATGGAGAACCCTACACCAGAAGAGGAGGAACATGGCAAACTTCTTTCGACGCGAAGCGTGTTTGATTGGAGATTTCGTGATGGTCAATGGCGACGACGATGCCGCTATGTGGCAAGAGAGTTCAAAGCTGGTGACAAGGGGAACTATGGGACATTTGCACCCACTAGCCACAATGCAGCAACAAGGCTCATGGTTCTTTTGCATTGTGTGAGGAGGTGGTTCCTATGTTTTCTGGACGTGAAGGACGCATTTTTGTTGGTTCCGCAGCAAGAGATGATCCTGGTACAGGTACCTACATGGTGGACCCAAGCTACCTCTCAATATTGGAGCTTGAGGAGATGTCTTCCAGGACAGCGGAATGCAGCAGCAAGATGGTTTGACTTCCTGACATCCCATCTTTTGCAATTGGGATTTGAAAGCCTGGCATGCCTTCCGGCGATGTTCCGCCACATGACAAAGAACGTGGTGGTGCTGGCGCACGTTGATGACATGGTGCTAGCTGGAACAGAAGAAGCGCTCAAATGGGCCAATGAGGAGTTGAAGAAAATCTTCACCATGAGCGGAGGCGAACTTCTTCCGCAGGATCAAAGCCCAAAGGATCCGGTGAGATTCTTGAAGAAGCGCTACTACTTTTGTGAGCAAGGTGTGATAGTGAAACCTCACGAGAGGTATATTCCAGCTTTGGTTCAATTGTATGGACTTGGAGAAAGAAAGGAACGCGCAACGCCTGACATCGCAATCGATCGTCTTGAAGGTGAAGTCGTCGACCAGGCAGAGAAGAAGAGGTTCAGAAGCGCCTTGGGAACACTTCTTTACTTATCCCAAGATCGCCCAGATGTCCAGAACTCGGTGAGAAATTTGGCTCAGTTCATGAGCAATCCAACGAAGGAAGCAGTCAAGGGGATTCAGCGCCTGATCCTCTACCTGAAAGGCACAGAATCTTATGGCATTCTTTTGCCGTATGTGAGAAAGGACTTCAGTAAGCTGAATGAGCTCTACGACAAGCACAATGAAGTCGAGGATGGACATGTGCTGGAATGCTTCACAGACAGTGATTGGGCAGGTGACCGCAGCTCAGAAAGACACAAGAGGCACTCAACGTCTTCAGTGATGATCTTTGTGGACAAAGGCTTAGTGCAGTCTTGGAGCAGGACGCAAAAGTCAATTTGTCTTTCCAGTTGTGAGGCAGAGCTTACAGCATGTGTTGGAGGAGTGGCAGAAGCACTTCATCTTGCAGAGGTTTGGAGGTTCCTATGTCAAGAGACATGCAAAGTGGTGGCAGTGACAGATTCGTCTTCATGTCGACAGTTTGTGCAACGCCTCGGTGTGGGGCGCATGAAGCACATTGAGACGAAACTGCTTTGGATTCAGGAGGAGGTGAAGAAAGAAACCCTCTCTATCACAGGAGTGGGAACCCTTCTGAATGTGGCAGACCTCAACACCAAGAAGCTGACAAGAAACCGGCGTAACTTCCTGATGTACCTTCTCGGCTTTGTGGAGGAGGATGAAAACAATGGAGGCTATGTGACGGTTGGCGAAGAGGAGTTCAATGAGTTTCTTCGCAAGAAGGCAACAGCTCAGAGGATGAAGCAGGTGAGAAGAACACTTCTACAAAACCTTGTGGATGGTGTAAGCCCAACACCTGTTCCCCGCCAAATGGTGAAAGCAGTGACACTACTGAGCATGTGTGTCGAAACTCTTGGTACAAGTGAGATGACCAACACCGTGGAGAATGAGATCCAACAAGAAGCAATGACATGGCTTGGTTGGTGGGAGATGGACTACAAGTTCACTCTACGTGGTTTCATTTTCTGGAACTTCATTTTTCTCCTTGGAGGAGTACTTGCTGGAGCACTTTTGAAAGAGCGCATGATCACATGGTGGAACAAGTTGAAGGAACTTCATGATGAGATGCAGAGGAAGAGACGTGACATGCACCGCAGAGCTCTAGCAGAACTACATGCAAGAGACTATGTCCGGCAGACAACACAGATGCTGGAGATGTACAGAGGACATGTGAGTGATGACCAAGTTCAACCACCGCAGCTTGAACCCCTTCGAGTCAACAGAGTTCAAGCAGCCTACGACCGCTTCTTGATAGCCCGAAGCGAAAGACGCGTGCGAGAAAGGCATGGACCAGAACATGGACAACAACAAGTGGATGAAGATGGTGACGTGCACATGAGGACTGAAGAGGAGGAGCAGAACACAATCTATGATTGGTCTCCTACTCAAGCACGAATGGTGAACTACAGGATCCTCGAGAATTCCAGCGACGCTTCAAGTGGAGAAAGCTACTTCCAGAGGACAAGAGATGGAAGCAGCTATGTGCGCCGCTACAGGCCTACAAGTTCAGAGAGAGAAGGTGGAATGACCGACAGCGATCCAGAAGATCGACCAGCAAGGAGAAGCAGCAGCCCAGAACCGCAAGAAGAACCTGTTGACCCAGTTCCAAACAGGTTTGAGGATTGGGGGGTACTTGTACACCCTCATCCCGGCAATCGAGAAGATCCGAGTTGAAAGGATCTACGAGGCTGGCTTTTTCCCGGAGTATTTGTGCAAGCAGTTCCTGCAGCTTTTGGCAGCAAAGCACAACCCAGAGGAACCAGGGCTACAGTTCGACTATGCCCTGATGTATGACATCTATGACCGCAACTACCACAAGATGTTCAGAGATTTGGTGAATGGAGAGTACGACCAGACTTGGGACGCAATTGTGGAGGCATGGCACAACCGAGATGAAGATAGAGATCATTTGATCTTCACGGCCACAGAGCTGGAAGAATAGTGTGCTAAGAGTTCGAAAAGAGAACTCACGCAAGGCAGGGTGTTAGAGATTTCAAATGTACATGAGCACACATACATGTAAAGATGTAAGAGCAGTATCTGTTCTTATCAGTGTGACTCCGCAACACAGTGGCTCAGCGATGAGTGAAAAGGAGCGATGAAGCTGCCTAACAAATTCATTTGGAAAGGCCCACAAAAAGCATACGACGTTCAAAAGAGATTAAGGCCCTAAGAGCTATAACGATGTCCGGATTGTGTGCAACATCCAGATTTAGATCAACATTAACATGACTTAACGAATCTGTGTGGGATTCGCTGGGCAAATGGTCGTATTGGTAAAATCAGGAAAAGCACATTCAGCGTGGCTACTGCGCCACGTATTGGGTTCGCCCATCTTTGCTCAGAGAGCGCAGTCTGGCAAGGCTTTTTTCTGCAAAAACGAGTCCAAACAGTGAATAGGCAGAACAAGGACCCACTTGCATACTGTACAACGTTTCCAAATTCAAGGTTTTTGCGACGGAGTTTGAAGTTGAATCGGGAACTCTAAACACCTTCAAAACCAAATCATGGTGGAAACTTCGGGTAATTGTTCCTATCTTGCTGGTACCACAAGCTGCATCCAACCAATCAAATCTTATTTGCAGCGTCAACCTAACTCGGTAAATCCTGATTCTTTTTGTGAACCAATTGCGAAACAATTGTGATCAAAATTGTGAACAGGCAAAAACAACATTTTGCAAGAAGCTAGAAAAAAGCTCAAAAAAACAAAGCAAAAAGCGAGAGACATTGCAAACAAAACAAAAGACATTGCTAAAAGACACCACAGAATCAACAACATGTCAAATGATCCACATGGCCATGGTGCAATTTCTTGGGATTTGCAATTTCTTGTGCTCTTTTGAGAGTGCATTTTGTTTTTTAGATCTATTTTTTGCCTTTATTTTTTGCAGTGTGCAAGACCTGGGCCATCACCAATCGCAATGTTTTGGCTTTTATTTGCAAACGATGATTTTCAATTTTACAGTCTTAGGTTGGGTCCCAGAAGACATAAATCTAATCCTTTAAACATTTTAACATGTCTTAAACATTTGGCGAACGAAGTACAAAATATGCCAAGAAGGCGTGCGTTGTACGGTACATGGCTTTTGCATCCCTCGTTTGGGTTTTTTCATGCACGCTTGGCCGTTTGGGCCATATCCGTGCATAGAGTACATTGGCAACATGAAGAGATTCCTCTTGGCAGCGTTGGCCATTGCTCGAGTTGGGCTCAGCTCCAGACCACGCCCTGTGTCAGCGAGTCGGTGAAGAGCATGCCAAGGTCGGGTGAGGGGGCGAAAACCAGATGGACACCCCGGTATAACAAACACCTTCTCAGGTCAGCTGGTTGTGATTTAGGTTGTGGATCTCAAACGAAACATATCCAGGATACTGTCGATGATTCTGTGATGTTCTGTTCGTTTGCTTTCTTTTGTTGGCATGCGCAGGGAGAGCTCAAATGTACGAACCCAAGAAATGACCCTCCAAATCCTGATGTTCAAAGGGCCAACTAGAGCTCGAAAGGAACATGTCTATGCAGACAAGTTGGATCTCTCATAGATGTGTCCGTGCTAATTGACCTGGTTTGTTTCTCAGCTTTTCTTCAGTCTTCCTGTGATCCAAAAAGACCGGCCCAAGAATTGCTACAGCCGGACAACTCGGGTAGCTCGGACAGCAAAGCTTGGACAGCCGCAGTCGCCTTCTAGGTGCATCTGCAGGCTGGGCTGGGGAGCTTGGAGTCTGTACTGGGCTACGACCACGAAGATGTTTTGATTCTCACATGAAGCAACTGAAGACTGTTAATTAATTGATGGGGGAACGGTTTATGGTGGGTTTGCAGGCCGTCTTTGGCTTCGAACACGAACAGAGCTTCAACCCATCACCTCTGGACCTCGGACCTGGGCGAACACGTGGGTGAACAATTGGGTGAAGAGGAGTGGCTGAACGATGGGACATGAACTCTATTGAGTAGTTGGTGCCCTATAAAGCTGGAGTCGTTGAGAATTGCCATGTTCTCAGAGGCACGAGGGCCGAGAGGCTTGTTCTTCAATGCAGGCAACGACTCGTCCGGTTTGCCGGTGAGCTCCACGTCTCTGCGCCCCTCGTGCGACTCGCGACTCGCGGAGAGGTCGAAGGGGTCGAGAAGGGACGGGGGCTGGGACCGAAGCCACTTGAGGAGCCGAAGCCCGTGGCCGCACGGACTGCGTACCTTCCTGAGCCGAAGCCCGCGGGTCCGTGCGCGGCGTTCCGTGCTGCGGCTCGGCTCGGGGAAGACTCCGCACCTCTTCCTTTCACCGCCGGCCGACGAAAAGCAGCCTCACCGGTGGCCGAGAGCGAGACCGAGAGAATTCAGGACATGTCCTGCTTTTTCAGTGAAGAACGGCTGACTTGAAGTGTCTCTAAGTGCCCAGCTATTGATTCACTTGACCAACTTGCATTACCAGTTTTAGGGTTCCCTCCCCGAAGAGTCCCACTCTCTTCCATCTCTTGGGTCATCGTTTGTTTGGTGTAACGGTCCCATATGTATGCAGTTCGGGAGACCTCGGCTCAGCCGACATCGACCAGTCTACCCAGTCGACCAGTGGAGGCGTGGCTTCTTCTGCACGGCTTTGCGCCCAGCGACGCTGTGGCGCAGGGGTTGCTTCTGACGATGTCAATGGAACTCTGAGGAGCTTTGTGTGGGGTCCTTGACGGCAAGGCCCTGGCCCCGCGCCGGTTGTAAGTCTCAGCACTGACAGACTAAGATCACTACCAGGTCAGTAGAAGTCTAGGAAGGTTGTTTATTGCCTCAAGCACTTCCTTGCCTCAAGCACTTCCTTCAAACATGTTGATCCATTCTCTTCATGAACAGAAGAACTTCTTTGATATGTGTTCTCCTGGTACCCCCCTTTGGATGGTTTGAATTCAGTTCTTGAAGCAAATCTGCAAGCTCACATCCATCGCGAGGAGATAGTTCCAATACTTTGACATCAGATGATGCTACGCTTCTCAGGCAAGACCTGGTCTGAAGCGAAAAGCAGAAGCCCAAACCCAAGGGGTTCTTTGCACACGCACCTGGGGTCTTGATCTAGACTGGGATGGGTCAGATGGACTGCAATCAAGTAGAGAGCTGACCACTTGCGAAACACGGATCGACGGATGGCCAAGGCATGGTTTGGTTCTTTGGCCCGGCAGGGCCATTGATGGGGTTGGGACTAGGGAGCCACTAGAAACAGCCACCCTGGTCACGAAAAAGGAGGTCAAGAAGACTCAAGAATTGACTCTTCAGGAGTTGGGAGGGGAATTGCTCCTTCTAACGCTTCTAAGAGTCTAAGAACCTTGGAACGTCCGGAGTTTCACTCTTGGAATGAACGGTCCTCACCGTTGCTTCACGGCTCAGCATCGCTCGCCGCTCGGGGGAGGCCCCTGCACGCCGAACGGCGCGACCGCGACCGCCCCAAAGGACGACGCGTGGGCTCCGCTGGGCGCATGGGCGTGCGATGCACGGTGATGATGATCTCACACCCTCTGGGCGGGCTCCGTGTCGAGGAGCCGCGGAGAAACCGACCGACCTTGGAGTCGTTTTGCCTTGCGTGGACGCGTTCAAGGCTGAAGAACAGGGCAAGGTACTGTTCTTTTTTGTTTTTCTGGAACGCCGGCGTTTTGGTTTCGTCGGCTCTTGCAGTTTCACGAAGAGGAGCGGGCCTCCACTCAGACCTATCCTCTTTGTGAGTGGAAGAGCTTCTTTGACTTCCGTTACTGGTACCCCTTTTGGATGATTTGAATTCAATTCTTGAAGTAAATCTGCAGCTCAAATCCACCATCGCGAGGAGAAAGCTCCCCATTCCGAGACGCTCTCAGTGAGCTACTCTCAGGCAAGAGCAGGTCAGACCAGAAACAGATGGGAACTCGGTGCAGGGCGCGTGACTGGGGTCTTGAGATGCACTGGGATTTGTCAGAGGGACTTCGACCCAGAGAGATGAGGGGCACAGATCTGCAGAACCATGGTGACAGATCTGCAGAGGGCCACTGGGTCGCAGGCGATCTTCAAGACTGGGATGAGGGTGTGGAGACTGGGTCTGCGGAAGCTGCATCAAGCTCCGGACTCTCAGCAGGGTTTACTTGGCATTAAGTGTAAGTAGTATGGGCCTTCTACTGCTTGTGCAGTTCAGGGTCACTTGACGTAATTGAACCAGAAAGGACAGGGTCCGTGTCAATCATGTGTCAATCCTGCTTTCTCCAAGTTCAAAGGCGCATTCCGTGTCTTGCCTTTCTGGAGTGGGTGCATTGTGGGACAAGGATGTTGTGGTTTTTGGAGCTTGTGCCCTGTTCCGGGTTGTTCTTTTGTGTTCTAGCTTTTGTGTTCTGACGGTCAGAAGCTGGAATGCAAGATTGCTTCTCCTTGATTAGCGGTTGCTGTGGCTGCATTGTCCTGTTTGGAGTGTATGCTGTCATGTTTTGGTTTTGGACATTGTTTGAAGAGCTTTTTGAAAGGACCAATCCTTCTGGAAGGCAAGCTATCAGATGCAGGCGAAGATGCTCTCCCGATGCAATTCTTGATGGTGAGCGGTGCCGGATGTGAGCCAGTCAACGGTCAATATTCCCATGTGGACCAATTCGAAGGCAAGCCCCTTATGCTTTCGCCTGTGGATGGCGAGGCGACGACAGCTTCTCCAAACTACGGTTCACCACCCACTCTCTCCAAGGAACCCTGCACCGATGTTCAAGAAAGTGAAACAGGAGATGCGCGTGATGATCTTACTGGATCTCCAGCTGCATCAAGCCCTGGACACTCAGCTCTGTTAAAGTTGAGGTGAACTAAGCCCAAAATTGAACCCAATTTGTGCTTGTCTGTGGGGATCCTTCATGCATCACTGCGAGGGAGTACACAGCCAGTTTCATTTTAAGACCAGATGCTGAAGGAGAGCTTTTGATGGGTAGAGACAGCCCTGGTCACATTCTCAATGCAGACTTTCGACGCCCTTTTGTGCGCGTATGTTCCTAGGGATTGACCACAGAATGTGGGAGTTCTTGAATGAATCTTATGTAACCAGGAGTCACACAGGGGTGGTTTTTAGTCCCCAAGTGAGTGGATGTTCTGGGCACCCCTATCCTCCAATAGGCACCCCTTTGTGACTGCTGGAAAGCATTTCTTTACACACACTGCTTGTTTCCGAGGAAAGGTACCAGATGAGAGTGTGACAGAGCCTGAGCAGGGTGTCGTGGTCGAAGGTGCCAGCATGACTGTCACGGTTGTTGGTTGTGCGACAGGTTTGTACTTTGCGGACAGTTTCTAAGAGATAACTTATGACGGAGTATATATAGCTTAAAAATGGAGTATCACTCAAGCTCATCACCTGAAGAGAGGACGCACGCAATGGTGCCGCGTCTTTGTTTGGTCTTTATTTCGGATCCACATCCATTAGACCATTTCAGTGAACTTCCATGGTTTTTTCTATACTTGGACGTTTGTTGGTAGATTTCCAAGCATATAATCGATCTTGTGGGACATGGAACGCTTTGCTCAGGCGCTTGCATCCGGCAGGACGATTTCGCATCTGATTATGCTTCGTCCTGGGCATCACTCTCATCCATGTCAGATGCAGCGGACAGTGGTGGCGAGGTTCTACCAGGCGACTTGATGGTGAGAGGTGCAGGTTATGGGCCAGTCAATGGCCGATATTCTCATGCTGGGGCTTTCGAGGGAAAGCGCAAGTACAAGCAGATCGATGGCAAGGCGATCATCTTCTTCAAGTTGGGGAGTTGGAGATTAAATGATGGTGATAATACTGGTGGGTGGTGCTATCAAGCGGAGATTGATTCACCAACGCCTTTGAGTAAGTGGGTGACAGCTTCTCCAAACTACGGTTCACCACCCACTCTCTCCAAGGAACCCTGCACCGATGTTCAAGAAAGTGAAACAGGAGATGCGCATGATGATCTTACTGGATCTCCAGCTGCATCAAGCCCTGGACACTCAGCTCTGTTAAAGTTGAGGTGAACTAAGCCCAAAATTGAATCCAATTTGTGCTTGTTTGTGGGGATCCTTCATGCAGCACTGCGAACAGGGAGTATATAGCCAGTTTTATTTAGAAGCGAACTTTTGATGGATAGAGACAGCCCTGGTCACATTCTCAGTGCAGACTTTCGACGCCCTTTTGCGCGCGTATATTCCTAGGGAATGACCACAGAATGTGGGGGTTCTTGAATGAATCTCAAAACAGCATTTCTTTACACACCCTGCTTGTTTCCAAGGAGAGGTACCAGATGAAACTGTGGAGCTGCCGGAGTGCATTGTGGTCGAAGGTGGGAGAATTCTGTTTCTGAGATGTCTATCAAAGGATGAGCGAACCCGGAGCTCGTCCGGTTTTCAGACTTGATCCATTTGGGTAGGCCAATTGCGACGTTAAACAGGCCCACTGTTGACTTTGGATCATGTATGATCATGCTCTTTTGTTTTTTTTACCCAGACGCTCATGGATCCTCCTAAGTAGGGAGCAGTACCCTCATCTGGACCCTCAAATCCCTATGTTTTTGAGGGACCTAAGGCCTGTCTTTAGAGCTTCTGGGTAGTCCACTAGAGGCACCACCCCTTCTTTTTGGGACCAGAAGTTCTCCTGCTCACCCGCATCAATGTTGAGAGATGGCATGCCAACCGCCTGCGAATGCGTAGCGAAGGGTTATCGTTGAACTTTGGGGGTCTTTGGGTAGCGTCGGGTTCGTGGGTTCCCTTCGCTCTCGCTCTCTCTCTCTCTTTTCCCTTTAAATCATCTACCGGACTTCGGTTCCGACCCTTTGGGGTGACGCATCGACTCTCCGTTCTTCTTCCGTGCGAAGCTCGGACTCCGGCGACGGTGGCCGACGGTGGCGCTACCGCCCCTGGCGCAGAGGTCTCGACGCGGAACGCTTCGTTCCGCGTCGCGCGCGGCACGGTGCCGCCCTGCCGCCGTTCCTGGTGGCGCGCGGCGCCGAGCGCGGGAAGATCAACGGCCGATATGCGGCCGAGAGCGGGTACAAGCAGGTGGAGGGTGAGGCCATCATTTTCTTCAAATGGGGCAAGTGGAGATGGAATGCTCTAGACCGCAGGGATGGATGGTTCTATGAAGCCCCTCCGTGCGAAGGGAGCGACGGCAACCTGCCGCCCTTTGAACACTGGGTAACTCGTCCATCGCTCGTGGGCGTAGCGCCAAGCCTTTCGTTGGGGAACTACCGAGATATCAAGGAAGGCGATGTGGTGACCCTTGCAGAGTGCCCTGATTTCGATTGGACTGGATGTCCTGAGGGCCCTGCCAAGAGGCTGTCCTTTTCAGGTACCTCGTGGACGGTGACGGTGCATGAGCTTCGGGGAGAGTGGTTTTATCCCCGGGAATTTCCGGAGAAGATCGCGCCACTGGCAGGCTTGGGTGCTGTGAGCTTGATGGGCAAGGAGCACTGTGTCTCGGGTTTCTCAGCTGATTTCAATAAAGATTTGCTTTTTCAGCTCAACACCATCCCACTTGCAGCAGAGGTTTCCCCACAACCACTTCAGAGCTAACTCGTGCCCTTCCCCTCCCCTTGTTTTGTCCCCTGCGTATGGGAACTCGGTTTCTTCAAGAGCAACTGCTTCTGTGACTTCCCAGATCTTCAAGTGGTGAAACGGCAAAAAACTAAGCATGTTGCAGGTCGGTCCAGCAGATTCTCTTTAAAGATGCTCGAATGACGTTTGAAGCATCGTACTTTAGAAGTTAGCGCGAAGCTCTGCCTATTTATATGAGACAAAGCTTTACAGCTAGAGTAACTAGACTCAACAATCGTGCATGGTGCTCCCACATTTTGTCAGCAGTTGATGTGTCGGAAGGTCTCAGAGTTGACATGTTTCGTCCCAGAGTTGATGCTCCTCCCAACGCTATGCTGGTGAGCGGATGAACAATCCAAGTATTTGGCCGTGGGTCCAAGACCCCCCCTTTCACCCTGCTAGGAAGACCACGTGCAGAAAAGACCATTCGGTTCATGGAAGTGGTGGGATAAAATCAAGCGTCGCCCAGTTTTTCATGACCCACAGCCATCCTTTTGACCAATGTTTTGCCCTAGGGCTCCAACCACCTCAGAAGGTGGTTGTGGTGGGTGCCAGGGGGGTCTAACCACCTTTTGAGGATGTGGTTGGAGCCCTAGGGGTGGCTGTTTAGATGGGTATCGCCAACCAACTTGGGCTTCGATTTTGATCGCCTCACGGCCGTGCGGTTTTCTATTCTCATGGCGAGGCGGCGTGCTGCAAGAGGTCTATGTGGCTTGTGATCGATCGGGTCTCAGCGGCTTCTATGGTCATCATGGCATGCACAATGGAAAAGCCATGTACCAGAAGTTGGATCAGACTGCCATGATCTACTTCAGTGAAGAGTGGAAGATTGGTGCCACCATGGACCAGTGGACCTTCCGACATCCCGGCCTTCCGGTCTCACAGCTCCCTTTGGGTCGATGGGCTTCGAGCTCCACGTCCGCCACCGACCCTCCCAGCCTCGCGGCGGTGCCGCAACTGCTGCGCGTGGCCGGCACGGCGGAGCAGCTCCAGGGTCACTATGCGCGTGCGGAGCATCTGAAGGGGAGGCCGATCTTCCGTCAGATCGGCGGGCGCGGAGTGGTCGTGAGCGTAGGGCGGGGCTGGAAGATCAAGCACGAAGAACGGGCGTCGGGCTGCTACTATGAACACGGAGACCTCTCGGGCAGATCGCCTCCCGCAGGTCAATGGAGCTCCCTCATAGGGGGAAAAGCAGCAGAGGTAGAACATGTCGCTTTGATTCCAGCAACTGACACTGCTCCGAGATTTATTTGGGTTCGGGGTGCCAGCGATGAAGCAAAGGTGGTGAATGGCTGCTACGTGTGCATGGGGTCAAGCAATGGCAAGCCCAAATACATGCAAATAGGCGCTTCGGGGATCATCTATTTTGCCGGGAATTGGAAGATTCACAGCGAGAATTCGGAGGATTCTTGGTTCTACAAGCATCCGGATCCAATTCTCCCAATTCCGCCCACCTTCGGGTGGACGACGGAAGGCTACACCCTGGGCCAGCCCGAAGTGCCATTCCTTCAGCCACAGCCGAGGTATTTGGAGCAAGAACCCGAGCCAGGGCAGCCACTTCCCTTCTTTGAGGTTCGAGGTGCCGGGTTGCCCTCTGTGAATGGCCGCTTCTCCAAAAGCACGAGACCGGCGGTCTCCGACCGGCCGGTCTACCAATGTGCTGGCTCGACCTCGAGCGCAGTGATGTATTTCAAGAAGGGCAAGTGGAATTTGCACCGCAACAATCGATTCGATGGTTGTCAATTTGACTATGAAGGTCCTTCCAGTGGCCCTGAGCACGGCTCGCCCCTGCCACCGACTCAATGGTTCCCCAGGGATGGACCTGGACCGGCGCCCTCTCTTTGGTTGGGGACCCGGCGCGACCTTCGAGAAGGTGATGTGGTGGACTTTCGAGAGGTCTCCAGCAAAGTGAACTGGTTTGGATGTCCGGAAGAGAACGGCCTCATGAGGCTGCACTTTCATGTGGGCACGAAAGCCACCATCCGACGCGTCGCAGGCGACTGGTTCTATGCCGAGAATCCATCCAAAGTGGCGCCCTTGGCAGCTGTAAGGCATTTGTATTTGAAGGATACACCTCATTGCTTTCATGAGCCGCCGCAGATAGCGGATGCAAGCTCTCGAGATGCCACGGTGGAGGCAGAGCAGGTTGAAGGTGGCTATGATGAGGAATGGAGGGCAGAGCAAGATGTGGAAAGATTCCGATGTCCCATTTGCATGCTGGTGGCCCGCGATGCTATGGCACATGGTTGTGGCTCCGTGCTGTTTTGTGAGCTTTGCTGGCTGAAATGCATCGCTGAGGATAGCAAATGCCCTGTTTGCCGCGAGCACGGCTCCAGCATCGCGCCAGCACATGTTGAACGGAGATCCATCAAGAACCTCCTGGTGAAATGCTCCAACAAGTGTGGTGCGAGCTTCCATTTGGTGGAGAAGGTGGGGAAACCATCAGCAGTTCCAGTCCGGACTGGTTTGTGGACCCCATCCTGTGAGTGGATGTGACAACCCCGACTTCCTCCCGACTTTGAAACTGTTGGAGTTTGCATCATTTCCCTCAGACGAGCCCGAAAATGATTGTGCTGCCAGAAGACGCGAGTTGAAAGACCCAGTTTCTCACAACAAAAGAGTTGAGTCAAGGGTTTAAGGACGACGAAACAAGGTTGCGTCGTCTGGTTCGCTTGGTTCGTTTGGTGCGTCTGACGATGTGCGTCCTTTCTTTCTTTTCATTGGTCGCGTCAAAGAACGTTTTTGAAGTCCCTATGGATCCACATACCGAATCTGAGGTACGGTGAGCAGAGTTCACTATTTATGTAGGCGCCATTGTCGGGTCCAAGGTGTGCCTTCTGAGGTTCGGTACGTGGATCCATAGGGAGTAAACTCGAAGCTGTGTCCGTCAGGCGGAGCATCGGAAGGAGTGTCCCAAGCGCCAAGTGACCTGTGCTGCCTGCCAGACCTTCTATGATGCGGATCGCGAAGAAGAACACCAAGAGGAATGCGAAGCTAAGTGGAAGAAGTGTCAACTATGTGGAGATCAGGTGAGCTGGTGAACATCGATCGTCCACGTGAGCCCTGTCACACCAGTAGAAAGCTGGGTCCTTGTTTAGACCTCGGTCCCCAGGCCTTCTTTGTTTCATTAGACTGGTTTCCCCCAACAGGAACCCGCCGGTTTCGTGACACGTGGCCGGTGAAGGTAAGCGAGTTTTTTCGCATGTTCTGCCCTGGTGAGGTGGCGTTGGAGGAGCTGGAGGCCCACTATGCTAGCCATCACTTCGCTGAGCTGGTGCAACTGGTCGAGCTCAGGGAAGAAGTGGCACAGCTACGAGAGGAAGTGAGGCACTTGAGAGGGGATGCCAGAATGAGGGGAGGAGACAGGCCCCGAGCGAGCGCTCCAAACCATGGTTACGACGATTGTTTCGAGATCGACTCCGACCGTGGAGGGGCCTTGTTCCGACTTCCGGAATTTTCTGCCTCCGACCCCGAAAGGGCGAGCTCAGTTCCGGAATTTTCGGCAACTGACTCGGATTTTTAGCGTCCAAGTCCTCAAGCGATGGGGCGTCGAGTGTGCTTTGGAGTATGCGGTTTTTCGTACGTCGTGTAAACTGCAGCTCCAGCACATTCGACTGGTTGCTTTTTACAGCAGCAACTCTTATCTATTTGCATTCGGAGCTGGAGGATTTCCTCGTCCAAGACGAGACTTGAATCACTTGAATCAAGCCCGATCAAAAGCACAAGCCCTCGGATGCACAAAAAAGCACACGCATCGGACTATCAGACCTGTTGGATCTTCGCTCGACCGTGTTGGATGCCATGGCGATGTCCTTTGCTTTTCCTGGCAATTCGCGGCTTTGAGTTGCTGAAGTTTGCGCGAGATTGGCCATGATTTCAATGATCTTACACGAGTTGCTGTTGAGTGTGTCAGCTGAGTGTTTTTGGATAAGATTGTGTGTGTGATTTTGGGAATTGAAGTAACTGCAGTGCTTTTCTGGAAACGACACGTCGATTTTGGTTGCGACTCGAGGCTGCAGCTCCTCCTTGCAGACGATCCACCACACCAAGATGTTCACACCCCGAAAAAGTGCGCTACAAGTGAACTGCGACTGGATAGTTGGAATATGATAGTTGGATAGTTGGAGAAAAGGGTTGTACGACCAATTTCCTTCGAGCAACTTTCTTCCCTCTTCTCAGACATAGCTCTTTGCCCCACTTGTCAGGCAACTGAAGGTGGAACATTCAATTCATGCATACGTATTTTCTGCACTGAGTCGCACTATACTGCTCCTTTTGCTGTTGGGGATAATTCATACGATTGGTCTCTTGCTTGGCCGCGATGCCGGGCTCAGATCTTGGGGGGGGCGCATCCCAAAGGCGGCGCGCATGGCCATCGGAACGAGACCGAACGGCCCGGACCCTCGTTTCGGGTGGTTTGCGATCCCCAGAACTATCGGACCCGGCTTCGTTTCGGGTGGTTGTCTGAGCCATGCTTTTCCAACGCCCCTGAACTGGTTTCAGAGAACGATGAGTCCATCTGCGCGGTCCGCACCCTCGCACGCCTTCTGCCTGGGCTTCCGGACGAGTCCGAGTCGCTTCCTCCAAGAGGCGGAGTAGCACGTCGACCGCTCAGTCCTCGACCACAGCCGCAGTTCACACCAGTTCAGCATCTCATCCCGGCAATCAACAAGACTAGAAATAGACACCAACCTCAAGACTACCTGGCGCGGAAACCGAAGGTTTCCGTGTTCAGACACGCGCGCGCATGCGCGCGCGCTCGCGGCGACCGCTCTCGCAGGTGAGGTCAGGAGGGCTGTGTAGAGGTCGGGCGCAGAGAAGAGCCTTTGGAGGCCGGTCGCGGGAGCGAGAAGGGTGGTGAACGTGTGACGCGGGCAAGCGTGCACAAGTGACGCGGGGGCCGTTGTGGCAGATGTCACGCTGAAAGAGCCCCGGTGACAGCAACTGGCGAGGTCTTGGCGTTGACCTCGCCAAGACCCCACTGTTTGAAAAGAAAGGAAGACACAGAGACAGTGGGGTCTCTAAAATACATGTTTCTCTTGTTTCATCTCAAGTCCAGCTTCTATTTTTTTCGTCCGGCATCCTTGGGGATGTTTTTTCGTCTCACCAGTAGGCGATGCTGATCTTGCGGCCGTGATCTTTGGGCTGCTTCCACTGCTCCTCCTGCTGACGCTTCTCCGGGCAGCAGCCAAGAAACGCCGCGAGCGGCGGGGCATTGAGGAGGTCAGGTGCTTGAATTTGTGGAAGGTCAATCTAGAAATTGGATCAATTGACGAACAGAGTCTTTTTCCTGATTTTTTCTCGACATGGCCTGCACCTGTAGCAAGACAAAGGGACGAACTCACATCGGATGAAGAGGATAGTATGGAAAGGTGAGGTACCCACTTTCGAACAGTTTGCCACACGGTTGACCACCCTGGTTGCTTGAGAACGGCGGTTTTCAGAGCTACTACTTGCCCAGAACATGATGAAAGATCCTTTTTCGGCAGGTTCCCGAGTTCACTGCCACAACTAGTTCTTACTTGGTGTTGGCGGACCACTCTGATCCCAGGCTGCTTTGAGCGCTGCTGTCGCGCTGCTCCCCGACGAAGGACGAGCTGGGCCGACCAAACAACGCGCCACGCGACCGCTGCAGATTTTCCGCGCCGCGCGACCGAGAGCCGGACGGAAGACGAGGAGATAGACCTGGGTGACACGGGCCGACCAACACGGTTGCACCATTCCGGTCGCAAAGAAGCCTCCGTAGATGATGGTGAGGAACGCTTTCTCGGATATTTTTAAATACCTTATGTGTTTTACAACCCTGTTAATCCCTTATTAGTAGATCCCTTAGTAGATCTCTTTTTTGTTTTACAGACGCTTACCGTGTAGATCCCTTATTTACTTTAATTCCTTATTTGCAGTGGTCAACGGTGATCTACACGGTGGGGAAAATCCCGCCGCGAGGTCAACCATTGGAGCTGAAACCCGTGAGCTCCGCCTTCGGGGCGGAGGTCCGAGGCGAACGGGAGCGGACATCGGCGGGGGCGGGGGCGAACGGCAGTTCTGTAACCGGGGACAGGTGTGGGACAGCTGCGTCTGTGTGTGTTGCCTTTACTTGCGGTTGCCTCTACTTGCACTGAAGTAATCCTTTCCACCTATTAATAAACACGGCCCCCCCCACCTAATAAGAGAAACTCGGTCGCATTTTTTCTAATAGGGGGTCCCTGAAATCGGGGGGTCCAAAATAGGGTCACCTGGGAAGAGCTGCAAAAAAGTAATCCAGACAAAAAATATATAAAATCCTTTAATAAACTAAGCTTTCGAAAGGTGATGTCGCTGTGCCATGCGGTTTTGCACGACCTCGGTGGCAAGTGCGTTTGCGTGAGTCCGTGCCACTGGAGGAAGGAAAACCTGCTCGTGTAAGCGCGGCGTGTCACGAGGGAGTTTTGTGGGAACCTATTTAAAAAAACTATCCCCAAAATCGACCATTTTGGTAGTTTAGTAGCGGCTTGAAAGGGCGGTAATTTAAAAACAAATATAAGCAAAAATTAGGGATTCGGACGTTGTGTTTTTTAGTTGGGGAGTGTTTATTAATAGGTGGAAAGGATTATCCTCTATACTGGTTCCGTGGTGTTCTTTACTTATGTTTTCTTAATTTCGGAGCTCGGAGGCGTTTTCTTTGGTGTAACGAGAGATTCATTGGGGCAGGCGTTGACCTGGCGAAAGCACTTCCCAAAGAGCTCGCGAAGCTGTTCTGGCAGTATGGCTTGCTGATTTTTCGCGACCAAGACATTGTGGAGGAGGAAAGGATTCCATGCAGGTTGGGATTCACGCAAAATCCTTCACAAATCATGGGTTCAGTTGGAACATTCAGGCATATTTAAATCAAAAGGTGTCGGGAGATGGGGACCCCCAAAACCTCTTTGCTTGAACTTGGTACCTTGATTGTTGAAGTACACTAAGTACAGAAGTTCTACGTGAGGCTTTCACTGACATTTTGGAATGTTCCAAGACTTGCCCATTTGCTCGTCTACATGGACGTTCTTGCCTCTCAGTCTCAGCCCTTCTTTTTGGTCGAAAGGGAAACCCAAGTTGGTCGAAAGGCCCTCCCCTGAGTTGGATGACTTGCATGCTGCTCCCGGCCAGAAAGAAAGAGCTGACCTCGGAGACCTGAACAGCCTATTGCACTATGGCTTGCAATTCAGGTCCTTTACACCCCAAGTGGTTGGGCCTTCGTCCATCCAAGGGACCAGATTTCCCGGGTTGTTACCTCATTTCAACCAGCTTGGATGAGACTCCTCCCTTGAATTGTCCTCAGTCTCACAGTGACCACGCAGCATGGATCGCGACCGGTCCCTTCCGTCGGTGGAGACGACGAAGATGCCGAAAAGACGCCTCCAGCCTCTTGGTGTCCCCAGGAGGTTGGGAGGATCCTGACCCATCACCCCTTGATGGCCGGACCACTCACAGAGGGTTTGTGTGTGCCGGACGGTGTTCGGCCGCGAAACGGCCCATGTGAAAAGCCCCAAGACCGAAGAAGACCGAAGCACCCGCCGTATTGGTCAAAGAAAGGTTGGATGTGGGAGGTCTATTCCTTTTTGGGAGTGACATCATCCACCATGTTTTTTTTGGGGTGTTCCCACCTCCACCATCCTCCACCCTCCAGCCGTTGCCCGGCCGTTGCCCGGTCCACCGCCAGGAGCTGCTCCGCTGGGCCGCGGTGCTGGCAGAGCCGGCGAAGGCGGCCGGGCAGCCGCGGGCGCTGGCGATCTATCGGACCTGCGACCGGGATCCCACGCCACGAGGCGCGGAGAGGTCTGCGGTCTGCGGTCTGGATGCGGTCTGGATGGGGTTTGGATGGGTGGTGTGACTGGTGGGAGATGTAGAGAGAAAGACGACTCAGCAAAATGAAGACGGATGCGGATCCATCCATGTTGCGGGGTCAAAACCGGTTCAGGAGATGAAGTCTTTGGAGGTTTGGGTCCTTGGAATGCCACAGTCAGATCTTCCTGCCGAGCAAAAAAGCGCTGCCATTTTGAGGGCGGAAGACGATGAATTCGCCAACAGTCTGATGTAAAACAGAGATCTCTGGACGGGGTGTAGAGATTCGATCCAATTGAGCAGGTGACCTTTCTCATCAATCAGTGCCCCAATGGAAGAATTCGACTCACCCGAATGACCTAGACTATGTACAGGAGGAGAGGACTCCAAATGCACAAGCCCAAAGGTACAGGATGCCTCCACATTGGACCCCTCCAAACTTCTTTTCAGCCAAAGGAACTTCAACCTGACACCTGGCGAGGCCCAAGACCTTGTTCTGGCTTCTTCTTTGGGTTTTGGACAGCAAAAGCGTCCGACCCGCGAGAGCGTGAGCGAGGCGGTTTCCGATCTGCTCGGCAGGACAAGACTTCTGGCATTCGGACAACTCTTACGCGTCCTGGCGCGTCCATATGGCTTTTGGCTGCGGGCACCACAACAAGGGCTTGCTCACTGTCTTCGTGGGTTTGCGTGGAGAACTCTTGCTTGGGATGGAAGAGGAGAGTTTGCAACGTTCGTAACAAGAAGCTACCATCATGGGCTCCTGGCCTTACGCCGATCGAACGGAGCGATCGGGGCGATCGGACCGGTGTCGAACGGACCGAGGCTCCAGAGCCGGCGGGGCCGACGTTGCTCTATGCCTTGAAAGTGCCACAGGGCACTGAGGCGCGGCGCAAGTGCACCCAGCAAGAGTTCCCCCGGCCCTTGGAAGGTTGACCTTCTTTAGTAGTTTCTTAGATATGGTTCTTTTGTCTAGGGTCTTGATGGTATTGACCCCCCAAAAAGGCGAGAACCGGGAGAGCCGAGGGTCACCGAGGGTCGTCTCGGGCCTGGCTCTTTGGGGTCGGCGTCGAATGAGCTCTGACCTTAAACAACAGGGTTTATGAGCTGTGAACCGACCAGTTGGGCGAAAACGGCCGTTTTCGCTGACCCCAACTGCCCTGTTCTTCAGCATTTTCCGCCCCGATTGATGTGAACCTACCAGCCCTTACACTAAGCTGGAATGGGAGCACTGAAGCAAGCCTGAAGCATTGACAGATTTGGCAAAGGTAGAAAAGGGAACTGACAATTTGTGAGATAGGATATTCCCAGGACTTTGAATAACAAGTTCCATTAGGACTAAGCTGTTTGAGCTGCAACATCATCTGACAATCCTATGTGGGCCACTGATTCTTTTTTTTCCTTCGGATTTTAAGGTCCCACCGTTACAAGCCAAGCTTGTCCCCTTGTCCTAAGCCCTGGGAGCCCTATGCCCTAGTACTTTGTGACAGACTACTCTGACCCCTTTCTGACAGATTCATAGACCCTTTGATGATCTTCCAGAAGCCGGGCAGATCTCAATCGCCAGGGTCCTCTGGGCGACACGCTCTTCCTGGATGCTGGGCTCAAGGCGGTGCGGCCGCATTTGGAGAAAGCTCAGCTGGAGCAGATGGCCTCTCTGCGGGCCAGGCACAACTTGGCAGCTTGGAGGTGGGAATTAGCAACCCCATCGCGAAATGAGTACAGTTAAAGGTCAAGGACTCTTGCGCCAGCGCCACGGGGCGGGGGTATCACATGTTGCGGCTCCCATCACCTTGAAAAGGGGCTCCCATAGCTCCCAAAGATGTGTCCACACCTGGTTCTTTGGCCGCTAGCAAGCTCCAGAGATGTGTTCATGAGCCAACTGGTTTGAAGACAGAAGGCCCAAGTGCCCTCTTTGGAGGAGCCTCGAACAGAGGCCAGAGAGTTGTTTTCATCCACCCGCAGAAGCAAGCTTTGGTTCTTGACCAAGGATTCTTTAAACACACGAAGACCTAAGCTCAAAGTGATTTTCTTTATCGAACCGCAGACCTGTTCAAGACACGAAGACCGCAGTTGGTTGACACGTCATCGACGGACACCTGCGAGATCGACTTTTCTTTTCCAGCAAGATTCTCCTGGTGGCACATGATCGCGTGAACTATCTCAACGTGACTCAGGAAAGTTCGTTTTGATCTAGAACTGGAGTGACCTCTAGACAATCAGAGGTCATGTCTGGGCTCCAGGATGAGCACGCCCCTTTGGGGAGGACAAAGGGAAGGACGACAGGGCGAAGTTGCGTGCGAACATCCTCGCGCGAACAGCTCATCTTTGCCAGCGTTTTGAATCTACCATCAGAGAGTGGGCTTCTTTTTTGGCATATCCTTGCACTTGTGCCACGGAAGTCGTTTTGGGTCTTTTCACACGTTTTTACACCCATCGACCTCGACCGTTTCTGCCTCCCTCCTCGGCTCCGAGGCTCACAATGCGGGTCATCCGCTAGCGGAGTTCGAGGACAAAGCTCCTGCAGATGCTTGTCACCCGGTCTTACGCCAACATCCCATCACTGGAGAGGAAGTGGTCTCTTGGCGCCTGGCCTCCTGAATCCCTCACCTGTCTGGCAAAGAGGACCCCGTTTCCTAGCTAGTCGTTGCAGTCGGTGGCAGTTTTTTGGTTGGTTGGCCCCTCTTGCATTTGAGTCATTTTACGAGGGGAAGATTGATGTCATTGATGTCGGTGTGGAGGATCACAGCAGAAATGGTGCAGGAGTTTGCTCTTCCTTTTCCACTACTTTCCATGAATCCATTATAATCCTTTCATGTTGCACAGGACCCCAATTGACTCCAGTTGACTCCAGGTGCCTCCAGGTGCGCAGTTGTGGGCTCGAACGCACCTCTCAGGTCTTCGTGAACGAAGCCTACGTGCACCGGATCGACTCCATGTCCCAGGCCCGGACCTCGCGGATCATACTGTGACACCTGCGCATTTCCTCCTCCCAGAAGTGCGGTCGAAGTGCGGTCGAAGCAAGAAAAACACCCTGTTTCGGACTTCTCCGGGTGTTCTTCCCCAAGCTGCAGGAGCAGTCCCAAAGCTGCTTGAAGCAGCTGCTGGCCGCGCTGCAGCGCGCGCCCGGCTATCGTCACCGCTGGCGGGAGGGGGATGTCTTGGCTCCCCGGCAGCGCCGCGGTGCAGCGCGGACCCAGCCGCGCGGGGGGGGTAGGAGATCCCCCACTCGAGGCCTCCACTTGGGTGTGTGTCAACATAGAGAGACTTCCCAGTTGGACCACCTGGAAGAAGGAAGATAGACCAGTCTCAGTCTACCTACCTATTGGTTGGGAGGCCTCCTATTCACAGCCTCCACTTCTCTCGCTCTCGAGCCACGAGAAAACGACTCGTTCTGCCCGAGGTTTGGGACAACCATCGGCTCCAGCACAAGGCAACGATCGGTTCCATCGCTGTGAGTCCAGCATCGTCGCACCCAAAGGCCCAAATCCCTCGACTACCTGCCTGGTAGGTTTGACCATGTCAGGTCGTCGATTCTGTTCAGGTGGGAAAAGCCCGGTGTTTTTCCTTTTTTTTTTTTTTTTCCGGTGCTGTTCAACCCACCTGTCACATGGTTGCTTGACCCACAGGGTCTCGTCTTCACCGATAAGACCCGAGACTGGAGGCGACCACGCTGCAAATGCCCAAGGATGCTGAGCGGGTCATGTGGCGCGTGCAGACGCACGGCCCGGGCCTAGCCGGCGATGAGTCATGGGATGAAAAGGCACCGTGGAAGCAGACGGTACTCTTCGTGTTGGTGGATGGACATGGCCTGAAGTTGGTTCAGAAGAAAGCCGTGAAGAACACCTCAGAGGGTTGGCGGTTCAGAACGAACAGATTCCCAAGTCCATTCTTGCCAGGCTACCAGGCTTCAAGTGGGGGTATCCTGAGTATCCCTGAGTAGATGAGTTCACTTGGAGCGCACACAGTACTCTACAAATCACCCCCCTACAGTACTCTTTCACAACCCTTACTCTGCCGCGACGAGGTCCATTTTTTGGGGAAACAACGGTCTCCAATAGAGCTTTTCGTGAGCTGCGGTAGGTTGTTTTGCGGGACACCTCGGGAGGTTTTTGAGGGTTTCTGTCGGTCTGGACGGTGGGCGTTTCTGGTGCTTGTGCGGAATTGGACTGCTCCAATGGCCCCGGCCATCTCCAGGTCCCCGGTGGAACTGACTGAAGGAGAGGTAGACTACTTGATGATATCTCACCACTCCATATGGAGAGGTTGTTCAATCCATGTCTGGGGAGGTGTAGCGATGGCCTCCAAGCTGACCTACAAGTAACAGCGATAATAGCGATGGCCTCCAATCTACTAGCTAGTGGCCTCCAACCTAATAGTGATGGCCTTCGACCTACCACTAATCAAGAGTCTACATTAGTCCAGGATCAGACACGCCACAGAAGTGACGGCTCAGCCAGAGAAGATGCTGCGCCTGAACCGCGCTGCGGGCTCCAAGGAAAGGATCATTTCATACAGTTGAAGAGGGGCAGGAACGGTTATTGAGAATCTGACCCCCTGAACCACCCAACAGCACTTTGAAACCTACTAACTGCAGCATCCAGCGCGTTACCCATTTCAAAACACAACTGTACATGCTGAAGATGTGAACATTTAGACCATTCTAGAGATCTTTTTCTTTCTTCCCCAACCGCCAAGCCCAACCTCGAAACCCGCACCAGAGCACCAGTTCACCTAGAACCACCGCACGGGCCTTTCGGGCTCGAAGACGAAACCCGCACAAAACACCGCTCCCTCGTCGGCCGCGTGCGCGATTGTGCTGCATGAGCCTGCTACGCGAGGCGGGGTGGGGGACCACGACGGCTCGGCTCCAGTGGAACAGAGGAACAACCTACTAGGAGCTGTGCTAGCTGCTACCCCTCCCCCTTTAGCTGCCGGAAGTGGTCCAGTTCCATTTTTTTGATGTGGGTCTTCGGACCAAGACCCAAAGGGGGTCCTCCGATGCCTCGGGCGAGTGTACCCTATGCCCTATGCCCGCTTCTGACGTTGCTGACGTTGCGGGGAGTGTGACCGTCGGATCTTCCATGTCTTACCCCCCACCTTGTGACGTTTTGTGTTTTATGGATCCCATCAAGTCTGCCGAGAAACCTTACTGTAGACTCTTGATGAGTGCAATCATTTTGCGTCATTTCGTTTCACAGGTCTGCAATGCGGGCAAACTTATCGCTCCACTTGTGAACGCGTGAGAGGGTAAGACCAACAGGTCTAGCAACTTTTGTCATACAATATGCAGCTTTTGCAGTATCAAACTTTGGTGATTCTTGCCTTGGAGCTATGCTGAATTTCCTGATGCTTGCTCTGCCAATGCAGGCAGTGGCCTTGGGGCCTCCACTGCCCGGCAGCCAGCATGTGGGGCAGGCCATTGACATCCTGACAGCAACACGATACGGGTTCAGCCGCAGTGCGGGGAACATCTTCAAGCTGGTCTTCAACTGCTCCACCAATGCGTTCGCCCCCGATGAGTACTCATATCCATGGGGTGTGCAGCAGCCAGCCCCGCTTCCTGAATGCCAACGGATGGTGAGCACACTTTCAGTCGAAACCTCAGAGCAGTACCAGCATGAAAGCACAGAAGATATTGCCATTGGCGGCAAGTTCAAGTCATTCGCCGGAAAGTATGCGGCGTCCAGCAAGGAAGTGCGTAGCCACCTGTCCAATCGCAAGCAAACAGTGTCTCAGTCACGGACACGGTGCGTAAAGTACGAGCTGACCATCCTCCCGGGGTATGCAGCGACCCCTTCTTCCTGACATCGGTCAAGGCCTTGCCAGTCAATTTCTCGGCCGAGAACGCCGATGTGTTCTTCCACTTCTTCGACCAAAGGAACACCCATGTCGTAACCCGGTGCTTTGTGGGGGGTGCCATGGCTGAACGGGCTTACACTGGGGAAGCTTACACCAAAGATCACAGCATTGAAGAGCTGAAACGGGAGGGCCAGCGCGAGCTTCTGAGCTTGGCGACAGCCACGTCCTCGTCATCGTTCGGTGGACAAGGAGGAGTTCAAGCAAGACACCACCTTCAGGGGCATTGAGACCTTTGGAGGCACTCCAAGTTCCGACCATCAATAGGTCGGGTTCAATTCAAAGCGTCATGGAGTTCCGCTGCCCCGGTCTGCCTCGATGAGCTGAGCTCATTGATCTCGCTTGTTTCTGATGCCACCCTGGACATCGCATGGAGAGTTGCATCTTCGAGCTGCTGCCGTACGGGAGGCCATGGAGCACTACTTCTACCGCCCAGGCTGTACAAGTCCGCTCTTCCCTAACTACGATGAGAGAGCCTTGCAGGATGACGGCAGATGCAGCCCCCCCATTCGAGCGTACATTGATCTAGACGATATGCTGTCGGTGGAAGGCATCGGCAAGCAGCTGGTGTGGAAACATTTGAGGGGTGTGGACGTTGGTGAGCAAAATGGAAACCACTTTCCAGTCACCCTCACGTACACCCTAGCCGACGGCAAGGAGCATGTGGAGCACTGGTTTGCACAGTCCGAAAGGGTCTACCACTCTCCATACGCATTAAACTATTGTCGATCTCCAAAATTCACCAAGATCGAGGGGCGCGACACCATGGAGGTGAGCGCTGTGGAGAGCGATGGGACGGTGGAAGTCTATTTCCACGACGACCCAAAGGGGGCAGTTTGGTATGAGGGCCTCATCTCTTGGGCTCCTGAAAATGAGTGTACTCAGGGCTGGCCGGAACCCACCCGAGACGTTTTTGTCTGACTTTGCGCTGCTGGTAGCAGCTGGCAAGTTAGCAGGATGCAGTTTTGAAAGAAAAAGAGGCATGCAAAGCTGCTACAATATCCTGTTATATATATATATTTATTATATATTTGATTCTGTATATTTGTATTATGATCAATGATCTATGCTTGCACTTTTATATATGTGGATTATGTGGTCCCTCCTGTGGGGGATCTACGGGTCTACATGAACGCCGTTGGACCCGGCCCTCCAGGAGGTGGATCGGATCGCTTCCTTCGGTGCCCCAGGTCCTCGGCCTCGGGTGGTTCGTGGACCTCGTGGGGTTCGTGGACCTCGGACACCACGGCGTGGCCTAAGAGGCGGCGAAGAGGGGGGGCGGAAGGAGAGGATGGGGAGAGAGAGAGAGAGAGATGGGTCATGGTAGATGGTCATCTAAAATTTGTAATTAGCAGAAATGGTGGGATGGTCAATGGTCATCTAGAGAGATGCTGGCCATGGGTGTTTCCTATCTTTTCGGAAAAAAACAAGATGGAGCCCACGAACCCGAATGCAAGCACGTTCGAAAAGCTACATATGTCCAAATGACACTCTTGTAGGACACTCTTGTGGGACACTCTTCTAGGACACTCTTTTGGGACACTCTTGTAGGACACTCTTGTGGGTCACTCGTGTAGTAAAACTCTTGTGGGACACTCTTACGGGACTCTTGTGAGACACTCTTGTAGGACACTTCGGTGGGTCACTGTTGTGGGACACTCTTGTGAGACACTCTTCTAGGACACTCTTGTGGGACACTCTTGGTGCTCACACTCTTGTAGGACACTCTTGTGGGACACTCTTGTCGCTCACCAGCGACATGCCACGTTCACACCAGCATGCTTCGCGCTCCCCAGTGGCACGGCTCATCGCAAACGCACTTTCCACCAAGGCCGTGCAAATCCGCATGGCACTGCGACATCACGGACGTAATTTCGCCACGCGGTCCGCCACACACTAGAAGCAAACATATCACATGATACCACCAATCATCCCGCTCACCAGCGACACGCCGCATTTACACCAGCATGTTTCGCGCTCCCCAGTGGCAGGGCGCCACGCAAACGCACTTTCCACCAGGGCCGTGCAAATCCGCAGGGCACAGGGAGTCTGCAAAACGAGCGTTTCTGTCGAGACTTCCTCCAAAAGTCACGCGCGCAGTCTCCAAATGGAGCGTTTCGTTCGAGACTTCCTCTCTAAGAGTCACGCTTCGAGTTGCAAGACGAGCGTTTCGTTCGAGACGTGCTCCAAAACTCACATGTCAAGTCTCCAAAATGAGCGTTTCGTACGAGACTTCCTCAAAAACTAACATGTCAAAGTCTGCAAAACGAGCTGTTCGCGCGAGGCTTGCTCCAAAAGACAAGCGGGAAGGTCCATCGGAGCACGCGCATCAAGCAGCCCTGCCAAGCAGTTTCGCGATTCCAGCCGTTCCAAACAGCGCCCGCTGACACGCCAATCCCAATGTCACAGCGACATTCGCTTCCATACCTCAAAACCCGTGCAAAGTACCGCCTGCCACGAAAAGTGACCATATCATATCATGTGAGCTTCAACAAAACTTACACCACATCACACGTTTGGAATGATTTCGACCCGTTCTGAGCACACTCCCATCCACCAAAATCGCCATTTCAGCTGAGACTTGTCACGAAAACAGAGCTTCGATGCAACACCCTGAATCCCAATGGCACAGCCACATCCAACACCCCAAAAACACAACTCTCCAAACGCTAATCACTAATCCCAATGTAACTGCACAGAATGGGTTCTCGATTCACTGTCTCTTCAATTGCTCCACGAATGTCAGGAAAGTTGGAACTACCTTTCTCAATGCTATACTCACGAAAGCACTCACCCATGTACGTGCAATCAACGTGCAAAAACAAAGCTGGGCTACCTGCTTTCCTGGTGATGGTTCTTCCGAGGAATTTGAGCGTTCCCCCACTCTGGGCGATTCGTCCAGTTTCACGAATCTTCACATGCTTCTCAAGCAAAGCAAAAATATTTTTGTATGCACTTTCTTTTGGTGTAGCCAACAAAACTCAACATAGCAAATCAGCACAACGGGAACGCCACCTACCAAACCAGAATACAAACACGGCTCAGTCAAACTAGACTCTAGACCTGCCTGTTTCACAAGTTTGGAAAAGAACTGAACCCAAGCAAGAGAACCAACTCGCAGGCCATTGAGACCTTTGTGCGCTTCAAGGTACACAGGTTCTCCTGACGTTGTAGAGACTGACAATGGCATTTTCACAACAACACGGTAACAACACGATGATTTTCCAGCGGGGCGTTCGTGAATGCCTGTGAGACGTCAATGGCATACAAGGCCATCGGATCAATGCCGCATGCACCACACGCGATGCCAAGCAACACTCGCTGCGATTCAACACTGGGTGTTGGGCTACTAATGCCATGTGCTCTGGCGGTGGCTGCCCCTCGGGCTATGTTCTTAACAACCATACGGGCACGCACGCCCTCGGCGGCCTCGGGCTTCTCAGCCGTGACCCAACGACAAGGTATGGGCTTGATGCCATGCTTCTCACAGAACGCTGTCATCTCAGGTGTGGTCAAGACAACTCCTGCCTTCACGGTGGTCAAACCTCTTTGACCTCCTTGATCATGCCCTTGAATGTCCCCTCGGGATCAAGTTCCACTAGCGTGGTATCGCTGACTGCTCCAGATGGTCTCCAAACGCGAACCTTGGTCCCACACAAGTCCACTTCCTCGAACCCATTGTGAGTATCTGGATCGAAACGAATGGAGTCAGCCACAAGACGTTCACAGTCGAATACACTCGGTGATGTCAACTGATCAACAAAGATGGGACGCACGCACAATGCGTCCAACATAGGTAGAGGTTCTTCTCCCATCTCGGTGTCAAGAGCCTCATCAACTTCCATCGCAGTTCCACCCTCAGGGGCTGCATCTTGCATAGGCAGGTCACCGATGGCAGCTCAGGCTCAAAATCAGCTACATGTTCTCCCAGCTCTTTCTGAATCTTGCCGATCTCACAAAACGCTGCGCCTGCGCGGTGAAATCATCCGCCACACTTCAACATCTGACGTTTCCACACGATTCCTCGCTTTTTCACACGAATCTGACAAATCACATTTCCATCCGAAACCCTCTCCAAAAGCTTCCCCCAATGGCAGCGGCCTTAGCGTCCTCATGCAGTCGGTTGCGAACGGTTGAGGACGGTTGCGGATGCTGAGACAACGGGTTGCGAACAAGGCTCTACCCCCAGACCACCAGAGTTAAACGAGAACCCTTCGTTACGCATTCGGGAACAAGCAGCCCCGAGTGACGAGGGAGCACTGGTGGCCAGGAGTTCCCGAACAAGGGCCTCTCACAAGCGGGTAAGAACCAACGGCTTTCTACCAACGCGTGGGGTGTGTCTGGGGGCCTTGAAACATGGGACGCCGCCTGGCGATCCTGCGAATTGCTTTGCAACAAGATGGAGCCCACGAACCCGAATGCAAACACGTTCGAAAAGCTACATATGTCCAAATGACACTCTTGTAGGACACTCTTGTGGGACACTCTTGTGGGTCACTCTTGTGGGAAACTCTTGTGGGACACTCTTACGGGACACTCTTGTGGGACACTCTTGTGGGACACTCTTGTGGGACACTCTGGAAGGAAACTCTTGTGGGACACTCTTGTAGGACACTCTTGTGGGATACTCCTGTAGGACACTCTTGTGGGACACTCTTGTGGGACACTCTTGTGGGACACTCTTGTAGGAAGCTCTTGTGGGACACTCTTGCAGGACACTCTTGTGGGACACTGTTGCGGGACACTCATACGGGACACTCTTAAGGGACACTCTTGTGAGACACTCTTGCGGGACACTGTTGCGGGACACTCTTGTGGGACACTCCTGTGGGACACCCATTTGGGACACTCTTGCGGGACACTCTTGTGGGACTCTTGTGGGACACTCTTGTGGGACACTCTTAAGGGACACTCTTGTGAGGGACACTCTTGTGGAACACTCCTGTGGGACACTCATTTGGGACACTCTTGTGGGACACCCTTGTAGGACACTCTTGTGGGACACTCTTGTGGGACACTCTTATAGGACACTCTTGTAGGAAACTCTTGTGGGATACTCTTGTAGGACACTCTTGTGGGACACTCTTACGGGACACTCTTGTTGCACACTCTTGTAGGGCACTCTTGTGGGTCACTCTTATGGGACACTCTTGTGGGACACTCATACGGGACACTCTTGTGGGACACTCTTGTGGGACACTCTTGTAGGAGACTCTTGTGGGACACTCTTGCAGGAAACTCTTGTAGGACACTCTTGTGGGACACTCCTGTAGGACACTCTTGTGGGAAACTCTTGTGGGACATTCTTGTGGGACACTCTTGTAGGAAACTCTTGTGGGACACTCTTGTAGTACACTCTTGTGGGACACTGTTGCGGGACACTCTTGTGGGACACTCTTAAGGGACACTCTTGTGAGACACTCTTGCGGGACACTGTTGCGGGACACTCTTGTGGGACACTCCTGTGGGACACCCATTTGTGACACTCTTGCGGGACACTCTTGTGGGACACTCTTGTGGGACACTCTTAAGGGACACTCTTCTGAGACACTCTTGCGGGACACTGTTGTGGGACACTCTTGTGGGACACTTCTGTGGGACACTCATTTGGGACACTCTTGTGGGACACTCTTGTAGGACACTCTTGTGGGACACTCTTGTAGGACACTCTTATAGGACACTCTTGTAGGAAACTCATGTGGGATACTCTTGTAGGACACTCTTGTGGGACACTCTTGTAGGACACTCTTGTGGGACACTCTTGTAGGGCACTCTTGTGGGACACTCTTGTGGGACACTCTTATAGGACACTCTTGTGGGACACTCTTAACTCTTGTGAGACACTCTTGTGGGACACGGTTGCGGGACACTCTTGTGTGACACTCTTGTGAGACACTCTTACGGGACACTCTTGTACGACACTCTTGTGGGACACTCTTGTAGGACACTCTTGTGGGACACTCTTACGGGACACTCTTGTTGCACACTCTTGTAGGACACTGTGGGTCACTCTTATGGGACACTCTTGTCGGACACTCTTGTGGGACACACTTGTGGGACACTCTTGTGGGACACTCTTGTGGGACACTCATACGGGACACTCTTGTGGGACACTCTTGTAGGACACTCTTGTGGGACATGCGGGACACTCTTGTGAGACACTCTTGTGGCACACTCTTGTGGGACACTCATACGGGACACTCTTGTGGGACACTCTTGTGGGACACTCTTGTAGGAGACTCTTGTGGGACACTCTGGTGGGACACTCTTGTAGGAAACTCTTGTGGGATACTCTTGTAGGACACTCTTGTGGGACACTCTTGTAGGACACTCTTGTGGGACACTCCTGTAGGGCACACTCTTCGTACGAGACTTCCACGCTGCGAGGCTGCAAGACGAGCGTTTCGTTCGAGACTTCCTCCAAAAGTCACGCGTCAAGTTTCAAAAACGAGCGTTTCGTACGAGACTTCCTCCAAAAGTCACACGTCAAGTCCCCAAAACGAGCGTTTCGTACGAGACTTCCTCAAAAACTCACATGTCAAAGTCTGCAAAACGAACGTTTTCCACGAGACTTCCTCCAAAAGTCCAGCGGAAACACCCATCGGAGCACACACATCACGCTGCCCTGCCAAGCAGATTCGCGATTCCAGCCCCTCCAAACGACACCCGCTCACACGCCAATCCCAATGTGACAGCGACATTCACCTCTACCACAACTCACAACCTCCCGATTCCCTGCGCCTGCCACGAATCTTTCCGCGTCCACACGTCTAACGCGCACAAAGTACTGCGCCTGCCACGAAATGTCACCCCCGTCACACCTCGCAACCTCACGATTCCCTGCGCCTGCCACGAGAATCGCACTTCCACACCTCAAAAGCCGCACAAAGTACTGCGCCTGCCACGAAAAGTGACAATATCATCTCATGTGAGCTTCAACCAAATTTGCACCACACCACACGTTTGGAATGATTTCGACCCGTTCTGAGCACACTCCCATCCACCAAAATCGGCATTTCAGCTGAGACTTGTCACGAAAACAGAGCTTCGATGCCACATCCTGAAACGCAAATCCCAATGGCACGGCCACATCCAACACCCCAAACACGCGACTCTCCAAACGCCAATCCCAATGGAACTGCAACGCAAACTGCGCGGATCTCACGAAACGCTGCGCCTGTGCAGTGAAATGCATCACGCTTCTTGCGCGACATGTCATTTTCACGCAAATCACAATGGACTAGCGTCGCAAACTCATACGTGACACATCCATGCACACCTGCAAAAGCTTCCCCCAATGGCAGCGCCTTAGCGCTCTACTGCGAACGGTTGCGGACGGTTGCGAACAGTGCGGACGGCTGCGAACGGTTGCGAACGGTTGCGGACGGTTGCGGACGGTTGCGGACGGTTGCGGACGGTTGCGAACTTAGAAGCAACGGGTCGCGAACAAAGCTCTACCCCCAGACCCCCAAGAGTTAAAGGACAACCCTTCGCTACGCATTCAGGAAAAAAGGGTGCCAGACTTGCAAGACTTGTTGGAGCCCATGCTTTAAAGCATTGGAGAGCTGTGTGGCTTCTTCCCGCCCCTTGGCTTCTTCGCGTTCGCCCACGCCAGGCCCACCTACACCGGGCGTGCGGCCGTGAGCAGCGTCCCGCCCGAAGCCTCAGCGGATTGATCTTAAGGCCCTCAAGACTTCGGGGGCAAGTTCTGGGACTGAAACCTGAAGAAAGAGAAGCCAACAAGCCTAAAACATCCGAAAACCAGGTTCACATCACGTTCGAAGGTGTGATTTTACACTCTTAAGCTTCCAAGACCATTTAAAGACATGGTCGGCCTGGTTTTGTCGTGTAAAGTCCTTCGTAAGACAATGGTTGTTTGGGCTTCAGGTTAAATCAAGGGGGTGGCCCAGGAAACCCAAAAGAGGGGCGAAGGAAGAGGAGCTTGGCCGAAAAGCAGCTGATTCCAACCTCCGAAATGGTCCCCAGGCTTCTCCCGCCAACGCTTGGGCCACCACCTTCCCATCACCTTCTTGAGTCATGACCTCCTTTGCTCAGGATCCGCGGTCACGGAGGCCTGGGCGTGGGGGGGGGTGGAGGCCCGGGACGGAGCGGGCGGAGGAACGAGTGCAGCCATCGAGGAGCGGCGTTTCCAGAGGAAGAACTGAACGCATCGGGCAAGGGGGGATCTCTGAAACTCCTTCAGTGAATGAAGGCAAACTCATATGAAGTCATATGAAGTCATATTGGTTCGTCTATTTCTGCGACTTTGGCCCAAGTGGTATCTGTTTTTTTTCGCAGGAGCAAACACAACAGAAACACCTCCGGACTGTCCAAAGGGCTTCTTCCTCCAGTGATCCCTGACCGAACCTCGTGACCGAACCTCGTGACGTCCCCAGTGATCCCCGACCTGGCCTGACCTGGCCGGACCTGGATGCTTGAGGGGGCTCAAGGGACCGGGTCACAAACTGAAGGACCAGGAGGACGGTTCTCATTTCGCAGCTGATTCTCTATATTCTCTTCATGATGTCACAGCTGAATCAAAGATTCATGATGATAACAGCAAGTTCTCATCATCACTTTTCCAAAGATTCCCGTTTCGCTTTGCGCCATTCTCGGTCTATGAGTAGACCCCGCCCATTTTGACCACCCATCTCGCCGCAGGTGCCGCCCCGAAGGTGATCGCACGGGTGGGGAGACCCAGAAAGTCGAAATAGGAAAGCTGGCGAAGGGAAGGAGAAGGAACCATGGAAACAATGGCATTTTTCAAACGATTGGAGTTTCCAGTTTCCGAAAAAGAACGAGGCTTTCACTCCAAAAACATCCCAAAAACAACAAAGGTGTCCAAACGCACCACAAAAGCTGGCCAATTGGGTCAAGTAGCTGCAGTCATCTATTTCGTGGCCTCACCATTTTTCCATGTGGCATTCCGACCGAAGGCATTTCCATCGCGCTGACCAAAAAGGAACCCAAGCAGACCACCGCTCGCCAGACCAGTCCACATCCTCATCGTCGAACGAAGTAGACATCGCCCGAAGACGCAGGTAGCTCCTGGTGTCAACCTACCGCAGTCAGCGAGACCCTCAGTCCAATGTGATTCAGCGATGGGTTCCACTTGGAACACGGATCAAACACATTCCACGATGTCGTTTTTCTGCGATCCTTTTTGTGTGCGCACTGGTGCGCACGAGTGAAAGAAAGACGACAGGCAAACTTTTGGTATGCATCTCTATGGAAGCACTATATATTGATCTATAATTTGAATTAATTTGATATTGTGGAAGTGCGACATGTTCGACTGACTTTTTCCTCGCGCATTTCTTTTTCAGACCTCGCGCACCGTCCACACGTCCGCAGGGTGGAGCTCGCCGGAAAGAAAGCTTGCCAGGTCCGACTGCCGCCATCCTGGCTGAGCTGAAACCTCCCAAAAGACGTGGACCCTGAGGAGCACATGGATGGCCCAAAACCACGGTTTCTCAGGGTCCATGAGATCGTAATTGGATGTGTCATTGGACTGAAGAGGTCTCCCCCAGCCCAGATGGAAGATGTATCATTCTTGGGTTTGGAGGATTCTCAGATCTCACGGCACTTTGATTTTTGGATGCCACGCATCAGTCAGCTCAGCCATTTTCGTTTTCTTAGCACGACATGCCGCGCACGACATGCCGTGGATGTTCACTTGGGAACGCTTGACGATTCTGCTGGTCTTTTCAGGTGCAGATGTGGAGAAGGCAGTGTGCCGTCGGCCATCATCGTGCCATGTGAGGTTGAGTCGTCAGTGCCATGTGGCTGGTAACTCTTGGATGGTTTGCTGGTTCTCAAACAAGACAGTCACCCTGAACATTTTCCCGTGGTAACTCGACGAGGTTCCAAATACCCCCTTCCGACGGGGGTTTTCAGGGTCCATGTGGTCCGTAAAGACTGGAGCTCGGCTCAAAAGAGAACTCTTTCTACAACCCTCCCAGCGAATCTGGTTGAATCCGCAGGTCAAAGCGCGGCACCTTTTCTGCCGCTGGATCAAAAAAGGGCTTCAGATTCACCCCTCGTTGGTACACTTCTTGACTTTAGTGCGTGTCATCGCACCTCCAACCTTCATGAAAACTTGGTACACTTCTCTATTTGTGCACCTGCACTCCCCCTTCGCTGCCTCAGCGAAAAGGTGGTGCACTTCACACCAAAATCCCCATGTTGGGGAAGCTCAAGCCCTTCAGACCGTCTTGAAGACGGTGTAGCCCCACCACAAATCCAGAAGGCAGCCCCTTTTTCCGTTCCTCTCGTTGACGAGGATCGTTTCCCTTCTGGATGCGATGTGCCATGCCACCGTCATCCTCCACTTTCCCCACCTTTCCTCGAGGAGCGTGTCACCCTCGAAGTCATACAGCTTCTTCCTGTCCTGGTAGTGGACTCGGATCCCGATCTTCTTCTCACCTTCAAAGTCGATCAGGTAGTCCCACGAGTCCTTGGCCGATGTCCTTCGCGGCGGAATCGAAATGATCCTCCGCACTGCCTCGTTGATGAGGCCCTTCTGGAATCCTGGTGTTCTCAGGTAGTCCGCCATCTCCTCCTCATGACACCACTTCCCCAGCACGATCCCTGTCTCCACCGTGGTGACCAACCTCAGCGGCTCCACCCTCGGAAGGCTTTGTCGAGGCTGCTCTTCCTGCTGTCCATCTCCTTCTTGAGGCTGTTCTCCACTTCCCTGAGCTGCTGACTCGGCCATTCGGTTCACACCCCGTCCATCCCCGGGGTCACGAGCTACGAAGTGCACTCCATCGCTATCCAGCATCACCCATGTCCCTCCATAGTCTCGCCGAGGTCCCCTTCGGATCATGTAGCGGTCCCAAGCGCTCATGGCCAGTCCCAACTCGGCTCGACGTCTCTCCTCCGACTCGGCGTCATAGGCTCCCCGATGTCGCTGTTCCGAATCGGGTACTCGTAGATCGTTAGGGCCTCCTTGATGGTCAGCACTCCACTCCATGCTCTGTCCTCCCCCGGTCTGGGTGCTTCGATGCCATAGTCCCGGATCGGCTCCTCCAGGGTGTCCTGCTGGTTCAGGTCGGTCAGAAGGTGGTCCATCTCGGTCCACTGCCGGTGTCTGCCCAGGTGACGCCGCCGTCACGTTCTCGGGACTCGATCTCACCCTCATCGTTCTCATAGAGATACGATCAACTGGAGTGCTCGTCCCGAGCTCCTGTCTCTGGTAGAGCGGGTCGTCCGGTTCTGCCCAGGGGTACGCTTCTTCGTGGGCCGAGTACCCAAAACCCCTGTTCCCCCTCTGGGTTTCGCTCAGGTCCTCCACGTGGTTCACCCCCACCTCCAGGATGCGCTCCACGACCAACTGAGCCACTCGATCCCCCTTGTAGACTCTCAGGTCATCATCGGACCAGTTTCTCAGCAGCACCTTCACCTCTCCTCTGAAGTCTCGGTCCACTACCCCGGCTCCTGTTTCAATGCCCCGGATAGCCAAAGAGGACCTCGGAGCAATCCTGCCATACGTCCCGGCTGGGAGTTCGACCGCCAGACCAGTCTTGATCAACACGCTCTCGCCAGGGGGAACCAACGTCTCAATGGTGGAGTAAAGATCTAGCCCTGCCGCCTGGTCCGATCCTCTCGTGGGAAGCCGTGCCTCCGGGTGGAGCAACTTCACCTTGATCTCCTCCTTGGGCTTGAACCACCGTTGGATGCCAGATGTCCCCACACGGAACGCAATGTCCACCAAGACCGCGATGGCCGCTGTGATCAAAACCACGATCCACCATTCCCCAGTGGTCTCCTTCTGTTCTTCCGTCGCCGCCTCCACCTTCCCCAGTAGACTCGCTGCAGCTACCAGCAGTCCGATGCCCCTGGTGAAGCCGGGTTCAACTCCCTTGTGCACCTCGATCTTCTTGACCTCCACCGGCCTCTTCTCTGCTCCCTTCAGCCCCAGGGCCTCCTTGAACCTTCCCAAGGCTGGTCCCGTGAGTTGCTTGGTGAAGCCATCCGCAACGAGGACCTTCCCAGACACATGATCCAAGGTGATCTCTTTCTCTCGAATTGCCTCGGTGAGCCCAGCTGCTCTGATTCGGAGGTGTCTCGTCCTCCAGGAAGATGTCGTTCCTGTCGCGATGGCTATGGCAGCTGTTGAATCCGAGTGAAGCCTCACCTCCGCCTTCTCTTCCACCACTGCCTCCAATAAGGCTGCCGTAGATCTTCCCGCGATGAGTCCTTCCAGCATCGCCATCAACTCGGCTTCAGCGGTCGAGAGCGTGATGAACGGCTGCCGTGTCGTCTGCCACCCAACTGGAGTTCCTCCGACGAAGACTCCAACTCCTGAAATGCTCTTCAGCTCCGACGACCCATAGGAGGCGTCCGTGTAGATGTCCACCATCCTGATCGAGGTCTTCTCATCGCTGTTAACATTCTCCCGGATCCTACCGTCGTCGGCCGACATGACCAAGACTTCCTCCAGAGTCTCCTTGAGGTGGGCTCGAATCTGCTTTCCGATCTTGATCACCTGTGCCGGCCTCTTCGACGCCCACTGGGACATAATGCCCACTCCCAGTGACAGGTCAGGTCGTGATCTTCCTGCCACCCACAACAGCTCTCCCGTCTCCTTCTGAGCCTGGAGGACCTGGTCCGCCGTCGGCTGCTCCTCCTCCTCGGGAGTTCGGACTTGACCAAGAGCCCCTCTTCCGGTCTCGTCGTACTCGCTCAACAGGTTGGTGATGTAAGCCTGCTGGTGGATGACATAGTCGACCCCACGTTTCTCCACCTCCATCCCCAGGAATCTCACAGGCTCCCGTCCTTCCATCACCCACTCTGGTTCCCCAATCTTCCAATGGGTCTTCACTTGCTCGATGAATCCCAGGATGATGTCCTCCTCACCCACCATGAGGACGTCGTCCACGTAGGTCGCCAGTGCTCCCTTCGTCCTCCATCCAACCTTCTCATCTTCCTCCTGCATCAACCAGATGTCTGTCTGAGGGGTGGCCTGCACTCGGACTGGTTTTCCTTGTCGGTCCCATCGGAAGTCCTTGATCTTCCCGTCCCGATGGTCACACCAATCACGAGGAGAAGTCACTAACCCGTAGAGTGCTTTCTTCACCAGCCACAACTCCTTGGGGTTCGTCAACACCCCCGCCTCTTGGAAGATTCTTGGCGGTTGTACGATCACTGTGCCTCGCTCATGTGCAGCAGGGGCGTTGAGGAAAGCAGTCTTGACGTCTAGTGTCGCCAGGGACCACTGGTTGACTGCCGCCAGCTTGATCAGCATCCTCACCTCAATTCCACTCGCTCCGGATGCAAAGGTCGACTCCGTGCTCTTGGCGTTCATGAAGTTCCCACATGCCACGCCTCGGCACTTATGTCGTCCGGATCCAGCTTTTCGGCTGAAGATGGCCTTCGCCGGGACGAGGTCAAAGTCCTTTCCCTGGGTTTCCGCCTCGGTCTTCAGCTGGTCCGTCCGATCTCGGTCGATGGGCTCCACCGCTTCTGATTCCGTGATCAAGGCGGTGTACTCCTCCACCATTGAAGGTCTCCACTCCTCCAGGTTCTTTCTGACTTCAGCTAGGCCGACCATTCTGGTTTGGAGAAACTCCTGCCCCTCCCCTCGCGCCTGCTCTGCTTCTATCAAACGGGCTGTCTCTTCCTGTCGCCCCTGGACCATCGCCTTCTCTGCGATCTCCTCCACCTCTGCCGTCAGCATCTTGATGAACCTCTCGTTGACAATCTCCCCTTCGTCCTCTTCGAGGAGGGTCAACTCCTGGGCTAGGTGCCTGGCTCCTCGGTGATGCAGCTCCCCCCAGTCTACGGCCTGAATTCCCTCAGCAGGTTCCTGAAGGAGTCTCATGCACTTCCTCACTCGCCCAGGTCTCTTTCGGGGCTGGTCCACTTCCTCTCGGTCATCAACCTCGTGGATGAAGCCGGCCTCCCTCTCCGGAACCTCCAACTCAGCAGGGGCCTCCCCAACCTGGATGATGTCTCCGGTGTGGAACATCTTGCCAGATTCGATCTCCTGAACCAGATAACCCGGAGTCGTCATTGACATCGTCACCGCTGGGCACAACACCCGAACCTGGGTGCGAGTCGTCGAGAGGTACTTCTGCCGGTCGCTGTAGTACTTCCGTTTTGCCCAGACCACCTGACCGAACGGGGCCAACTCCCGCCTTTTCCACCCCATCGACTCCAGCTGGCGCCTCAAGCGCCCCTCTGCCCAATGTCTGGCCGCATGACACCAAAAACTCTCGTCCAAGCCGGCCGCAATGAGGAGGGTTCGTGCACCACGTTTCACCTGAGCGATCGCGTTCTCTGCACGGCCATTTCCCTTGAAGTTGTCGCCGTCGTTGAAGGTTCTCATGATGCCTCTGTCGTGGCACCATTTGTGGAACGCTCGGGATTGATACTCCCCCGCGCGATCCGAATGGAGTCGCTTGACTGGGAGCCCCAAGAAGTCGAGCTTGGCTGCCATTCTTCCGACCGCCTCGACCACTGCTGGTCCTCCTCGGTTCTCCAGCACCTCAACGACCAGGATCTGCTTGACTTGAAAGTCTCTCTCAGCCTCAACCTTCTCCATCCAGGCCTTCTCGTCATCCAACCCTGGCCACTCTTCTCGCAAACCCCCTTCCTCTTCCGTCTCGACCACCGTCAGCTCCGGTCCATCTCCAAGGGCTCCTGGAAGTTCATCCTCTTCGTTAATCGGAATGAGCGATTGTCCATCTTTGGTTACCGGAGCCAGATAGACGCCCACAAGCAGGTAGCGCCCCTTCCCGAGCTGATCTTCCGCCGCTTCGAATGGCCCTGCAGTGTCGATCGAAAGAGTATATGCATCCGGGTGTGGGACACGTCTGTGGGCCTTGCTCTTCGAGGCAGCGACGACACAGGCCCTGCATTCTCTGCTATACGGCAAGTGCCCGTTGAGGAGATGTTTCTGCCAGGCGTTGAGGTCCATCCTCCTCAGCTGAGGATCCCCCTTCTCCAGTGCCTCTCTCACCGCCACCACCAGCGCTGCCTTCAGTCCAGGTGCCCATGCTGCCCATGACTTGGACCTCGCAATCCTCTCCTGGATGGAGTCTCCTCGATGATCTTCTGCACCATGCCCTGGCCCGCGGAGTCCTTCTAGCTCCCTGAGTCTTGGCATATTCGTGCCCAACCTCGTCGGCTTGCGACGGGAGTGTCCCATCCGTCCTTGGTCGAACCGCACTTCAAAGAGGTCCCACAGTTTCTTGACTGTCTGCCACTCCGGCCACGACCAGTATGTCGGGTAGCGAGGATGCCTGTCTGTCTCCCCGTTCTCTTCCTCCGTCGTCTGGTGCCCGGATCGACCGATCTCCCTCTTGGACTCCCCCAGGTAGGCCTCCGGATCATCAGGCTGCTCCAAGGCGGTGGCCACCTTTTCTGGAGAGGCGGCCTTCGATGCCCTGTGGTGAAGATAAACCTGTCTCAACCACAGCAGGGTGTCATCCTCCACCTGCTGCTTCAGTACCGGGTCCAGGTTCGGCAAGCCAAATCTTCCGGGTCCTTCTCTTTCTCGGAGGGGTGGAGGTCCAGGTTGTCGATATCTCAACCGGCTCATTGTCCTGCAAGGCGGGCCACCCAGTAGTGCTCGTAGTGTGCCACCATCGGCGATCTCCAGAAGATAGGCGAAGACATCGTCCCTGAGGATGTTCATTCCCGGGTCGATCACCGTATCCACGCACAGGACGGCTCTGCCCACATGCTCAAGTTCCCTCTGCCAGTACTTCTTGGTGTCCCCGCTGAAGAGATGGACCACAACTTCCCGCGCTCTCCTCACCTTCCTCCGCTCATGTCGGTTCCACGGAAGGGTCTCCCCCGTCCATCCGACCTTTGGCAAAATCCTCACCAGTAGCCGAAGAGGAACTTCAGGGAATAGTTCACGAAGCTCTCGAAGATGATGGACTTCTCCCCACTCCAAACCACCCTGGTTCTCTTCTCCACTTAGGACTGCTAGGCGAGCCCGCTCTCTGACCATGCTGCGTTCGATCTCCCTGATGAGCTCGCGCCCCAGTCCTTCATCCACAGTCGGGCACATCCCCTCCACCGCCACGTCCAGGAGCGCACCACTCGAGTCCGTGAGGGTGAACCGGTCCTTCTCCCAGTATGCCTCATAGCCCAACGAGATCAGCACCCCAAGCGGTACTATCGTCTGGACCTCATTCTGTGTGAGCAGGGTCTTCGTCCAGGGAATCTGTCTCAGCAGCACTGAACCCTCCGCGAGTTCAACTCGGACTTCCTGAGCTCGCTGCCATTCCTCCTCGGACTCAGCTCGCCGGAGACAGTGTGTCGCCCCTCCATCTAAGAGGGCCCGATCATTGGTTCTGACCTCCAAACTGCTCAGCTTGATGGACTTGATGGCCTTGCTTCCCTCAGTGGCCGGCCTCAAACTCTTCAGCAGCGTCGTGGCTTCCGTGAGCAAGGCCTGGACCTCCCCCGAGCTGGCGGCTGGCCTCTCGACCTTCTTCTCGTCCACCACATCCTCACTCGCAGCGGGGGGGGCTCTCCTCGACCATCTCCCGCTCAATCTTTTTGGTTCCAATCCCCTTGTCCCCTTCCTTCTTGAAGGTCTTCACGTGCTTCTCGGTGTCGGCCTTCGACTTGACCGTCGGGCACTCCTTCTTGGTATGCTTCGTCGATGAGCACCCAAAGCACCTGCCCTTCTTTTCCATGTTGCTCCAGTCGTGCTTGAACCGGCACTCCTGGCCCTTCCTGCACCCGTCCTCGGAGCCCCAAAAACGGCAGATCTTCTCCTCAGTCTTTCCCTCGCTCTTGGCCTTGCCGCTGCCTTTCTCCCCCTTCTCATCGGCCGTCGCGGTCATGGCCTTGACCTTGGTGGCAATAGGCGAAGCCTTGACTTCCGACGTCGGCTGCAGCTCACTGATCACCAGGGACTCTGCCTCCGCCGTGAGCATATCTGAGAAGCTCAAAACCGTCTCCAGGTTCGGGGTCACGTCCACACCCAGTGCAGCTCTCGTCGAGGACATTCGAAATGCAACCTGACTTGATGTCCTTCCAATCAGATCCGACATCCGATCTAATGCCCCCAACAGCAACGTGGCGTCCGGGGTGGCTATCTCCAACTCCTGCGCCCGTCTCAGACTCCGTCGCCATCCTCTCAGTGCCTCGACCACCTCATTCATCGTCTGTGGCGTCTTCGGTTCCACCAGCTGTCGAAGGAGTCTTGAGCGTTCTGCCAGGCCTCCTGGTTGATAGCGCCTGAACAGGGCGTAGAGCACCTCCACTGAGCTTGTAGTCCGGCTCGACAGGATCTCCGCCTTGATGCTCTGAGGCACGGCGTTGATCAGCATCAGCTGTCCCCTCTGTTCGAGGCGACTCCACACTCCAGAGCATTCAACCGGGACCCGAGGTCGGATGTAGAGTCGTTGAACTGGTTCCGCCTGCAGCCACTCTCGATAAGCCATCATGGCAAAGTTCAACACCTCTTCCCACCATTTCCAGCTCGTCGCGCTCAGGTCCTTCATGGTTGGGGTCACCAGTTGTATCCAATCTCCCAAGATGATTGACCCCAAGTCGCCTTCCCGAAGATCTTGAAGAGGTGGCAGCTCCACGGACCTGATCGCCTCAGCCCATTGGCCCTCCGAGGAACTGGTGCCTAGCTGTCTCAGCACCGTCTGGGCTGCCTGTTCGAGGGGTGACCCTTTGACCAGCTCCCTCACTCCATCTCCATTCCCAGAGGCATCCCGATCTGGCCCTCGAGGATGTACGCCTTGTAGACCCCACCCTCCAGCTCCCCAAGATCCAGGGACGTCAGGTACTCCCAAACCTCGTTGAGCGGCACCTCTCCCCATAGTGTCCCCCTCCACGGTCTCGGGAAAGTCCGGGATCTTCACATCGGCCCATGCCTGATTCGAAGCTTCCATCCTTCCCCTCACGGGGGTACACGGTGGTGGATCCTTCGGAGGTGAGGGTGGTGGAGTCGATGTAGGAGGTTTCGGGGCAAGGTCACTGGCCTCTACCTTCACCTTCTCCCTTGACGACTTGACCTCCTTCCTCAACTCCCCCAACTCTTTCTTCAGCGCGGCGTTCTGAACCATCACTGCCCGGAGGAGTTCCTTGACGTCCATTGAAACCCCTCTCTCTTCATCCACAGGCTCCACCCGTCCTGAAGGTTGAGGCCCGTCACCAGCGTCTCCGTCCGGTAGTGCCGCAGGCCGCATTGCCCTCAGCCGAGCCTCCGCTTGCATCCGCTCACTCCAGAACGAGTTGACCGGCACCATCTTCGAACCATCTCCCTTCCCCTTTCCGGGAGATTCTCTCCCCGCCTTTGCGGGCCGTAGGAGGTCGGGGGTCCTCGTGCTTGGACCAGTGCCGTTGACGCCGGGACCAAGGCATCCTTGGCATCTTCGAGTGCCAGGACTTCATCCTCCTTGGCACTCTCCATGGAGCCTTCTTCAGGCGTCCCAGCCGCGCCGTCAGCTGCCGCCGAGCTCGCCGGCCGCGCCGCCATGGGGACCAGCTACCAGGGTACCTGCACGGTATCGCCTGGGTGGACTTCGCGTCCCTACCAACACGTTGGGCTCATAACCCGCAGGTCAAAGCGCGGCACCTTTTCTGCCGCTGGATCAAAAAAGGGCTTCAGATTCACCCCTCGTTGGTACACTTCTTGACTTTAGTGCGTGTCATCGCACCTCCAACCTTCATGAAAACTTGGTACACTTCTCTATTTGTGCACCTGCAGAATCATTCCCGGAGCCAGCCGTGAAAGTGACCCACTTGATGGTTTCCGTTCGTGGACACAATGTCACAAGGCCACTAATATGAACTTGGAGCAAGAGGAGCATCCAAGTCACATATCCAACGACAAGTCACGTGCCACAAGTCACGCGTCCAGTGCTTCAACTCCTGCAGGTCGACCTGCACCTCTAGACCCTCCATCCAGTGGGGGAGGTTTCAAAGTACGAACATCTCCCTACAGTGGTTTCAGAGTGATGGCGCAAGCACGAAGAGGTAATCTATAAGGACCTCCATCTAATATAGACATCTTTGGGCTGCCATCTACTCTTTGCACCACGAGTCAATGCCTCTCCTCCCCTGCCCTGCGGCCCCTGCCCCTTCCACGCGCCTGGAGGCCATCTCTCCGGAAGCCTCTTTAGGCCGGTTTTCGCCGTCTAGCGCGGAGCGAAGTCACGTGACCAGCCGAGAGTTCTCCAAGATTTCGACAAGAGATGGTGAAACCTGTAGATGGTGGAACCTGTGATGTGCAGGCCATCAAACTTTGGGGGGGGCCGGACGTTTGAGATGAGAGGATTTGGAGGTCCGACATTCCCAGCAGTTGGTACATCGGCCGTGACGCGCGACGGATCATGTGACGCGAAGTGAGCACCGATTGAGTTCTATCTGCCCAGAACGCTCCGTGAACGACGCCCGACAGGTCCCTCAAAACTTACGGATTGGTTCGACCCCAGACCCTCCATATGAGTGCTTACCACATGTTGGACTCCCGATGTGATGCGAACACAGAGGCCATGCACCAGGCCTTCGGACTCGTTTCGCATCCGACGCGACGAAGACGACCGGACACACAGGGCTGGGGTACGCCCAGGACCCCAAAGAGGTCCATTTTTCGACCTGGTGCACTTGAGGACTGGCACCATCTACTACTCAGACTCAAACCACTGTTCAAAAAGACACATCAGAGCTTGGCATTGGACTCTAGGTAGATTATGGTAGATTGATAGATACCAGGACCCTCCTGTCGGGGTGTCTATTTATAGACCCTTAGCTGTGATTCGGGGTGTCCATTAACCACCCTGGGGGTCCAGGTAGATAGATAGATAGATAGATAGATACTCCAAAATAGAGGTCACTCAGGCTCTAGGTACATTTCATTTCGGCTTTGCCGTTTCGGCGCCTTCTTTGCCGACCGCGCTCCTCCAGGTCCCCGACCGCGCTCCGCCTCTACGTCGCGGGGCGTGCGGAGCGCGCAGCAGGCGAGCTTCCGGGCAGTTGGGAGCCGTGGGTGGTTGGGTGGGTACGTCTGGAAGCCTCGGTCTGAGACCACTTGACCTTGAAAACCGGAAGGGTCAACACGTAAAAACCTCTCCCCTCAACATCTTCCCCCAAAAAGACTCCGTGGTTCTCGCCCTGCGGTGCCGCCCAGGCCGTACGGCCTGTAGCGGCCCGGCAGCCCGCAGCCCGGGCGGCGGGAGTCTCAGTGGGCGCAAGGCGCAAGCTGTGAGTTCCGGGAAGCATGTTCCCCCAAATGTTTTTGAAGCGGATTTGGGTGTGAAGACATCGACCCAGACATGTGAAGTCGACTCGGTTTGTTTCTGAGTCGATCCAGAGATGTGTCCAGCTGAAGATGTTCCCGGGTTCTTTTTCACTTGCGAGACAGGTCGGAGAAGCACCAGAGGGGCAGAAGCTTTCCTACCCAGACGAACCTCCGCTTTCCTTGCTAAGGACGCCGTGACGAGCACAGCGTGCGGAAACCGAGCTGAAGTTGAGAAGAGCTTGGTACAAAATCAATAGGTAAGGGCAGGACTTGAATGAGAAGGTTCCTTTCAAAGGTTTTTAATCCTTGAAGGAGGTACCACAAAGAGGCACCCCGTTCCTCCTTTGGTCTTTCGCAATGGCATTTTCATGACCAAATGCTGGGGGTGTTACTTGTAGCTTGTTGGACAGAATCTAAGAGCGACTGTCATGTCCCAATTTCGCCGTTGGATTTTCGCTTGTGGTGCTGGAAACGCATCACCCCTTTTTCCCACTGCTTCACGATCGTGTTGGGTTTCGGAGACGAAGAGTGACGTAAATTGGGCGAAGGGGCAGAAAGAGTGACGGTGGGCGAAGCAAGGTCCACGAATTCCCGATATAGCAACGTAAAACGGAGCGATCCGTCCACATGAGAGAACACGAGCGAAGGGCCGCGTGACACCCACGTGGTGGTTCAACACTTGAGTGCCGAAAACTCCTCGAAGCAGTTGGTGGAATCCAAGTGGACACCCCCATCGTGCTTCTAGGCCCAAAAGATACGAACCGTAGTCTTCCAGCCGGCCACTCAAGAATGTGTGATTGTTGGAGGCAACAGTCAACAAACTCGCACTTCCAACAACAGCTAAAGCATGCTAAAGCTGAATCAACCCGATGGACTTGGAGTTGGAGTACATTCGGATTCCAAGTCAACGAAGTCCAAAACCACCACAGTTCGATCTGTAAGACCTTCGAACCTCTGGTCACAGGCGACTCGCTCGACCCCGACCTCGACTCCTGACCCGGACCCGGGACGTGCTGACCGTCCGCGGACCGAGGTAGCCAGTGACTTGAACTAGGACCCGTCACCAGGGGTACCGAACTGGGATAGTCTAGTTCGGGTTCTGACCCACCTCTGCTGGGAGGTTCTCTCGTGCCACTACGCCGGGCGTGACTTGGAAACCGTCGACCCACCGCGCCGGGATCGTGTCGGATTGAGGGTCGGGGTTGGGGTCGGGATCCCACTCCGAAGAAGGCATCGCACCGGAGGGGTTTTCGGGGGTCCGACAGTCCTTCTTCAAGAAGCTTCCGCGGGTTGGGACTTGGGAAGGTCCACCTCAGAATCCAGGATCTGTGTGGTGTTGAACTGTGACACGACCCCCCCCAAAAAAAAGATTACCATGACTCCATGGTTGAACTACTGTTGGAATCTTTGGTTGAACTACTTCCACACTCTATACCATGACTCCATCGCTCGCAGCGAGCGAACTCCGAACTCCAGCCGAACTCCCCGCTTGGCCGTCCGAGCGCCACGGGAACCCGCCACGTCCAAGCGCTTGGAAGGGCGGTCGGGATCGACTCGCGTCGGGGCTTTTGGACACCTCTCCACCGCTCGGCGCTCGGCCGACGGTGCGCTCGTCCGGTCGGGGACACCCAGGTCTCGCGGGTCATGCCTCGATCCGAGCCATTCGTGGGCTGCCGAAGGGCCCGCCATGTGTGGCGCGGCTCCTCTTGTGGAAAGAGTGGCGCAAAGTGTGAACTCCGATTTCTGATGACTGGTGACATCCTTCCGATTCGGGTGGCGCTGTGCGCAGAAACGACGCCTTATAGACGAAGGATCCTCGAGGTCCTTCAGGTCCTGGAGTGCAGACGGACAAGATGGATCCAGTGGCCAAGACGAAGCCAGACTTGCAACCCATCAACCCTGCAGCCGTACCCGAGCGCGGTGGGTGCAGCGACAAGGCCCCGGCCGAAACCGAGCGCTTAGCGCTTTTCGGCCGGCTTGGAAGGAATCCGGGCATGTGTCCGTGGAAAGATTCAGATCTGAAGACCTCCGAAGACCCCCCCATGAAAGCACCACATTTTTGGGACCAGCCATTTCGGACCTCAATTCCATCCACCGTGACCTGAGCCTGACCGAGCGCACCGACGAACAGTGGTGGAGAGCCCTTCCAGAAGGACCGGAAGGTTCTGCGACGCCGAGGTGCATCCCCTCTGCGAGGGAGGTGTGTCGGGTGCCGCCGACTTGCCCTCGGCCGGGTTGAGCCTAGTTGGGACGGACGTGGGCGGAGGGTGACGTGGGGGTGTGGGCGGACGTGTTGTTGGTTCTCTTTTGGGCATGTTTTGGGCCAGACTGATCAGGTGTTGGATCGGGCGCCTTTGGAGCGGTCCAGATCTCAATGAACTACTTCAAGATGGGTCTTCTATTCTCCCCCACCCAAGTCGGACATCACATGGGGGGGGCCGATTCCGAGCTGGTAAGTCCCGCCAGGATGTGTTGTAGATGTACTTTCGCGGCTCCTTAGCCTGCACCATTCCGCCCATGCAACCACATGCAACCGGCATGCTGTTTGGCCCACTACACACCGGCCTGGCCCGTTCGTTCGTTTTCTCTCAGGTTGGGCATGGTGCTCGCACAGGCGCTTGAACCGGCGTTCGGGTGACGCAGGATAGAGGGGGCCCCCCTCATCACCTCAAATCTGGGAGACCTGAGAGTCCAGTGCTGTCCGACTGAGGTCTTTCTTTCTGAATCGGACTTCGGAAGAAGTCAAAGTACGTGGTGGGAAGGGGTGGGAGGTTGAGCCAATATGTGTCGGAAAAAGTGGCACGGACCAACGCTTGAGCCTCTTGAGCCAAGGTACAGTACCAAGTGGATTTTTGGAAAACAAAAGCCCGCGACGCCACCTGGAACCTTCGTTGACACAGAGGTCACCCCTTTCTCGTCATCAACGTCGTAAGAGTTCAGATCCTCGAAGTGGGCTGGCTCGGCGTATTCGATCACCACTCGTGTCCAAGTGGTCCGGGTAGATACCCAGCGATTTGAGAAGACGAAGAGGAGATCTCTGAAACAGAGCTCCAGGCCCTTCGAGCAAGGAGGAGGCCTTTCCGCGGCAGGCAGGGTGACTCTGCTGGTCCTTCTGGTGACCCTGCTGGTCCTTCAGTACGTCTTTGAAGGAAAACGGTGGATGAGTCCAAAGGTCAAGAGGACCTGACATATTCGAGATCATTTTGACACGTCGTATGACTTCAGAATAGCCGTCCTTTGGTGGGCTCTTACAGCTTTACCGATGGCTCGCCCCGTTTATGGCTGCCGAGGCGGATGTCAAGCCACAGCCTCAGCGGACACCAGCCGGAATGGCAGATCGTGGTGACTGTGCAGCTTCATGGGTGAACAAAAATTCCACTGAAGCGGCCAACGTTTCCGGGGACCAGCAAGGTCGGCGCGCCCTGCGGGAATCCCACGGAGATCCATGAAATGTCTATCACTCTAGGACCTAGGACCATCACGATTTGGGGGATGGTGGTTTCGGCGTATACGTATAGTCAATATTTCTAGAGTTTGTGTTCTTTTCTGGGAACAACACATGTGTACCTGGTTCTTCAAAGTGACCTCTTGATCCAGCCTGGGGAAGGTCACTTGGTCACGAGCGCTGGACCCTGTGCCGAGGTCCCCATCGACGGTGCGACAAAGCCACTGGGAGCGCAAGGACCGTGACCGGGTTCACCCCATGGCTTTTTGGCCGGTCTTGACATTTTCCAGTCTTGACACCAAATGGTCAACAAACAACATGTTATTTTTTGCGTCAGTGTCGATCGTGTTTCTCTGGTTCTTCAACGGAAGAATCGGAAAAAGTCACAAGTCATTCTCGTGGCTGAGTCCAAAGGGATGTTGGTATGATGTAAGACTCGTCTTCCCGGTCAGCCGGATGTGAGAAGTACCTTGTGTAAGCCTGCTCCTTTTGTCGCTCAGGTCTGTCAGATCATCTTAGCAATCAATTTCTTGGAAGAGTGGCACCTGGCACCCCATTATCCGTAACTTGGGTCGTGTACCTTGTTCTAGGTCAGGGTGCCAACTCTTCTTTTTCATACTTTTTTGTTTCACGATTTTTCATGCTACGTCCATAGGCAGCCGTTTTGTTGCTGTAGCCCCACCCCCCGGTCTAGTCCTAGTCCTAGTCCTTCAAGAGGCGGTTGTCCGTTGTCTCGCTTGGCTCTTGGATGCTCGTCACATGTCTCTCGTCACATGTTCGCCCGAAGTCATTGCTGGAACGGTTCGTCCCAAGTCGTTCGATGCGTCGGCAGTTCGGCGGCGCCATCTTCTCGGTCGAAGTGTTGCGTTTTCGGGCCGGTCGCGGGTCGGTGGAAGGGTCTAAGTCTAACGGTCTTCCTCCCTGGTATTCACTATTTTGTTGTCTTTGCGTGTGTAGAAGTATGCAGCCCGGCACTTGGGTCGGGACTTGGAATTGTTCTTCTTCCTGTTCTTTTTTTCTTTTCGGGGCGTCTGGCTACTTTAAAGGGAACGTCCAGTTCAGCTGCTTTCGCTCTTCGTTGATGTGGTTCCTGAGGTGAAGCTCCTCACAGGCACGGGAGCTGGAGTGGGGAGTGGGGAGTGGAGAGGGTGAGTGCGGGTCGTTCTTGGGTCTTTCAGATGGAGAGCTCAAATTCTTTTGCAGGAATCAAGCTACCGGAGAGACCATGCGGAAACCATGGGGGATCAAGCTCAAAGAAGTCCGCGTTTGGGAGGGGCAATCTTTCTTTTCATTCATTCATTCATTCATTCTTTCTTTCTTTCTTTCTTTCTTTGTCTTTCAATGTTTTTTTCCATTTTTTTGCAAGGCTTTCAATCCAGAACAGATGATATCAATACAAATCATTTCTCAAGCACCAGGCCTTCTCAGTGACCCTTTGAGATGCCAGTGGCTGAGGTCACTTGTCTGTAAAAGGTCACGTATACCAATCCTGAAGCGGTCACTGGGAAGGCGCTGGCACGGAAGGTGCCATTTTTCCAACTCCCAGCAGCCAGAACCGACTCACATGGCGTAAGGAGGGGCGACTGAAAGAATGAGCCTTCCTTGATCCCTCCTTTCCAATCGGTTTTTTGGGTGTGCTACCAGGCCACCTTAGGCATGGTTTGTGCTTGTTTTGCGAATGACAGCCCTTTCCAAACTTCCAAACCTGCTCCCTGCCACACCGTGGCCACACCACCTCCCTGCCACGCCCCAACCTCGGCTCAGCCCTGGACCTACTCCGCCGGGCGCCGATGAGGCCCGTCAGCCAACGGACCAGTGCGGCACCACGGCCCAACCGCTGCTGGGCAGGCGCGCTTCGGCTCGGCGTTCGGCGGTGGCGGGCGGGCGGCGGGCCGAGGGGCCGGACCAGGACCCAGGTCTTTCCCGAGCGAAGCCATTGGCGAGCGAAGGGTTCTCGTTTTGTAGCCATTTTGTAGCTGGGGTGCGATCGCATGAGGAGGATCATTAGGTCATTAGGTGTTTCTTTGGGGTGCTCTTTCAGAACGCATCTCCACAGCAGGGACACATCCCATTTGGACCACGGAACTGGTTCCGCGAATCGAGCATGACTGGCCAGGCAGCCAAGCTGACTCCAGTGTGAGGGGGCTTAGACTGCGATTGGTGGGGCCAAGGATCGATTTAGGCTTGAGTTGATGCCAAGATGTGAATGCATTCTGGAGATAAAGCAGTTCTAAGGCAGTTCTTCCTTGAGATAAGGCAGTCAATCAGGCAGCCACTCAGGCAGTTTCCCAAACGCCTTTTTGGTCAATTTTTGCTCCTAGGCAGCCGAGGCGGCCATTCCCGAGGCCGGGGGGAACTCCCGCCGGGATGGAAGGGCACCTTCCGACCCCGGTTGAGCCTGGAAGCACCGAGGGGAGCGATGCTTGGGCAGCCTCAGCATCTCGGTGATCGGTGACCAGTTTAGAATGACCCATCCAACTGAGGAAGTCTTCTCAAAGGGTAATTGACCTGAGGAAACGTCTTAGAAGGTATAAGGTATAACACTGGATCTTTGAACTGTGCAAACAATTCGGCCGTTTCGTCAAAAACCAGCCAAGGTTGGCAGACATTTTGCACAGTTGGAAGATCATTACCAGCACCCGACTCTACAGGTCTCCTCTCGAGGCTTTTGTAGACTTAACAGTCGCAGGTGGTGACCTGATGGAAAATGCTGAGACCCAGCAGGGTCCAATCGTTCGTCACCTTCAGCCCCTTCGTCACCCCTCATGGTCCCACCGCGCGCGAGGAGCGTGCTGCGACTGCCTCGGCGCGACCCGGAGGCTCACATCGATGGGTTTGGTGGTTCGGGGCGACACACCGGAGGGTCCGGAGGTGGTGAGGGGTGGTGGTCACTAGGTCTGTGGCTGTGCTAAGTGAAGGTAAGTGATAGATGCACCAGCACCACGGATTTTGGGGTGTCCAAGAGGTCAAGGGGTGTGCATGAAACCATTTGTTGGGGGTCCCTGTCATAGAATGATGTATATATATATATACACGCGGTAAAAGGAAGAGTTTGCCTCAACATGAGTCCAACTCCCCCCACGTCACCGCCTTCTTCTTGTTCTCCGTCTGCTGCAGCTTTTACACCGTCTGCCTCTCAAGAAAAGCAGCCGCCGACCCACCTGTGTTGGGAAAGCACGCTGAACCCGTCCCAGCCTTCGCCCAGGCCGAAGACCGCTGCCCCCCACGAGTGGATCGTCCGGTCGGGACCCCTTGGGGCACCGGCGGAGTGCGTGTTTCGCACGAAAGGACAGGAGAACTGTAGAATGCAACAGTGTAGAATTGAAAGTGTGAATGAATCAGACACCCTCCCATTTGGAGGGTTTTGACCTCCTTCCCAGACGCACTGTTCACAGCCGATTGGTGAGAACCCCGGTCCCTTAAAACCGAGGGATTGGTGAGAACCCCCAGACCTCCTCCAGAGGAATTGGGACAGATCCCTCCGTACGGTCCACGAGCGCCAGGGTTGTCATTTCTCACTCTTTCTTTTCTTCATGATGTGAAGGTTACCAAGGCTTTGAAGGGTTGATGGGGCGTTGCCATTGGATGGCTTCGTTGATTCGGTGCGAGAAACCAGAAAATTCACCGTAGGACCACTTTTTGAGAGGATGTCAATGCTTCAATCCAAGGAAGAAAGACAGAGACTATGACTATAATATTATATTACATCTCTAAGATGTGCAATGTCACCTGCAACGGGTGTCTAGGATTTACACAATTATTCACGTGAGGTACATAGATGACCCTGACCTGTGACCAGCACAAACATTGGCCACTTCGATGTGCAGGTTACTTTTGCAATGTCTTTTTGTTAGCCCGGCTGAAGTCCAGTTCGACTATATTTTGACCGGATGAAGTAAAGGAAGTTCCCGAACTCAGGTCCCCGTTCGTCAGACCATTCTTGTTATAGTCGACTTGACTCCCAGGGTTAGTGGACTTTTGCGGCTACGACACTCTCACGTCTCGTCCTCTCATGGTGCTGAAAAAAAAAAAACGGCGCTGAAAACGGTCGGCTCAAGACGTGGGACGACGAGCACTTTCTTGGGTCGACCATGAATTTTTCTAGAAGCAGAGGGGAACCATCAGATGGCCTGACCCAGCCCCGGTCCTTACTTGGTTGATTGGTTGATTTATAGGAAGAGGATTCTCCCCAACTACACCACCAATATGTCGACTATTGGTTAAGGGCCGGTGCATGGGACCAAAATGGATACCTCTATGATGTCCAAAAGGACATTCAATTGATGGGAACCTTCTTCATGCAATGGATGCCACTCCTGCCCTCGATGCCTGAAATCATTCAGCCAGCACTCCTACGGACTCTTACGCCCCTCCATCCCAGCGGCAGTCCTGGAACACCCACCTTCTCCACAACGCAGAGGGTCCGGAGTCTGGTGATCGAACCCTTTAGATTGCTGTGGGCCCGGAGTCTTAAGGTGGAAAACCAGCGGAACATTGTGGGGACACTGGTCGCCCCGCTTTTTTCCCGCGACACGCGAGGCCCCACGGGCCTCGGGCCGCAGTGGGGGGGGCTCGACTCGGAAGCTGAACCTGGAAGCTGAGGAAGCTGAACAAGCTGTTTTGGAGTCAGAAGATTTCTTTTATTCTATTTTTTCCAACTCAGGAGAAGGGTCACCGGTTCCAGCGATCCAGAATGTTCCAACTGTGTCAAAAATTCAATTCTGCCTTCTGATGTCTTCTGGCTGGCTTTGATGCATCAAACAGGCAGAATTGATGCTCTGCTTTTTAAAGATCTAGCTATAGAAGAGTTGCCTTGGTACTGATTCGTCGAATGTTGGAACCATCTTCGAGTGCTTCATTCTATTCAGCTTGTGGCGGCTCAGCTGAGTCCTCATCCACTCGGCCCTTCTGTGACGCTCTCCCGGCAACTGAGGAAGTCGAGTTCCAGGCCCAGTTCCGCCAAGGCGCGCGGGCCGCGTTGGCCGCAATGCTGCTGCGTTTGCTCTCTTTTGTTTGCGTGCCTAGAATTGGCTGTGATCCATCACCAGTTGCTTTTTCTTCTTCTTCTTCTTCTTCATGCTCGCCCGCATTCAACTTGCGCGGAGCTGACATCGATGGACCCAAGTCATCATCGGGCGCGATGTGACGTTGCCAGGGGCAATCTGCTGATCCAGGCCGTCAGTGGAGGGTTGGTAGAGGACAGAGTGAGCTCAGGTGCAAATTGAAGAAGAACATCACAGAAAAGAATATCCAGAAGGTGCAAACAAAATGATCAGGTACCAGCAGTTAGGTTGTTCTTTTTCCATCTTTTTCCCTGTACGGTTTTATACTGCAATATATACTGTATTTTTAAACGAACCGAGGAGAGAAACCACCCCCGATGGCTCGAGGTGGTTCCTGGCACAGACCTGGCAGTAGGAATGAAGAGACGCCCCCAACTCGCCCAAGGGATAAAACCCAATCCATTTTCTTGCCAGATCTTGGTGTTGTTCCTGGTCCGAACTGACCTTTTTCTTCCAAGATGTGTTTGAAATTTTGGTCGTCCGATCCGAACACACGGACGGACAACGGGCATTGAACGGTCGCCCATCATCGGAGCGGGAAGCGGCTTCCGCGGATTCGACCGATGTCTTGGCGGGCTGAGAAGTTACCCAGGGCGTCATGAGGGGCGGCTCAGTCATGTTACACTGGTTACGTGGGATGGCAGGGCCAAAACAACGGATGGCAGGATCATGTTCCGAATATGACACAGCTGGTGCCATCCACGCATATATCCATGATTATTTCAGGAAGGTATACCCGGAAATAATAGATCCAGCTGTTCTTCTTTCATATTTGCAACAAGCTTGTGCAATTCCCTAGGGCTCCTGGCCCACATCCTCAGGTTCAGGGGGGTCTCAGCGGGGTCTGTGTTTACCGAACCTGAGGATATGGGCCAGGAGCCTTAGGAATCGATCGCCATTGGGTTCGTTCGAAGGGTTTTCCTCACTTCGACTCGCAGGTGGAGGCTCCCGCAAGAGCCTGCCGGTTTCTGGACTGCCTAGAGAGAGTTGGTTCTGGGTCTGGGTGGAGTTGTATTTTTCAGAACGGGGGACTGCCATAGGAACTAGGACCTAGGAAGCCAGAAAACATATATCCAAGTTAACAAGCTGTTTCACAAAAGGAGGCAGGTCCCTGACGGCATGCTATCACTTGAAAATAGGTACCCGACGGCGTTCGTCCTTGGTCCAGCTTCGATCCTGGCGGCATTCGATCCTGGCTGCGGCATTTTTTTGGGGGAAACCAGTTGTTGGTCCAGATGCCTTCCACTCCCCCAAAAAGACATTCGACACCTCGACTTCTCAGCTTGAACAGAGAGTGTTTCTCTCCCCCAAAAGACTGGCAGGTGAGGAGGTAGGAGGCATACACCCAGCTACCCAGCTAGCCAGCTAGGCATTGAAATTGGGTGCACCCCCCCCAGAAAATTCCTCACCCTTTCCAGATCTCTCAGGCTGGTGGCCCTCTCGGCGGCCGCAGCGCCTACGCCTACCGGGGTGCTGCGGCTGCGGCGGCTGCGGCCATGGAGGTGGTGGCCGGAGGCGGTTTTGGGATGGGGAGGATGGGATCTAGCCGCTAGCCTTGTTGCTCGGGTCACCCTGTTCGTCAACCTCTTCACACGTTTGAAAAGCAAGCCTGCAGTTTTAGAAACACCTACCAGCACCTCCAACAGGTCACCAATTGAAACCTGTACCCTCCAAAGGAGACCTGTTGGAAGGTGCTGGTATATACACTTTTCGAATCGCATCAATGGGATATTGAATGGGGATTTGAAGGGGGATTTGGCTGTTCAGGGGCATGGGGTGGGTAAAGACAAGCCCTCCCTGCAACAAGCATGGGCCAACGTGGATGGCATGGCTCTGAGTTCGGAAGACCAAGAAATCCGAATACCACACTTTTCTGCAGGGGGAGGTACCCTTTCTTGACGTGAAGGAGTTGAAAGAGATTTCGTGTGTTTTTGGTCTGGTTTGTACCTACAAGCCAGGCAAGATTATTCTTTGATCCTTTTTCCAAGGATGTACGCTAGTTGCCGCTAGTTGCTCATGGATTCTGGGTCTTGTTTGAGAATTCTGAGGCAGGATACCATAACAATTAAGTCTGGCAACTGAAATTGGTATAGTCGTCAGTTGAACGCAACTCCAAGCTCCAAGCAGTGTTTCCTGGTGCGGTCTCAGAACATGTTCAGTTACCCGCAAAGCAGCTGACACTTTGTTTGAACAGTATGGAACACAGCAATACATTCAGCTAGCTGGGCCATCTCTTTTGATTGAGAACCGACACAGCTGGATTGCAGAGCCATCGTGCATTGCATATCGAAGTGCATCGTTGCGCCATGTCTAGAAACGTGAGGAGCTGTGCGGTACGCAATGGCACCGGCAATGCCTGCTGCGTCAACATCT